>CM062820.1:162261396-162843354 GCA_031772625.1 Pinus tabuliformis
AATGTCCAGTTCAACATTAGTGACTTTGATATCATGCATAATAGATTTTACTTCTGATGCAAGAGCAAGAGGATCATCATTTTGTATTTCGGTGAATAATTTAATCATGAGTTGAACAACTTCAAGTGCAGAGTGTGAGTCATAGAGTTCCTTCAGTTTTTGTAGGGCTTCGAAAGCATTTGAAAATGGAAAAATATGGCGATTCACCTCTTCATTTATTGATGTTGCAATCAATGCATAAGCCTTTTTGTTCTTATTTTACCAAATGGCAAATTCCTTGTCTGAGGTAGGCTGTCCTGGCTCTTTGTCTTTGTTTCCAACACACACTCCTTTCCACAGCTCATTAAAAATGAGAGTGTGTTTGATTTTCCGAGACCACTTAGGATAATTTTCCTTCCCATTGAGGACCACTCCCACAATAGATATTAATGAGTGCATTAAATATAAATATATATATATATATAATATATATATATAATATATATATATATAATAATATATATATATATATATATATATATATACTTCTGCTGCCAATAAGCTGTAAGAAATTGCACTTCTACTTGCAAAAAAAAACTACAATTTTAATGTATATAATAGAGGTATGGACATGCTCACAAAACCCAATAAGTGGTACATAATAGTACCCATTCCACACAATAATATATAAAACAGGCCAAATCTTTCAGTGTTGCATTATTCCGCTATATGGAAGGCTATTACACTTTTTTTTGCGCGGACATCGTCATCATAGCAGCAAGGGATGCCGTTGTTCTGACTAGTGGACCTTCGTGGGAACTATTTCTAGGCAGAAGAGATAGCCTGATTGCTAGCCTTGAGGATTCGGATGAGATAATGCCTAGTCCTCGAGCCAACGCTACAGCTCTCATCCAACTATTCAAACACTTCGGCCTCTCTATCAAAGATTTGGTGGCTCTCTTGAGCTCTCACACTGATCCAGGTGGATATTGGTGGCCACCTGCCAAGTCCACCTGGACCCCCACCATTGTTTCTCTCAGCATTTTCAGTTTCCTTAATTGTAGCACAACTTACTATTTTTAGCAGTTTTTCGGGTCCTGAACTTCTGGAGCTGTTTTGAGGCCCTAAATGACGTTTTTTGGGAAATCTGGGGGCAACATGGGTCCATGGACTGATGTTTCCCTTCCCAAAGTGGTAGTGCTCGGATAGATCTTTCTAACGAGCTCTTGTACGCGTCAAACGGAGATCGTATGGCAAAGTTACGACCCGGGAAGTTGATGTACCAATTTACCCAAACGGGCCCACAGTTTGGCGTTTCATCTCCTAGGGTTAGGTTTTAGAATGTTAAGGGTATTCCATTGTTTCTCAACAATAAATAGGCCTTTGAGCCTCATTGTAACACAATTCAGAGGCATGTAGCCACCACATCTCTTCTTAGAGATAAGCTACCATCGCCCCAGCTGGTTTATTTCCATTTCTGGTTGTAAGCATATTTCAGTATTTTCCATTAATGAAATGAAGTATTATCCACTCTGCATCTTTGTGTATATGGTTATCTCTGTAATTTGTTGCGTTCCTGTTTAAATCCGGATCAGTGGTATCAAAGCGGTCTGCTTTTTCTCTGTTTTTCTTTGCATGTCCCCAACAAGGTCGGGATATAAGGAGTTAGGGCTTGAACTGGTCGAACCCTTGCAAGACCAGCCTCAAAAATCCCGACGGCCTCCCATGGCGGATGAGAAGAAAGACGAGGGGGTAGGAGATCCCATCAAAATCTTACTCGAAGAAGCCCTCGAGCGACAACGGAACGCGATGATGGACAGCTTTGCCCAGATCCTTCAGCGGCTACCTAGAAGCGACGCAACAGCTTCCAGCAGCTACTCTGGAAACGCCACGCCCTTTAAGGTAAAAGTTAATTTTGAAATCCCCATATTCGAGGGTCAGATAGACGTAGATGCCGTAGATAAATGGTTAAATCTGCTAGAGGGTTATTTTTCTGTTCATGAATTTTCGAGTCGGGAAAAGATTGTTTTCGCTCTTCTCAAAGCAGCCCCCCACGTCAAGGACTGGTGGGAAACCTACTGCGAGCAGAAGGATGAAAGTACTGGCTCACTATTTTCAGCCGCACCCACCTGGAATTCATTCTGGGATGCCATCAAGGAGCAGTACTACCCTGTCGGAAGCTATGAGGATGAATACATAAAGTGGACCACGCTGCGGCAGGGAAGGGACCAAGACGTGCCGGAGTTCACCAATCTTTTCCATACCCTTCGCACAAAGTTGGGTATCAAGGATTCGGAGCAACATTTGATACTCAAATACCATGGCTGCCTTCACAAGTACATCCAGGAAGAAATACAATTCCTGAACATATCCTTGCTCAGTGCAGCATACCGATATGCCGTCAAGGTCGAGCATAAGTTTAAACAAAAGAAGCGAGACTTTGGATCTGCGAAACCAAAGCAGGGGAAAGGTGCCCCTAAACCACAGAACGAAGGACAAAGCCAAGGCGGGACAACCCAAGACAACCTGCCGAAGCTGCAAGCAAAGAACAGCGCCGCGAAGCCGAAAAAGGACACTGGAAAATGGTGTGAGTTCCATAAGAGCTCCACTCACAACACAAGTGAGTGTCGGGCCAAGCAGTCACTGGTGGCTGAGCTAAAGGTTTCAGAATCAGATGCATGTTCCGACTCTGAGTCAGAACCCGATAAGGGGAATGACAAAGGGAAGCAAATCATTGATGCGGATCCCAACGCCACTGTTGCTACTGCTAAGATCCAGAAAAATGAACAGGAAGATCCAGAGGAGGAGGAGCATCTCTTCCATTCCCAAATGTGGGTAAAGGGCTCCCCGATACAGTTCATTGTTGATAGCGGGAGTCAAAAGAACCTCATTTCGGCAGAGGTCGTGAAGCAGTTGGGCTTACTGACCACAACACATCCACAACCATACACCATTGGGTGGCTTCACCAAGGACGAGATCTTCGCGTGAGCCAACAGTGTCGTCTTCCATACAACATCAAGCCCTTCACGGATGAGGTATTGTGTGACATTGCTCCCCTTGAAGTTTGTGATGTATTATTAGGACAACCATACTTGTGGAAGCGACATGCTGCGTATGAATCAAGGCCACGTGCTGTTATTATTACAATGGGAAATAAGTTGTACAAGATACCAGAGGTAGCACCACCTACCGCCATCTCTTTGATTACTGCAAAGCAATGCAGTAAGATCATTTCCAAAACCAAGAAATTTGTTTTCCCGATGATACGCCCTCAAGGAAAGAAGAAGACGGTGGCCGCGGCCTCCAGACGGGGTCCCTCTGCACGACAACTACAGATGGACAAGGTTGTGGAGGAGTACGAGGACATCTTCACCTCCCCTGTAGGGGTTCCTCTGCACTGTCAGGTCTAGCACTCCATCGATCTGACCCCAGGTGCGCCGCTACCCAATGGACTAATTTATCGGTGCTCCATTCTGGAGAACAATGAAATCAAGAGGCAGATTCAGGAGCTCCTGCAGAAAGGTCACATCCGTCCGAGTTCATCACCTTGTGGGAGCCCGATTGTGTTGGTACAGAAGAAGGATGGGACGTGGAGACTCTGTATTGACTATCGGGCGCTGAACAAGATCACTGTCCATAATAGGTACCCGATCCCGCGGATTGATGACCTCCTGGACCAACTAAAGGGGGAGAAATATTTCAGCAAGATCGATCTGAAGTCAGGTATCACCAGGTACCAATCGAACCCTCTGATGTGTGGAATACTGCCTTCAAATCCAAGGAGGGCCTTTTCGAATGGTTGGTTATGCCTTTCGGATTGACGAATGCTCCTGCAACCTTCATGAGGCTAATGGATTACATCTTGCGGCCATTCACCAACTCCTTTGTAGTAGTATACTTGGATGACATTCTGATCTTCAGCTAGAGTTGGGAAGAGCACCTCCACCACATCCGACAGGTTCTCCAAACACTGCGGCAACACAAGCTATGTGCCAATTTGGAGAAATGCACTTTTGGCATGACCCAGGTTCAGTATCTGGGATACATCATTGATGAACAGGGAGTGCATGTCGATCCAGCCAAGATCCAAGTCATTCGGGATTGGCCATCTCCAGCCACTCTAACAGAGCTCCGCAGCTTTCTAGGTCTTGCCAACTTCTACCGCAGGTTCGTGTTGGGGTTTTCTCATATTACTTGGCCCTTGAGTCAAGTCACCAAGGGAGGGGCGAAAGCAAAATTCTTTTGGTCTGAATCTCAACAGAAGGCATTCATGGAGTTGAAGGATCGCCTCTGCACGACACCAGTGCTCGCGTTACCAGATTTACAACAACCATTTGAGGTCGAGATAGATGCCTCTGACTATGCTATTGGGGCAGTCCTTACTCAACATGGACATCCAGTGACATATCACAGTGAAACACTTTCAGACACAGTCCGGAAGTACCCCACTTATGATAAAGAGATGTATTCCATTGTACAGGCCTGCCAACAATGGAAGCATTACATTTTGGGGAAGGAAACGGTCATCCACACAGACCACCGACCCTTGCAGTTCATACAGACCCAAGGGAAATTGCAGAATGATCGCCATCAGAAGTGGTCTACATACTTGCAACAGTTCCACTTGAATATCAAGTATAAGAAGGGCAGCACCAATAATGTTGCAGATTTCCTCAGTCGACCACCGATCATGGCGTTAACCATCGTGCTCAACTCTTGTGGGCACGAGACTTCTGATTGGCCACTTCTCTACAAAAGCGACCCAGAATTCGGCCACACATACCAGACACTCTTGGAGGGTCGGCATGTTCCAGATTTTCACCTCTAGGATGCCCTGTTATGCCACCTGGGTCACCTTTGTGTTCGTTCAAGCGAGCGTGCCAAGATGATTTGGGAAGCACACTACAGTCGGGCTGTGGGGAATTTCGGGGTCGAGAAAACAGTGGCAGTACTGTAAAATTATTTCTATTGGCCGAATCTTTGACAGGATGTTGGGAAGTACATCAGATCATGTACTGCCTGTGCCATTGCCAAACCGACCATTAAGAAGCACGGCCTCTATACCCCGTTGCCTACCCCTAGTTGACCTTGGGAATCCATCTCCATGGATTACATGTCAGGCCTTCCTTCCACTAAGCATGGAAATGACTGTGTTTTTGTGGTCGTCGACAGGTTCTCGAAGATGGCCATTATGGCGGCCTGCAAGAAGAATATCACAACAGAAGTCACTGCTAAACTCTTCTTTGAACGAGTGTGGGTGCACTTTGGGATCCCACAGTCTATCATCTCAGATCGGGACAGTCGGTTTCTTAGCACATTTTGGTCCAGTCTCTGGTCAATGCTGGACACCAAACTCACGAAGTCCACAGCCTTCCATCCTCAAACTGATGGCCAGACAGAGGTTGTCAATAGGATGATTGTGCACATTCTACGCATGTATAACTCAAAGCATCCACGCACATGGGACGAGAGCCTCCCCTATGTTCAACATAGCTACAACCGAGCTCTTCACAGCTCCACTGGCCATAGCCCTTTTCAGGTGGGTTTGGGAGTCCAGCCACTATGCCCCATTGATGTGGCCATGCCACTTGCAGCTACTCACATAAATTCAGCTCATGTCCAGTCCGAAACAAATAAGGCCACCAGCTTCATTGAGCGCATCCAACATATTCGCCAGCAGGTCCATGACATTCTGGAGAAATCAAATGCCAAGTACAAGCAGCGACATGATCAACATCGGGTGCCACACAAGTTTCAGGTGGGCGACAAAGTCTAGTTGCATTTGCAAAAGGAACGCCTTACTGGAGCCTATCGGAAACTGAGACCACTCCGATATGGTCCTTACACCATTACTAAGGCTATGGGAGACAATGCATTTGAGCTCAGCATTCCCCCATTCCTTGGCCTGCACCCAGTGTTCAATGTGGACCGCCTTCGGCCATACTTTCCACCATTACTAGACACATCCGACATTGCAGAACAACTCAAACCCACAGAATTAAATCCAGATTGCGTGGAACAAGCTGCAACTGATCAGATCATGGACACACAGATCAAGAACACTCGCCAACAGAATATCCAACTGTATCGAGTTGTCAAAGCAGGCCAACTCCTTCAGCAGGGCAAGTGGCTCACCAGGGAACAAGTTTAGCAAAAGTTTCCTCATCTCATGGAGGAACTCAACGCAATGGGGACCATTGCTTCCTAAGGGAGGAGGAATGATCCAGGTGGATATTGGTGGCCACTTGCCAAGTCCACCTGGACCCCCACCATTGTTTCTCTCAGCATTTTCAGTTTCCTTAATTGTAGCAAAACTTACTAATTTTAGCAGTTTTTCGGGTCCTGAACTTCTGGAGCCATTTTGAGGCCCTAAATGACGTTTTTTGGGAAATCTGGGGGCACCATGGGTCCATGGACCGATGTTGCCCTTCCCAAAGTGGTAGTGCTTGGATAGATCTTTCTAACGAGCTCTTGTACGCGACAAACGAAGATCGCATGCCAAAGTTACGACCCCGGGAAGTTGATGTACCAATTTACCCAAACGGGGCCCACAGTTTGGCGTTTCATCTCCTAGGGTTAGGTTTTGGAATGTTAAGGGTTTTCCATTGTTTCTCAACAATAAATAGGCCTTCGAGCCTCATTGTAACGCAGTTCAGAGGCATGTAGCCACCACATCTCTTCTCAGAGATAAGCTACCATCGCCCTAGCTGGTTTATTTCCATTTCTGGTTGTAAGCATATTTCAGTATTTTCCATTAATGAAATGAAGTATTATTTCCGCTGCATCTTTGTGTATATGGTTATCTCTGTAATTTGTTGCGTTCCTGTTTAAATCCGGATCACACACGATTGGGAAAGCATGGTGCTTTTCCATGGTCCACAGGCTTTATAACCAGAGTGGGATAGGCCAGGCCGACCCTACCATGGCGCTGACATACAAGAAGCGTAATATGCAACGTGGAGATGGCAAGGGAGGGAGGGAGCACTTAATGGAGCAGCACATGTAACTGTGTGAGCAACTTAATATGCAGTGTGGAGATGGCAAGGGAGGGAGGGAGCGCTTAATGGAGAAACACATGTAACTGTTGGTTGTTAAGAAGAGTGAGGAATGGAAACGCATATGACAGTGCACTATTCAGGGCTCTAGAGCATGACAAAGGTGTCAGTTCTGCAAAATAGGCAGAACATGGGCCAGGAGGGAGTTACAAGGGCAAACTGTAATGCCAAAGATAGAGTTGGCTCTAATACCATGTCAGGCCAAGAGGTAACTTCTCAAATGAAATTGTATTATTCATTTAGGTTGATAATTATTATATACAAGAGGGAGTGGTTGTTCAGTTCATCTCCCGATGATTCTCCATTTCCTCTATTATTTATTTACACTAGTTACAGCTGTTCATCCAATCCCTATGATTAGGTGTCAACAAATTTATTAATTTATTTGTAAAATATTAATAAATATAAAAACAACAAAACCTTTATATAAAATTTATCATCTTTTTATTTTAATTTCATTATACTTCCATACAAATAAAATAAAGCAATAAGATTGCAAGCTTCCAAAAAAAAATATTTCTAAAATACAAATATTTTTTCTTTTTTATTATAAATCTTCTCATATTTGTTTTTATAAAATAAAAATAAAAAAATATATATATACCATTATATTATACTAAAATTTACCATCTAAATTAAAAAAATGTAATTATGTGAAAACTCTCAAAACATACACTCATACTAAAAACTCATAATTTCATAGCTACATGTATTATTAGTCCCTGCCGGGGACTATATGCGATCGATCGATCGCTGACCCTTCGTTGACCGAGGTGATTTTTCGATATATTAACAATATAACCTAAGTCGAACTAAGGTTTTGGGGCTGGAAAGGTTTTGGGGTCTTATTGCGGGCTTCGCGTCGTTCGAGGTGAAGGCCACGTGGTCCCGCGACTCCCATGCGGACGACATGTACTGTGGTGGTCTTATCGGCGGACAACTGTCCCTCCTCGAGATCCTGGAAAGTTACTCGGCTTGGGTTTTACCCTGTTCGCGCCCTTTGGGTTATTATTGTTACTTGGTTGTTTAGCTCTGCAGTCTCTGCGATTTTTCCTTTGTATTTGTTGTATTGTCTGCGGTGAAAACAGAATGTGGTTCCTGCCTGCTCGGTTAACTGTATAGCAAACGTTTGGTTGCGGTTCTGTTGTTCCAGGTCCGGCTTGTATGCCTCGACTGTCTGGTGTCGCTTTGGTAAGTTCGGCTACTGTATTGTTTAGATGTTTGTTCCTTTGTCGTTTGGTGTTTTCCAGTGGCGTTGATGTTTGTCACAGTATTGGCATTCTGGTTAAATACTGAGGGTTTCTCTTACCTGCATGGGTTTTATGGAAATTTCCGTAAATTCTGGTTTCGACCACCATGTGAGTTCCTTATCATTTGGGTCGAGACGACCTGGGTGAAGCTGTGATTCTTGGTACAGATTGAGCGGCACGTGATCCCACGACTCCCAAGCGGACGGCATGTACTGTGGTGGTCTCCCTGCTCGAGATCCTGGAAAGTTAATCGGCTTGGGTTTTACCCTGTTCGCGCCCTTTGGGTTATTATTTTTACTTGGTTGTTTAGCTCTTCAGTCTCTGCGATTTTTCCTTTGTATTTGTTGTATTGTTTGTGGTGAAAACACAATGCGGTTCCTGCTTGCTCGGTTAGCTGTATAGCAAACGTTTGGTTGCGGTTCTGTTGTTCCAGGTTTGGCTTGTATGCCTCGACTGTCTGGTGTCGCTTTGGTAAGTTTGGCTACTGTATTGTTTAGATGTTTGTTCCTCTGTCGTTTGGCGTTTTCCTGTGGCGTTGATGTTTGTCACAGTATTGTCTGTTCGTTTCCCTCAAGAGTCCATGGTTATTTGAGCATTATAAGTTAATGGCATTCTGGTTAAATACTGAGGGTTTCTCTTACCTGCATGGGTTTTATGGAAATTTCCGTAAATGTCGGTTTCGACCACCATGTGACTTCCTTATCATTTGGGCCGAGACGACCTGGGTGAAGCTGTGATTCTTGGTACAGATTGAGCGGCAGTCTTTTGTAGTTTGAAGTGTTTTTGCACATGAAGATCTAAAAAAATTGGGGTTTTTGAACTGTTTGAACTGTTTGTGCCGCATATTGGGTTTTTAATGGAATGTATTGTGGTTTGGAGAAAGAAATAGGTACTCCTCTGTTAAATTCAAGGGTCTGGTGCTGGGTTGTGCATGAATATGGTATAGACGAGAAGGAATTCGAACCCTCGGCTTCGTTGCAGGTACGACGTTATTCTACTAATTGCTTTTTGTCAATTTTTCTATTAATTGCTTTTTGTCAATTTGTTAGGCTTTTAATTTTTGCATTGTGTAGGTTTATGGTCCAGTTACTATAGGTTTATAGTCCAGTTACTTCGTGGTCCCTGCCGGGGACTATATGCGATCGATCGATCGCTGACCCTTCATTGACCGAGGTGATTTTTCGATATATTAACAATATAACCTAAGTCGAACTAAGGTTTTGGGGTCTTATTGCGGGCTTCGCATCGTTCGAGGTGAAGGGCACGTGGTCCCGCGACTCCCATGCAGACGGCATGTACTGTGGTGGTCTTATCGGCGGACAACTGTCCCTCCTCGAGATCCTGGAAAGTTACTCGGCATGGGTTTTACCCTGTTCGTGCCCTTTGGGTTATTATTGTTACTTGGTTGTTTAGCTCTGCAGTGTCTGCGATTTTTCCTTTGTATTTGTTGTATTGTTTGCGGTGAAAACACAATGCGGTTCCTGCCTGCTCGGTTAACTGTATAGCAAACGTTTGGTTGCGGTTCTGTTGTTCCAGGTCCGGCTTGTATGCCTCGACTGTCTGGTGTCGCTTTGGTAAGTTCGGCTACTGTATTGTTTATATGTTTGTTCCTCTGTTGTTTGGCGTTTTCCACTGGCGTTGATGTTTGTCACAGTATTGTCTGTTCGTTTCCCTCAAGAGTCCATGGTTATTTGAGCATTATAAGTTAATGGCATTCTGGTTAACAGGGCGGAGATAGGAAGAAGGTTAGCATGGTTTCTGAGAAGGACAGAGAACGAGAGCTTACCAATTGAATTAGCTTAGTTTGCTGTTGTTTATATATTGGATGAAATGTTTCCTTTGCGAAAGTTATAAGCTTTTCCGTGATACTGAGGGTTTCTCTTACCTGCATGGGTTTTATGGAAATTTCCGTAAATGTCGGTTTCGACCACCATGTGACTTCCTTATCATTTGGGCCGAGACGACCTGGGTGAAGCTGTGATTCTTGGTACAGATTGAGCGGCAGCCTTTTGTAGTTTGAACTGTTTTTGCACATGAAGATCTAAATAAATTGGGGTTTTTGAACTGTTTGAACTGTTTGTGCCGCATATTGGGTTTTTAATGGAATTTATTGTAGTTTGGAGAAAGAAATAAAGACCTGCAAGTATTTATGTATGTATGTGCCGCATATTGCCTTTCTTTTATTAATGGAATGTATTGTTATTAATGGAATGTGTTATGGTTTGGAGAAAGGAGCGTTGTTTGCCTGGTACTCCTCTGTTAAATTCAAGGGTCTGGTTTCACGAGTTGTCAGGCTTGAGCAGACTGCTCTTCCTGTCGCTAGGTTTTGCTGTTCTGCTTGCCCGAAATGTTAAAATATTTAAGATTGCAGTCTGTTTTGTAACTGCACGGTTTCCTATCTTAGGCGTGTATTCAAGGTTTTTCGCTTGTATAATTTATCTGTATGCTTACTTTGGTGCATAATGTTTTTTTAAGTTTGTAATTCTGTTATGGATGTATGAATATTCGACTCTGACATTACTCCTAGAGCGGAAGGTTGCTTTGTTAATAACTCTGTTAAGTTCATTTAGTTACTGTTAAGTTCATTTGCTTTGTTAAGAACTGCTGAATTGAAGGTTTGCTATATTGGTACTAGATGTTCTTCGTTTGCTGTTGTTTATATATTGGATGAAATGTTTCCTTTGCGAAAATTATAAGCTTTTCCGTGATACTGAGGGTTTCTCTTAGCTGCATGGGTTTTATGGAAATTTCTGTAAATGTCAGTTTCGAGCACCATGTGACTTCCTTGTCATTTGGGCTGAGACGACCTGGGTGAAGCTGTGATTCTTGGTACAAATTGAGCGGCAGTCTTTTGTAGTTTGAAGTGTTTTTGCACATGAAGATCTAAATAAACTGGGGTTTTTGAACTGTTTGAACTGTTTCTGGCGCATATTGGGTTTTTAATGGAATGTATTGTGGTTTGGAGAAAGAAATAAAGACCTGCAAGTATTTATGTATGTGCCGCATATTGCCTTTTTATTAATGGAATGTATTATGGTTTGGAGAGAGGAATAAAGACCTGCAAGTATTTTTCCAGGGGCTTCTGGAGACTTCGTTAACCAATTTCGTCATTTGCATATTTTCTCATGGTACTCGTACAGGCTGTGTTGTGCATGAATATGGTTTAGACGAGAAGGAATTCGAACCCTTGGCTTCGTTGCAGGTACGACGTTATTCTACTAATTGCTTTTTGTCAATTTTTCTATTAATTGCTTTTTGCCAATTTGTTAGGCTTTTAATTTTTGCATTGTGTAGGTTTATGGTCCAGTTACTCTAGGTTTATAGTCGAGTTACTCTGTGATTGTTTTAAAAAATATAGATATTTAAGCTGTATTGGCTCATTTATATTTTTTGTCTCATTCAATTATATTGCAATTCAAATCTGGAATCGTCGTTGTTTATTCTGTGTTTACATTAATATTAATATTAATATTATTAATTATTATAATCATAACAATAATATTATTTGAGATGATCCCAACAAGTAGAAGTTGGGTAATGCATCCAACTAGCTCCGTATAATGATGTATCAAGACATTTTGTCTATTTAAACCTTAGATTAAAATCTCATGTTAGCTAGTTATAACCAGATTGGTTCTGATATGATGTTCAACTACCTTATTCTCCTCAGAGAGAAAAAATAATTTTATTATGAAAACAAAATTACATTTACTATATATGTTTCTGCATTTCACAGATATCCTTAAGCATAGGAAGTGATAAAAGTATTGCTGACAACATATCTTGCTTCATAAACAGTTTCCAAAAATGTCAATATGACAGCCCTATCATAGTCATTCTAACATATATCAGAGCTTTGAAGCCAGTTTTGTCTCATAAGAAATTAGCTCCTAGATATGTCCATAAACAGTCCCATAAAAAAATATACATATAGAGATATCCTTAAGCATAGGAAGTGATAAAAGTATGGCTGAGAAGATATCTTGCTTCATAAACAGTTTTCAAAAATGTCAATATGACAGCCCTATCATGGTCATTCTGACATATATTGCAGGTTTGAAACCAGTTTTGTCTCATAAAAAATTAGCTCCTAGATATGTTCATAAACAGTGCCATAAAAAAATATACATATAGATATTCACATTTAAAAAGTCCCATGATTATATCAAAAGTGTGTCAAGACATTCCATGAGCTGCCCTTCCACTTTCTCTTGAATGATCCAAGCTCGTGCTACCAAGTGTAATCTAGCTTTTGACAGTCCATCGGTTTGCAGATATGACCTCATCTATTTATGGATGCAGATTCTGCTAGTAAAACCCTTTTCAATTGAACAGAACGACCAAGAAAAAAGAACAACAACATGCAACATAAACAAACAGAGTATATTCTTTTTGCCTTTCCTTTCCTATGGATCTTCTGTTCTTGTTCAAGTTTTACTTTTATATGTTCTTTTGACTTGCACTAAATATGTCTTACTATTGTATAACATAGCATAAATCTTGAAAAAGGAAATGAAACAATTGAAGAAATAGAATGCATAAGCCAATTAGAAAGTGCAACCCAACCACTTGTTTTGCAAAGGTATGTCTATGATAACTACACAAATATGCTAATTTGTATTTAGAATATTAATGTTTACTATGTATGCATTCTATTTTTATTTTTACATATGTATGGTTCTATGGTTTTAATGTTATTGTTCACTTTTTACTTCTAATTTGCACTAAATATATGTTACTATTCTATAACATAGCCTAAATCTTCAAAGACAAAAAGAAACAATTGAAGAAATAGAATGCATAACCCAATTAGAAAGGGCAAGCCAACCACTTGTTTTGCAAAGGTATGTCTATGACAACTATACAAATATGCTAATTTGTATTTAGAATAATAATGTTCACTAAGGTATGTCTATGACAACTATACAAATATGCCAATTTGTATTTAGAATATTAATGTTTACTATATATGCATTCTATCTTTACATATGTATGGTTCTATGGTTTTAATGTTCCTTGTTAACTGTTTACTTTTATATGCTCTTTCAAATTGAACTAAACATATGTTGTTATTCTATAACATAGCATAAATCCTGAAAAAGGAAAACAAACAACTGAAGAAATAGAGCGCATAACTCAATTAGAAAAGGCAAACCAACCACTTGCTTTGAAAAGGTATGTATGACAACTATACAAATATGCAATTTTCTATTTAAAATATTAATGTTTACTATATATATCTTCTCTTTTTACATATCTATATTTAAATGTATATATATCAGATTAATGTTTACTATATATATCTTCTCTTTTTACATATCTATATTTAAATGTATATAAATTAGAAAATCTTGGACGAGTGAAGAAAGCACTAGTAGTAAGTCCCCCCAAACAATGCAGCAAGAAGACATGTACAGGTTACATATCACAATTTCTTTATTGATTGCTTATCACAAAATACATGTGATAATATCCACATCATATTGAACCATGCCTTTGCCTGTGTTAGTCCAACTGAAACAATCGCAGCCAAACTTCATTCAACAAATGTACAAAATGATACATCAAAAAGGTATGCATATGAAACAAAACACTCTAATCTATTTCTACTTATTCAGTCTTTAGGAGAAACATACTATTCTACAAATGTTTATAGCAATTTCTAACTAAGCAATTTTAATAGGCAAAAACAGATACTGCCAATTAAAGTATCAATTGAAGATCTCAATAGTCGTAAAATTGGGCAGCTATTTGTTGGAGACATAATGGTTGTCTATACTGCATTCCTTGATAAAGCAAACAAATCACGTCAAGTATTGCGAGCTGATTTGACAGATGCTCAAGGAATGATGACTATAACGTTGAGTGTACCTGCACATTTGGTGGAGCGACATGAACACGAAATTTTGCAAGGCAACAACATCTCAATTACAAATTTCAGGATATTGCCTAAAACTGTTTATGATCGCGGTGACTGTGACAAAATAATATTGCTTAATGAATCAAGTATCATAGAAACTGTACCTGAAGTTTGCAAAGAATATTGCTTCATTCCCAATACAACCATTAGGCAATTTGCAAACAAAAAAGAAATGTACCCAATTGGCACAATCGCTGCCGCCATTACACTTGCCAAACGAGTTGGATTGCATTACATACTTCATATCAAAGATGGAGATTCTGAAAACGACAATGCAACTGTATGTATTCAGATGTTACTTATTCCTAATTTTCAGTAGATAACATGCATCACTTCAATACATAGTTGTTGTAATTTGTCTATAGTTTTTGTAATTTGTCTAGTGCAATTGCAATTTTTCAATGCATACGAACAATGTATTTGCATATTACTTTTTGTATTTTTCAATACATAACAATTTCTGTTTTGCAGTTGCAACTCTTTGACACATATGAACAATTTTTCCTTTCAATGGAAAAACAATTGCAAAAAGGACACTTTCCGCTCATCCTTTTCAAAAATTTAACAAAAAAGGTAAACACAAAAGAAACAATATTCAGAGCATCGAAGTCAACGTTCATGACTGAACTTAACACAGATGCACTCAACAATCTCGGAAAACTAACTACATCTACCTATGCTGTAAGTATAACAATAATAATGTTTTTGCTGCCTTTGCATTTGCCATGTAATAATGTAAATTAACGCTTGAATGTTTTATAAACAGGTCGAAGGTATTCTGATCGCAACAAATCCATATTCAACTCCTTTCGAACCTGTTTGTGCAATTTGTAACTCCCCAGTGAATTCATCCATAGCAATAGCCAATGCAACAATTTTCTGTTCACAATGCAATGATAATTGCCCTTTCCTCTACAAGCATTGTATAAATGTTGTAATAGAATCCATTACAAATAACTTTGTCCAGTGCATTATTAGGGAGCCCTTATTACATGACTTGCTTCCTGATTTAAAATCAATGTCATATGAAACATATTTGCAACAGAAAGCTACCACTGTTTACATCTTACGTGACTTCAAAATTCAGAGCAAGTTCACACTCAATGAAGATAGTGAGCTATTACATGTCAACTAACAAATGGAAGGTACATGAACATATGCCTTAACATGTTTTCTCTCAAATATGTCCTCTCTTCAATTTACAATGTTATCATTTTGTTCTAACTAACCATTTGTTATACAGATTACAAAATCCAGGAACATGGCAGCCTTCACATCCACAACAAATGCAAAAGTAATATGAATATGTTTCTTCATATTATGCTCTTACTATAATACAAGTATTTGACTTGCAATTTTGACTCATTTACAAAGAATATGTAACGCAACGGTTGATGAAAAAAGGCTAGAAAGTCTTTATGCATCTGTGTTTGTACTATTTCTGTTTCTGTTCTCTATCTCGAATGGAACGCATTCTGCATCATGCTTTATATCATTGAATACAACAAATGCAACATCAGATCAGCAATAATTTTGTATCTACAGCTGCTGAATGCAAACACCAAAGATTCCATAGATTGATTAAACATGGCACTTATTATCTACTCAAGTTAAATGACAAATTGTATATTGAATCGGCTAGTCATTTCTGTCTCTTCCTATGTTATGGCTGAATGCTATGTTAGTTTTTGTTTCTTGCATACTGTAGGTAATGATTCAGGAAACAGGGCTAGAAAGTCTTTATACATGTCTGTTTGTACTGTTTCTGTTTCTGTCCTGTATTTGAGATCGAATGCATTCTGCAACATGCTTGAAGCTAGACTTTATAAATAGCACCAAACTATATGGACTTTAAAATGAATATATGTTGTTTGAAAATGGAATTATGGCATAATGCATTTGGTATTATTAGTCCTTCCCTGG
Organism: Pinus tabuliformis; assembly: GCA_031772625.1. Taxonomy (NCBI): domain Eukaryota; kingdom Viridiplantae; phylum Streptophyta; class Pinopsida; order Pinales; family Pinaceae; genus Pinus; species Pinus tabuliformis. Next base: position 162,277,525 of record CM062820.1, read on the forward strand.
GACTATATGCAATTGATCAATTGCTGACCGTTGGTTGACCGACATGATTTTTCATTATAATAGCATTATAACCTAAGTCGAACGAAAGTTTTGGGCTCGAAAGTTTTTGTTTTATTTTACCTATGTTTTTGTTACCTGTACAAGGAATGAAAATCTCATCTAAACATAAGTTTCATAGAGGAAAACAATGCTGGCAATGTTGCTGCAGCACTGATGACTTGGCTGGCTCCAAAGAGCAAGGTCTGTTCACTATCTTTTGTATGAGTGGCAGCCCCAATATTTTCAGTTTTCTATCCTAGTTTTTGAGGGGAAGCATGCAATTGGATGTTCAGAATCCTCTTAAGATCATGGGTGCTGCAGTTTTAAATTCCTTGGTCAATGACTTAAGACTTTGAACTTAACAAGTTCTCAGGGATGGACAATGGAATGAAGAAGATGCAGCAATGCTTGTTCTTGGTGACATAATCAGCATCAAACTTAGAGATATTGTTCCTGCAGATTCACGTCTTCTTGAAGGAGATCCTTTAAAGATTGATCAGGTCTTAATCCAATCCTTTTCTTTACTTCTTATTTCTGATTACAAGTGCTCGAATTTTCGGTATGCTTTTATATCGTTTCTGGGATTAACTTCAACTGTTTTGGTACTTTTCCTGAGCCACGCTTTATGACAATATTTTTGAATGTGTGTAGTCTGCCCTCAGTGGTGAGTCATTACCAGTAACAAAGCGTCCTAGCAATGGGATTTATTCTGGCTCTACTTGCAATCATGGTGAACTTGAATGTGTTGTCATTGCTACTGGGATCCATACCTTTTTTGGTAAACCAACACATATTGTCAACAGTACAAACCAAGTTGGCCACTTCCAAAAGGTTGGTATTTATTCTGGACTTCTGATTCTTTTTTTTGTGCTTTCTCTTATTTCATAAATACATAATTTTTGGTGATACTGCAGTTGTACCAAATTGGCTAGTTAGGGTTCGTGGTAATATTGGATGATCCAGTACTGTTAGCTTCCTTCAAACAAGTATCAATTACTAATTGTTGTCATGAATAGGTTTTCACGAAAGGATATGACAAGGATGCTGTTGTCTTGATGGTTGCAAGAGCATCCAGAACAGAGAATCAAGATGCCATTGATGCAGCAATTGTTGGGATGCTTACAGATCCTAAGGAGGCAAGTATTTTTTTTATGTCATCATATTAAATTTTAGTTGATAAGCAGGCCTATGCTTATTTTACTGATTTGTATCTTTTGTTGTGGCTTTTAACATCCATGCATCTAAAAGGCACGGGCAACCATTCAAGAGGTCCATTTATCTTTCAATGATTGTTACCCAGAAATGCTTAAATTCTCTCAGTTATTATTATACACAAATACTTACGAAACTTCAGCCATTATTATACATAAATACTTACGAAACAGGGGAGGTTATGGATGATGATATAGTAGACAACCATATCCTTCAATGCGATGTCAATACAGTCTGATGCATTAATAACTCCAAAATGATGCAATGGCATTAACAGCTTTCTTCTAAAAGAAAGGTTTCCACGAAATCTCAATTATTTTTATCTTTCACACAGAAATAATGAATAATATAAATTTTCACAGGAATCATGAATAATATTCTTCTTTCTATAAGAAAAATGAATGAATTAGGGAGATAGATTTAACCCGAAGGTCGGTGTTTGGCTCTGCAGTTGTGGGTGTCTCCCACTAGAAATTTGTACATAACATTATACATAAAATTACTAAGATTCATAATACGTAGCTCTCTATTTTAGGAGAAGGTGCAATCTTTGCATCACTCAACCATTAGATATCAGTTCCAGTCTTATTTGTATTTTTGGGCTAAACAACATAAATTCTCAACTGGGACGGATGGAAATCTTTTGGAATACATACTTGCTCACCAGGATATCCAAGTCCTATGCAATAAAAACGGGCACTAATGCTTTTTGAATGACCCGGTAGAGTTTATGTTTATTGCTATTGCTAACTTGTCTCTAATTGGAGCATTGCTTACTGATCAAATTTACCTACTGCTCAAATTATGATTGATCATTGCTTACTGTGTAAATTATGACTCATCAATCTTTTTTGAGAAACAGAGTAAAATAAATTGAATTAAGATGATAGACATTTGCTTAAATAAGTTTTAATAAGTTGAGAATATAATATATGTCACCTTCATGTTGTTTCTGTTTCCATGGTTACTACTTTCTCTTCTGCGGTTAAGCTTTCAATGCTTAAGTGCTCCATTATATAATTTACATGGGTAAATTTCATCCTTTATAACAATAATTTCATCTAAGAAATATGTATAACAATAATTTCATTTATGAAAGATGAAGACCTGTAATTTCTAACCCTATGATGGCCAAAGGTGTCAGTGGAGCAGAGTCATTTTGGATACTAGGTTATCCCCACCCTGAACTCCTAATCTTGTATTCTATGGGGATTTATACCTCTGGAGGTACAGAACCCTTTCCTCTATGCTCTCCTTGGCACATCCTAATGAAGCGGTTCCATATCCCCACTCGTGGAAGCTGCATTGTGTGTTACAGATCGCCTGATCGATCTCTCTTTCGACATTCCCTAACTGTTGGTTGGTATTTCTTTCCACACCAGCAAGTTTTTTTTGTCTTTTCCTCCAAATTCATTAAACATACCTCGTCTTCCGCATTTAGGCTCCTATCAAGAAACTACCTTTGGAGTTCTTCGGCAAGGGGACTTAAAGGTTTTTATGAAACCCGTGCCTAGAATTTCTAGTTGGCTGTTTGCATTTTCTTGCACCATTTTGCCCCTTTGTTGTATACTAAGACAATGGCAATGACATGGTGGTCGAAACCGACATTTACAGAAATTTCCATAAAACCCATGCAGGTAAGAGAAACCCTCAGTATTTAACCAGAATGCCATTAACTTATAATGCTCAAATAACCATGGACTCTTGAGTGAGAACAACATAACCGCAACCAAACGTTTGTTATACAGTTAACCGAGCAGGCAGGAACCGCATTCTGTTTTCACCACAGACAATACAACAAATACAAAGGAAAAATCGCAGAGACTGCAGAGCTAAACAACCAAGTAACAATAATAACCCAAAGGCCGCGAACAGGGTAAAACCCAAGCCGAGTAACTTTCCAGGATCTCGAGGAGGGACAGTTGTCCGCCGATAAGACCACCACAGTACATGCCGTCCTGAGCACTCTGGAATATTTTGAGCCAATGTTTGTATTAGATCTCGTTGAAAAGCAGGCACTCCAAGCCTTATTTCAGAAGTTTATGACTTTGTAGCCTCATGGTTTTGATCTCTCCTTCTGCATTGTCATGTTTAGCTAGTTAGCGTGAATCTGAAGTTTGATGACACATACAGTTCTGTAACCAGTAATAGGATTGCATGTGATAAAGTACCTTTGAACAGCTTGATCTTATTTTGAAATTTTGTTATCTAATTAGCAGCGCTACTGCAGTGACTTCTGAAATGATGCACACAACAGCTGCCAATATTAGAATATTACCAAGAGAAGACCTTCCTCGGTGTTCTTTCGAAACTGATCAGTTGGTTGAGGTATATACAATACTGAGTTTCTAATAAATTGTTTTTGCAAATTAAAAGAGATCTCGTCAAGATTGGAAAGCTGCAACAAGCCATGTTAGAGATATGTTTTACTCTTATACAGCTTTAGTCAATCAAATACTATTTTTAATGTTAAACAAGCTTTTGACACATTGTACATGATATAAGGATTGCACAAGAACCTTTAGTTCACATAACTCCTTAAGATGTTTTGTCTCAAATATGTCCTCTCTTCAATTTACAATGTTATCATTTTATTCTAACTAACTATTTGTTATATAGATTACAAAATGTAGGAACATGCTGGCCTTCACGTCCAGAACAAATGCAAAAGTAATATGAATATGTTTCTTCATATTATGCTCTTATTGCAATACAAGTATTATGACTTTGTAGCCTCACGGTTTTGATCTCTCCTTCTGCTTTGTCATGTTCAGCTAGTTAGCATGAATCTGAAGTTTGATAGCAGATACAGTTCTGTAACTAGTAATAGGATTGCATATGATAAAGTACCTTTCAGCAGCTTGATCTTATTTTGAAATTGTGTTGTCTAATTGGCAGGGCTGTTGCAATGACTTCTGATATGAGGCACACAACAGCTGCCAATATTAGAATATTACAAAGAGAAGACCTTCCTCGGTGTGCTTTCGAAACTGATCAGTTGGTTCAGGTATATACAATACTCACTTTCTAATAAATTGTTTTTGCAAATCAAAAGAGATCTCGTCAACATTGCAAAGCAATGCGAAACCCGCAATAAGACCCCAAAACCTTTCCACCCCAAAAATTTGGTTCGACTTAGGTTATAATCGCTTGGTTCAATGTATCATGTTTCAATTTCAGAATTTTAGCAAATGACAGTTTCTGTCATTTTCAGAATTTTGCAGTGGATCAATTTTTGACAAGACCTGTTCTGTATATTTAAAACTGTTGCCACATACTGGTTCCTGTATACCTTATGAGTTTTCTATTTTGAATATTCTTTTGCCCCAATGAAATAACATGGCAGCAGTATCAGATTAGCGATAAATTTGGCTTCAATGCTAGAGCAAATAACAATGTGTTAAATGGCTAGTGATTGAAGCTCGATTGTTGATACCTTGCTATGAAGATCCTTTATTGATCAATCCCATTCATCATCAAGCTATCCGACTATGCAGTCTTCACCAGCCCCATGGTCATCAAAGGTCAGCTTTGTTTAAACATTTTTATTTATTTTCATCCACTGTTAATTAAAACAAGGTTTTTTGTCTTTGACGACTGTTATCAACTATTCGACATTATTTCTGTTGTGGTATTTGTACTGGATCAATTTTTGATGGGACCTGTTCTGTATATTTAAAACTGTTGCCACATTTCGCCGCAATGAGATAACATGGCACCAGTATGAGATTAACCATAAATTTAGCTTCAATGCTACAAGAAATAACAATGTGTTAAATCGCTAGTGATTCAAGCTCAATTGTTCATACCTTGTTATGAAGACCCTTTATTTACTGATCATGTTTTCTTTGTATGGTCAGATTTCTCATGCCAAAGTTAATCTTCTTGAAGTTACACCAGGAACATCTGAAGCACTGGTTGAAATTTCAGGCACTCCACAGCAAACAAGTGCACCCATTTTGTATGCAGTTCTTGATTTCCCTCTGACATTTTCCAACATTTGCCAACAATTCCTCTACTGTCCCTCTGTTACTACTTTTTGATTTTTATTTCTTAGAATAAAAGCAGATTCCTTGGTGCAATTAAATTTCTATTTAAGATAATTAAGCATAAATCTGTCTGCAAACACCAACCCCTGTAGTACTAACTATATGCTTTGTTTCAAAATTCAGTCAAATCGCGATATAAACAGTATTGGCAATTTCTTTGAGTTTGAAGAGCAAATTCTTCGTCAAGGGAGTTCTGCCAGATTTGGAAGGGGCACAAGATTTGCAAAACTTTGTCAATTGCTGCTATCATGGGCGTTTTGCTAATCACCATTTCTGTACTAATGTCCCTCGCATTGTATATCACCTTTGGCAGTGTCACAGCAGCTGGTGAGCTTATCACAAAAACTACAGTTGAAGTTGTAATATCTGAACGCACAGTTGCAGCCATTCTAGGAAAGTCTGGAAATGATGTTGTTAAAATTCAGCAGCTAAGCTCGTATAAAGAAGCATAAATTTCTGCAAATTCCATGGGATCCCCTTCAACTGAAATTTTTGAAACATGGAGACTTGGAATGAAGTGTTGTCATTGCTGACAAAATGACATTGTACTGACAAAATGACAAAATGTTACAGTACAAAATTTGACATTGTACTGACACAATACTTCTTTATCCAGCCTATAAAGTGCCATTTCTTTGACTTGACATAAATGTATTTTGAAACAAAAATGACAGAACGATTTTGATAAACATGAACTGCATTATATTTTGAATTTGGATTCTACTGCCACTGCTTACGCTCCAAAACCAATGTTCTCTGTGTAAAAAATATATATTTTTATATATATTCAATATATTATTACACAATGTATTAGCTTATCAGTTTAAATTATAAATTATATTTTTTAATTCAAATACTATGATATTGCAGAAAGCAAGAGTATAGAACACCAAAAGATAATGGATTTTTTCTTGGAGATCATGATCAATTTACATTTCAACTCGTAAAGTTTAAATGTTTTTTTAATTTTAATTTGTTTATTTTAATTTTTAATTTATAAAATAAACTTATCAAAATTATTTTATTATTGTACTTAGATGCTATATTTACTAACCCAAAACTATAAAAAAGGCCAAAAGTCATGTCCTTTTGCATCACAACAAATTATTAATTAAATGCAACAAATTACTAATTAGAAATTAGATGCAGGGTTTATTTTCTTTGCTAATTAGTAATTGGACAAATTTAAAGTTCACACTAAAGTTATGATAAACAATATTTTTAAATAAATATATATTTTGTTCTTTTGACCATGGAATAATTCCTCAATCATTGAGATTAACCTGAATGGTATCATTTATGTCCAAACATGTTACTAGATATGTAATCTTTCAATCATGGGTTCAAGACTCCATAACTATAATTTTTAAATGCTTAAGTTCTTCTTTGACCTTCGAGAATGATCTATGTAAATATTGAACACTCTCCACCACTAATTTAATTAACAAATTTATATTCATAATAATGTTTATTTGGTCATTATCATTTTATGAATATTTTCATAATATTCAAATGTAAAAAAATAAGAAAATTCTATGTTTTGTGCACCATGGTTATTAAAATACATAACTTACTTTAACACCTTCCTATTATTTTAATATGTTTTGTGCACCATGGTTATTACAATACATAACTCACTTTAACACTTTCCAATTCTTCGTATATTATGCATTTCAACATATTTTATATCCCCGTGCTTATTAAAATACATAACTTACTTTAACACTCTCTAATTGTTCATACATTATAATGCATTATTATTACCTTTTATAGTTTTTTCCCCTCAAGTTTTCTATGATTCACTGTTAAATTTTATTATATTTTAATTATTAATCTAAGCATTTTTTAAATCATGAGACATTGGAAAATTATATCTAAAACTAATCTTATTTTAAGAAATACAAACTCAACATTATAAGAAGATATATGACAAGTGTCTTTTGAAAATTATTTTTAATCATAATAAGAAAATATAGGACCAATGTCTTTTAAAAATTACTTTATAATTGAAAATAATAAGACAAGTGATAAGGTAATTTTACTTTATACTTTTAAAAGATATTTTAAATATATATGTTAATGTATTAAGATACAAATTAAATTATTATTTTAAACAGATGGATAGATTTGTAATATGAAACAAAAAATTTGAGATATAGTAAAATTGTAACAAGCATTTATCAGTTCAATGACATTTATGACAATTCCTACTTAACAAAGGCAAAGTTCATTATATTTCACTCTTCGCATAAAGTCAAAAAGTTCATACAACAATTGGCCATCCAATTCATTAAATCTTAATACAAGTAAGCATGCCTAAAACACACTACTAAAGGAAACCAACTCTCATGATAACGCAAATTATATTATTATATATATTATAATATTTTATTATATATATTTTCATATCAATCCTTCCAATAAATTAATAAAATTTTAAAAACCAATAAAATCCCTGAAGCGTGATAACCCCACAATTAATTTTAAAAGCCAATAAAATCCCTGAAACGTTATGACCCCATATTGCTACTATATTTTCAACATTCAGTTAAAATACCAATAAACAAAACCAAAAAACCATTTATTAATTTTTTTAAAACAAAGGTGAAATGCCAAAACCATGTTTCACCGAATTGGCATTCAGATAATTCCAAATAAAGCATCACGCCGAAAACGCCTGTGCTGGTGAATAGCACAAAGTTAACTCAAACAAACCATTTGAAGTGCCCATTTTATGGCTCATGCAAAGCCAATTGAGCCTTAATCAATGGACAAGAAACATGCTGCTTCCTTGCAGCATGGCAATAATCGGGGAGAATGAGGGCGTGACTGATGTTCGACCATGACAGTTAACAGTCACATGACTGTGCACCAACCACATTACAAGTTCTCAACAATGTTCCAATGTTGCTAACCAAATGAAAATACTGGAGTTCAGTCATACAGTGATTAGTTCCAATGCTGCCAACCAAATGGAAATACTGGAGTTCAGTCATACAGTGTGATTATCAACACTAGCAGTTACTCCTTGGGCGTTTAAAATGAAAAACTGAAATATTAAATATTCAAGCCATATGGACTACATGCGAGTCACATCCCTCCATATCTGAAATCTGTTCATCACTGTAATTATGGGGAGCTACTTTCAGTTCCTCCATATCTGAAATCTGTTCATCACTGTAATTGTGGGGAGCTACTTTCAGTTGAACATGCATTTTTTGAATTCATTTTAGATAAGGTAGGATTTGGTTTTATCCATATCGCTGACGGCATTCCCATTGTGCTATATTTAGTTGAGTTCTTCCATATCAATGGACATTGTCCTTTGGTTTTCTTCTGTGTAATTTGTTGGCATAAGGAAGCTGCCACGGAATTGAAATAGTAATTCAAATCATAACTGAGGTACTGGGTAATAACAAGGCCTTGCTTGCCCCCAAATCGCATTCCAAATTAAGTGCATAATGGCAGGTGGAATGTTCATTGAAGGCGGAAATAGCCGAAGGGAGGTTCACCCAGGCAGGGTAACAGTGTTCGTCTTCTTCTCATGCATTGTAGCCGCCACTGGAGGCCTCATCTTCGGTTATGATATAGGAATTTCAGGTCTGCATTAAACTGGCAATATAATTTCTTTAAACTCGAATTATTTCTGCAGCCCCGAACTTAGAAGAGCATAATGAAATAAAATAACTTTCATATATGCAGCACACTGTAAGTTGGCGTCTTTTCTTTACCTGTGCTATATATACTGTCAATACTCATTCGGACTTTAAGTCTTCCTTGTATACAACAGTTTGCAGGGAATACTTGTAAGATCTGTTCTATGGAATCTTACCTTTACCTTCAGAATATAGCAGTCTCATAATATGAATAATGCATCCGGTTTTGTGTTCGTGCATCAACATGAATACTGTAAGTGCTGAATGTGTATTCATACATTGTTGACCACAATTTGCAGGTGGCGTGACATCCATGGATGACTTTTTACATAAATTTTTCCCTGGTGTGGAAAGGAATATGAAAGAGGCAAAGACTGATGCTTACTGTAAATTTGACAGCCAATCGTTGACTGCATTTACTTCATCACTGTACATTGCTGGTCTGATCGCATCGTTCTTTGCCTCGTCTGTCACAAGGTTGTTTGGACGAAAGCTTTCAATGCTTGTAGGGGGTGCAATTTTTCTTTGTGGTGCTGCAATAAATGGAGCAGCAATGAATATTGCCATGCTTATTATTGGACGGATTTTGCTGGGCATCGGTGTAGGGTTCGCTAATCAGGTGCGATTTTTCTTCATCGTCCCATTTGAAATGCATACAATGATTTTTTGGATCGCTGGTAACTTTTTTTCCCTCCAAAATTTACATTTTTTAATAATATTTCTATGTTTTGGGATTTTTCCACAACCTATGGGCATTTCTCTTCAACAAAACAATGGAGCCAATAAATCCATTCTTTGGAACTAATTTTGATATTTCCATTGCTATAGTCCGTCCCAGTTTATCTATCTGAAATGGCACCAGCGAAATTGCGTGGAGCTCTGAACATTGGCTTCCAAATGTGTACCACTCTAGGAGTTTTCGGAGCCAATCTTGTAAACTATGGCACACAAAATATTCATCCATGGGGGTGGCGGTTATCATTGGCCCTTGCAGCGGTTCCTGCTTGTATAATTACGTTTGGCTCCATTTGGCTTCCAGATACTCCTAACAGCATGATAGAAAGAGGGCAAACTGCTAAAGCCAGAGTCATGCTAGAGAGAATTAGAGGCACATCAGAAATCCAGGTAGAATTCGATGAACTGGTTGAAGCCAGTCGATTGGCAAAATTAGTAAAACATCCTTTCCGTAACATCCTCAAGAGAAAATACAGGCCTCAACTGGTCATGTGCCTGGCAATACCATTTTTTCAGCAGTTCACAGGGATTAATGTCATAATGTTCTATGCTCCAGTCCTGTTTAAAACGATAGGGTTTAAAGGAACTGCATCCCTCATGTCCGCTGTCATAACAGGACTTGTGAATGTGGGAGCAACTTCTGTATCCATATTTACTGTGGACAAATTGGGCCGCAGACGCCTCTTCATTGCTGGAGGAATTCAGATGCTTATATCTCAGGTAAATTCCAATCTAAATTTTATTTTGTTTTTATGTTTTCCTTAGAGGTGTATGTTTGTAAGGATTGTGTTTGCTTGTTCTACTTTCCATTCTTCTTTCCAGCCCATCCACCCCTTTAATGTTTGATGTTTTGCTAAATATTTGTGTTTGTTTGACCCATCTTTACCTCCCTCTTGTGTGGTTTGTGTATATATGTTGCTTAATAACATGAATAATAAGCTCTCTGATATACCTATCTTGCCACATCATAGTTCCTGATTCTTATTTTGTGTGTATCTTTACGAATAATAACAACTACCTTGTAGCATCATAGTTTCTGATTCTTTGATTTTGTTGGATATATAACTTATACAGGCCATCATTGCTATAATTCTTGCAACAAAATTTGGAGGACCAGGGGAAGGTAGTCTTCCCAAAACATACGCCATGATACTAGTTTTGCTGATATGCATCTATGTGGCAGCTTTTGCATGGTCATGGGGTCCCTTGGGCTGGTTGGTTCCTAGTGAAATATTACCCTTGGAAATCAGATCTGCTGGGCAAGCCATCAATGTTTCTGTTAATCTTTTGTTCACATTCGTTGTTGCGGAGATTTTTCTGGAAATGCTATGCCATTTCAAATATGGGCTTTTCCTATTCTTTGCTGGTTGGGTTGTGATCATGACTACTTTCATCTACTTTTTACTTCCAGAAACAAAAAATAAACCCATTGAAGAGATGGGTCAGATTTGGAAAAGCCATTGGTTCTGGGCTAAGTATGTTGATCAAGATGATGAAGATGGTCCACCTAAACCTGCAGTTCATGGGCTTTGACCTTTTTCCAATCGTGAGGGTGTGGAGATGTATTCTGTAAAGTCCACTAATTATTCCCATTGAACATGGCTTACCACAATTAGACATTAAATGCAAAATTATTTGATTGTAGAATGTACAAGAGATGGTGCGTATGGAGGTTGTAGATTTATAATCATTCCTCCAATGGACACACGGTGAATTACATCCTGTAGTAAAGATGCATGACAACCATGTAGTCAGATCATATTATCAATCAAGTCAGATAGTGATGGGCTGTAGTCAGATCATATTATCAATCAAGTCAAATAATGATGGGCTTGCAATATGAGGTCATAGTTGCCAATTTTGGGCAGTTTTAAGAAAAGATGTGTGTCACTTGTAGTTTGTATTTTTTAATTCAGTCACCTCAAATAAATAATCATTTGTGGACAACCTTATGGACGAGAAACTTTCTTGCTTAAATATTTACTGAATGGAAACCTTCTCAGTTTAATATAGGATTGGAGTGTTTGATTTAATTTTAAATAAATCAAGAGAAAATATATTATTTTAGTGGGTGGATTCGAGTGGATACAATACTTGTGTGGTAAGTAAAGTGTTAAAGATGTTATTGTAAATCTGAAATGACATTGCTTATACTTCAAGATCTTTTATTTTATGGTGAACAAGTTAGATTATGCTTCAAGCTATTTTAAATATCTATCTATATACATTTGAATAGAGGAACTAGCCTTAATCTCTTTATTAGTTATAAAAACATTGATTTAGTTGTTGTCCCCTCCTACATGTGCAAAGGCAGTCGGGTGCAGGTTGTGTTGTAAACAACTAATATGAAGTTCAATGAGTTTATTCATGTTTGGTTGGTTCTCTAGTTTTCTTTCAGGGATGAGTATACTTATGATAAATGCCCATACATTTTAAAGACCCACTCCAAGTTCGAGTGTCACTGCTAGATACTTGGTCACTAATAGAATTACCATTTACATCTACATTTACATTTAGTCGATTGTCTCCATATATACCCTATTAATATGATCACATACACTGCATGTAACCCACAATTTGTGAGATAGATACAATATCATAACCACAAATTAATTGAAGGCTCACAATCTTACCATTTACATCTACATTTACATTTAGGCGATTGTCTCCATATATACCCTATTAATATGATCACATATACTGCATGTAACCCACAATTTGTGAGATAGATACAATATCATAACCACAAATTAATTGAAGGCTCACAATCTTTGTGACTAAAGATGGCCTGAAACATGTTATAGAAAGAAACAAGTTCAAGTTGCGAGAATCAACCTACCTACAACACCGTTTCAAGGTTGTAATACAACTTTGAAATTAAGAAAAATAGGTTCAATATTCTGATTCGTTGAAAACCACATGAATAAAGGCAATCGGTCATGGACAAGAAACAAGCTCTTTCTCCCTCGCAGTGATTGAGATTTGATAACAGTGGTTAAAGGAACTGTTACCCCTCACATTGTATGTCAGGGTTCACATGTGTAATCTTCATCACCCATATGAGACGTATGGATGGTTAGTAATATGTATCGTCATAGATTTTTGGGCTTCACTTGGAGATAGTACTTTCACTTGATCTGGATGGTATCTTGGTGAAGGAGACCCAATTTGTCCCTGGTTGGTTGTCATGGTCATTGAAGATGGATCAGTCTTCTAGTGGATATGGACTTGGCATGATGATCATAGCACCTTGTCTGAAATATATTAACAGGCTGATTCAAGTGACATGCATGCATTCATTGATTGGGCATAGCAGCAGCAAAGGCCCAGGGGTATATTTCCAATTTGATTGAATCTTCACATTCAGAATAATTCGGTCCTGTAGCAATTGATATAATCTGATCGGCCAAGTTAGAGCGTAAATAAAGGATTTGGACATTGATAATTTGGGCTTAGATGTTCATTATGCTTTGGTTTTATATTGAGGCCTTTGTCATGCAGTTTCAAGCATTATAGCCTAGCATACTTTTAGATATGCCCATTGCCATAGAAAAGGATTTATCTGTATCTCCCTCTAAGCAATAGTTAGTTCACACCAGCAGACTTTGGAGGAAACTTCCAGCACAGGGGGTTACCAGTTGAATACCAATGTGACACAAGACTATAATCAGATTGATTTCTCCCGCAGCTAGGGTGCTTCTGTGCATTCCTAGAAGGCATTGATACCAGCAGTAGAACAGCTTTGTTGATGAAAACGAATTCTTGGGACCTGTGGGTTATGGGTACACGAAACCCATCTGCCTTAACATGACTGCGCAGCACTTTCCATTGTTCCAACCACAATGAAAGGCATCTCTCTGGCCTCGTTCTCGTTCTTGGCGCAATTTCCACAGCCTTTTCGATTGCTCCAACTTCTCAATAACAGCATCTACCACCTCGAGTAGTACTATCCCCTCCAAGATCTTTTGTGCGGAATTTCCCTTCTTTGATGACACCCATAACAGCTTGTTCCAACTGGTCTGCAAATGAAAGGAAACTGCAAACGCCGCAGCATCATTGCCGAAGATAATAATAATGCCACTGGGTTGGTTTTCTTCTTGACAACCAACCTTACATTCCTAGCAAAGGCTCCTTGTTCAAAAACAGCATGGTCAGCACCAACATTTCCTCCGGGCATAACCCCAGTGCCACCTGCAATACCAGCCGCCGTATTTGCCACCAAATTACCATACAGATTTGGTGTAACCATAACATCAAATTGTTCAGGCTTTGAAACAAGTGGCATACAGCAGTTATCAACAATGATCTCATTATACTTTATGCCAAGTTGCATACAGCAGTTATCAACAAAGATCTCATTATACTTTATGCCAGGGCAGTTCTTTGCAACCTCACGGCAAGACTCCAAGAAAAGTCCATCAGCAAGCTTCATTATATTTGCCTTGTGCACTGCTGTCACCGTCCTCTGATTGTTGAGATAAGCATACTCAAAAGCATACTTTGCAATCCGCTCTGAACAAAACTTTGTTATCACCTTGAGGCTTTCGACCACACCAGGGATGACCTCGTGCTCCAGAAAAATAAAACAAAAACGCTGGCAACTAATTCAGTGGAAAAACATACACAGACACAAGTTCACATAAAACACTTTTTTTTTATTACGTACAAACTCAGATTACAATTTTAAGGCATCTGAGCCTTAATCCACAAGTTCACATAAAACACTTTTTTTTATTATGTACAAACTCAGATTCAGATTACAATTTTAAGGCATCTCAGCCTTAATCCAGATTTCTGGGGCAACTACATTTTTGCCCTCTCAGGTAGGCACAGGTTTTTTCTTTTTTTTTTTCTTTTTCTCTCAGTTCTTATTACCCATACATTCAGTTTTTAACTGATTTTTAACTAAAATTAGTTCATTAACCGAATCTTGCTCAAGGTTGGCTTGGCTGTCCATGTCGTTGTCCACTTGTCTTCTTCTTCTAATTTTTTTCATTGAGCATCAGACTCCCAAGGTACAAAAATTATGACCTCCTCGTCATATGCTCTCAAGGTACAAAATTATGACCTCTTGGTCATATGCTTTTCCTGAGCAATTCTACCCATTGTTTCTCTTCTTTAGTGGAACTGCCTTCTGTGAGCTGCAACCAAACCTCTGCAATAACAAGTCCTCCCTGCTACCAGATGCCCTACCAAGCTTCTCCGCTAAGCTTAGTCCTCTCAGCATCTCCGCTGTTCTCTCCTCTCGAACTCTCGAACCAATTGAGCGCTTCTGCTCCAGGTTTGCTGCAATCTCCTCACCTTCACAAAATAAAATTAAAAAAAACTACAAGCTTACAAATCTTCAACAAACTGTACCTCTTCTTTCTTCGTACCTCTTCTTTCTTCACATACAAAAAAACCACTTGATGAAAACGAATTCTGAGGTCTCTTCATTTTCAATATTTTTTCTTCGCATACAAAAAAACCACTTGATGAAAACAAATTCTGGAGTCTCTTCATTTTCAATATTTTTTACAAGTCCGACCTTGGGACTGGTGGGTTATGGATCCACGAAACCTATCTGAGACTTCTCAAAGTCTCCTTAACATGACTGCGCAGCACTTTCCATTATTCCAACCACAATGAAAGGCATCTCTCTGGCCTCGTTCTCGTTCTTGGCGCAATTTCCACAGCCTTTTCGATTGCTCCAACTTTTCAATAACAGCATCTACCACCTCTTGAGTAGTACTATCCCCTCCAAGATCTTTTGTGCGGAATTTCCCTTCTTTGATGACGCCCATAACAGCTTGTTCCAACCGGTCTGCAAATGAAAGGAAACTGCAAACGCCGCAGCATCATTGCCGAAGATAATAATAATGCCACTGGGTTGGTTTTCTTCTTGACAACCAACCTTACATTCCCAACATTCCCAGCAGAGGCTCCTTGTTCAAAAACAGCATGGTCAGCACCAACATTTCCTCCCGGCATAACCCCAGTGCCACCTGCAATACCAGCCGCCGTATTTGCCACCAAATTACCATACAGATTTGGTGTAACCATAACATCAAATTGTTCAGGCTTTGAAACAAGTTGCATACAGCAGTTATCAACAATGATCTCATTATACTTTATGCCAGGGCAGTTCTTTGCAACCTCACGGCAAGACTCCAAGAAAAGTCCATCAGCAAGCTTCATTATATTTGCCTTGTGCACTGCTGTCACCGTCCTCTGATTGTTGAGATAAGCATACTCAAAAGCATACTTTGCAATCCGCTCTGAACAAAACTTTGTTATCACCTTGAGGCTTTCGACTACACCAGGGATGACCTCGTGCTCCAGAAAAATAAAACAAAAACGCTGGCAACTAATTCAGTGAAAAAAGATACACAGACACAAGTTCACATAAAACACTCTTTTTTTATTATGTACAAATTCAGATTACAATTTTAAGGCATAATCCAGATTTCTCTGGCAACTACATTTTTGCCCTGTCTCCTAGGCACAGGGTTTTCCTTTTTCTTTTCTCTTTCTCTCCGTTCTTATTATCCAGATTTCTCCGGCAACTACATTTTTGCCCTGTCTGGTAGGCACAGGTTTTTCCTTTTTTTTTTCTCTTTCTCTCAATTCTTATTATCCATACATTCAGTCTTTAACTGTTTTTTAACTAAAATTAGTTAATTAACCGAGCCGAATCTTGCTCAAGGTTGGCCTGGCTGTCCATGTCGTTGTCCACTTGTCTTCTTCCTCTTGTCCACTTGTCTTCTTCCTCTAATTTTTTTGATTGAGAGTTCCGATGCTCCTGCATCATTTGTTTTCACGATGATTTTTCAGTTGTCTCACCCAGCTTATTATGCGTATTGTTATGGCCTGGGAAGGGCTATCCTTGAAGGATATTCTAATTGTCAAGGCTGTCAAACATCCATACCTGGACAGTCCAGCACACATTAAGAGGTTGAGGATTTTGTGTTTTTCACGATGAATTGAAAGCTAAGTAGAGGGTTCTTTCACAAGCCATGAAACACTACAATTACTGCAGATGAAGTCACGTCCTAGGAGCCACACAAGCCACAAACGCTCCAACAGATAAGGGGCCTTGTTAGTCCTCAAAATGTGCCTTCATTTTGAGGCATTCTTTTCAATGTGGTGGTGTCATCTTCAGAAATTACAGAGCATTGAAGTCATTCACATTTCCGGCAGCAAGAAGATAATACCCAATAGCAGCGTTTTGAAGATGAGTTAATCCAATACACACAGTTTGATGGCAAATACTGTTGCAAATCTGCAGAGGACACAATGGATGCCAGAGGAAATAACCCAGGCTTATGAATGAGTAGATCAGCGACCCCTTTATCTCCATGCACTATCATTTGAGGGCCTGAACGTCCTCTTCTAAGGGATAATGCAATCAAGTATTCACATGATGTTTCCAAGCAGATTTTACAGGTGAACGAGGATGCATCAGTTTTGATTTGCCATCAGGCTTCTCAGCGTTTGGACAGCCCTGTATGTTCACCATCTTTGCACCATCGTTTGGCTTAAACAGGCAGTATCAATGTTTCTGTTAATCTTTTGTTCACATTCGTTGTTGCAGAGATTTTTCTGGAAATGCTATGCCTTTTCAAATATGGGCTTTTCCTATTCTTTGCTTTGCTGGTTGGGTTGTGATCATGACTACTTTCATCTACTTTTTACTTCCAGAAACAAAAGATAGACCCATCGAAGAGATGGGTCAGATTTGGGAAAACCATTGGTTTTGGGGTAAGTATGTTGATCAAGATGGTCCATCTAAACCTGCAGCTCATGGGCTTTGACCTCTTTCCAATCCTGAGGGTGTGGAGATGTAGTCTGTAAAGTCCACTAATTATTCCCATTGAACATGGCTACCACAATTAGACATTAAATGGAAAATTATTTGATTGTAGAATGTACAAGAGATGGTGAGTATGGAGGTTGTAGATTTATAATCATTCCTCCAATGGACACACGGTGGACACACGGTGAATTACATCCTGTACTAAAGACGTATGACAACCATGTAGTCAGATCATATTATCAATCAAGTCAAACAATGATGGACTTGCAATATGAGGTCATAGTTGCCAATTTTGGGGAGTTTTAATAAAAGATGTATGGCACTTGCATTTTGTATTTTTTAATTCAGTCAACTCAAATAAATATTTATTTGTGGACAACCTTATGGACTAGAAACTTTCTTGCACAAATATTTACTGAATGGAAACCTTCTCAGTTTAATATAGGATTGGAGTATTTGATTTAATTTTAAATAAATCAAGAGAAAATATATTATTTTAGTGGGTGGATTCGAGTGGATACAATACTTGCGTGATAAGTAAATTGTTAAAGGTGTTATTGTAAATCTGAAACGACATTGCTTATAGTTCAAGATCATTTATTTATGGTGAACAAGTTAGATTATGCTTCAAGCTTTTTTAAATATCTATCTATAATATATATACATGTGAATAGAGGAACTAGCCCTAATCTCTTTATTAGTTGTAGAAACATTGATTTAGTTGTTTTCCCCTCCTACATGTGCGAAGGCTTTCGGATGTAGGTTGTGTTGTAAACAACTAATATGAAGTTCGATGAGTTTATTCATGTTTGGTTGCTTCTCTAGTTTTCTTTCAGTGATGAGTATACCTATGATAAATTCCCTTACATTTTTAAGGACCCACTCCAAGTTCGAGTGTCACTGCTAGATACTTGGTCACTAATAGAATTACCATTTACATCTACATTTACATTTAGTCGATTGTGTCCATATACCCTGTTAATATGATCACATACATTGCATGTAACCCACATCATATATTTATGAGATAGATACAATATCATAACCACAAATTAATTGAAGACTCACAATCCTTGTGACTAAAGATGGCCTGAAACATATTATAAAAAGAAACAAGTTCAAGTAGCGAGAATCAACCTACCCACAACACCGTTTCAAGGTTGTAATACAACTTTGAAATTAAGAGACATAGGTTCAATTTTCTGATTCATTGAAAACCGCATGTGAATAAAGGCAATCGGTCATGGACAAGAAACAAGCTCTTTCTCCCTCCCAGCGATTGAGATTTGATAACAGTGGTTAAAGGAACTGTTACGCCTCACAAATTATGTCGGGGTTCACATGTGTAATCTTCATCACCCATATGAGACGTATGGATGGTTAGTAAGATGTATCTTCATAGATTTTTGGGCTTCACTTTGAGATAGTACTTTCACTTGATCTGGATGGTATCTTGGTGAAGGAAACCCAACTCCTCCCTGGTTGGTTGTCATGGTCATTGAAGATGGATCAGTCTTCTAGTGGATATGGACTTGGCATGATGATCATAGAACCTTGTCTGAAACATATTAACAGGCTGATTCAAGTGCCATGCATGCATTCATTGTTTGGGCATAGCAGCAGCAAAGGCCCAAGGGTATATTTCCAATTTGATTGAATCTTAACTTTCAGCATAATCCAGCCCTGTAGTAATTGATATAATCTGATCGGCCAAGCTAGAGCCTAAATAAAGGATTTGGACATTGATGATTTGAGCTTAGATGTTCATTATGCTTTGGTTTTATATTGAGGCCTCTGTCATGCAGTTTCAAGCATTTTAGCCTAGCATACTTTTAGATATGCCCACTGCCATAGAAAAGAATTTATCTGTATCTCCCTCTAAGCAATAGTTAGTTCACATCAGCAGACTTTGGAGGAAACTTCCAGCACAGTGGGTTACGAGTTGAATACCAATGTGACACAAGACTATAATCAGATTGATTTCTCCAGCAGCTAGGGTGCTTCTGTGCAGTTCTAGAAGGCATTGATACCAGCAGTAGAACAGCTTTGTTTTCATGATGATTTTTCACTTGTGTCTCACCCAGCATATTATGCGTATTGTTATGGCCTGGGAAGGGCTATCCTTGAAGGATATTTTAATTGTCAGGGCTGTCAAACATCCATGCCTGGACAGTCCAGCACACATTAAGAGGTTGAGGATTTTGTGTTTTTCACGATGGATTAAAAGCTCAGTAGAGGGTTCTTTCACAAGCCATGAAACGCTACAATTACTGCAGATGAAGTCACGTCCTAGGAGTCACACAAGCCACAAGCCCTCCAACAGATAAGGGTCCTTGTTAGCCCTCAAAATGTGCCTTCATTTTGAGGCATTCATTTCAATGTGGTGGTGTCATCTTCAGAGATTACAGAGCAATGAAGTCATTCACATTTCTAGCAGCAGGAAGATAATACCCAATAGCAGCGTTTTGAAGATGAGTTAATCCAATACACACAGTTTGATGGCAAATACTGTTGCAAATCTGCAGAGGGCACAATGGATGCCAGAGGAAATAACCCAGGCCTGTGAATGAGTAGTATCAGCGATCCCTCTATCTCCATGCACTATCATTTGAGGGCCTGAACGTCCTCCTCTAAGGGATAATGCAATCAAGTATTCACATGATGTTTCCAAGCAGGTTTTACAGGTGAACGAGGATGCATCAGTTTTGATTTTTCATCAGACTTCTCAGCGTTTGAGCAGCCCTGTATGTTCACCATCTTTGCACCATCGTTTGGCTTATACGGGCAGTATTCAGTTAGTATTACTAGCAATGGAAATTTAGCTGGAACAAGAAGACAAAACAGCTGGCAACCAACCCAGCCAAGCAAACTAGATCAATGTCATCCTTAGTTCAGTCACAATTTTCAGCAGCAAGATAGCCCTGGTTTTTGAAGATTCGTTGCTCTACAATCTGGGAGCATTTGTTTATGGATTCATACAGTGGTTCAATGACAGACGCCCAATATATCTTTTTTTTTTTTATACCACATGGTGAATCGGTAACTGCCTGGCCTAATCTAGGGGAGACCCAGGATCAAACCTTAACGCTGCCACTATAACACCAAGAGCATAACCAACCACCTGCAAATCAGTTATACTAAGTTCCTATGATTTTAGCAAGAGCAGACTCAACGGGAAAGGGGAATCCGCCCCTCTAGCCGCCACCACAGCAGGTCAATGTACTCAATGAGATTTGAACTCGGGTCTGCCTGGGCATCGCCCATATGACTTTACCGTCAAACCACACATCACTGTACCTGCGGAGTTCTGATGGGATCCGGTGCATTAACGCTGGTATGATCGCACCCATATTTATATTGCTTTAGAATATATCCTTATTTCTTTTTATTTTTATCAGACGCCCAATATATCAAAGGGAAGATTGAAGTGTCTATATGGTACATATAAAAGCAAATACCACAAAGAAAATAACATACCAGCCCTTTGACATCGTCAACATGCATGGTTTAGGGGCATCCAGGATTGAAAAGAGTATGGTGGGCACGTTGAAGTATATGTTGACTAGGGCAAGCACCCTGGTTGGGGGAGCGCTTATCTCTTTTCTTTTGTTTTTGGGGGACAGTAATGACCTAATGATTAAGCAAAAGTCAAGATATCCTATATTTAAATATCACGAATCACGAACGGGAGTGAAAATTTGATGGGACCAGCCCTCTCAACCCTTACAGTCAATCAATAATTAATTTATGATTAATAAAAAGAAATAATGTAAACAGTCATATGGGTTGATTGTGCAATTAAAAGGTGTGTACTGTGGTTGGTGTGAGGGGACACTTGTCCCTGCCTCGAACTCTGCTCTCCCGCGCTTTGCTTACACCCCAAACCCTCGTTCACTATGGCATTTCGACATTGTGGTTCTCTGCTGTTTGCTGTGAGGGTTTGTCGACTGTTACTCTGTGCTTGTGAGGGTTATGGCAATGGTGCCCGGTCTGCGCTCACCCACAGGCCCTTTTGCCTGGAGGTTTGGTAACTCTGTCAACAACTCCTTGTCTACTCACTATTTGGCCTCACCTGGGTGCTGTGCTGGTTGTTCCATCGACTACTGTGGAGAGTTTCTTTCGTTCTTCAGCTGTTGTAGCTTACCCTCTCATGGGCGCTGTTCCTGTTACTGTTGTCTCGGCTTTCTCTGTGTGCATTTGCTGTTTGAATGTTTGGTTGCTCGCATGGTCATTTCTTTGGTTAACTGGTTGTTATATTTTTATGGTTTACAGGTTGCGGTCACAAGGGACCGGGTCCTCGGCTCTGCTCGTCACTGGGCAAGGTAAGCCCTCTGGTCCATGCTTTAGCTCCTTGCAATTTTTCTTCCTTACTAAGGGCAGTTGCTCCTTGTGAGTAGGGAATCCTTCTTGTGGTTGTGACCTAGTTATGGGTTCTTCTCTCCGGCGTCGTCCACTCCTCTGGTAAGCCTTCAAACCCTCACCCTCTCTGCTTCATGCTTCTTTTGTTCAGTTGGATAGTCAGACCACTAACACCTCTCTGTTGGTTTTGTCTGTAGGTGGGTTGTGGCTCTGGACGCTTGTTTCCGCGCCTGTTGCTGCCTGGTGAAACCGGTAGGGTCGCTCCTCGATATTGACCTGTGTTATCGTTTTTTGTTTCATGGCTCCAACATTCTTGTTGTCTGGTAGTTTGGTTAGGTTTTTGAGAGCCTCGGCTCCTCTGTTCCTTGTTTGCTATTGGGTTGCCTTCGGGCTTCAAACCTTCTGTATAATTTATGTTTGCAATAGTTATGGAGTCATTCTGGGTTTTCAAACCCTGGGTTTGCTATCGGTTGTCTTATGTATGGGCTCGTCCCGTCTTAACAGTTGCTGGTCTAATATTCTGTAACTTATTTTCATGTAAAGACTGTTACTTGGAAAAGGAAAAAAAAACTTTATATGCTTGTGGGTTACCTGTGTATGTAATGCGATTATTTTAATGCTGAGACTGTTAATCTTTCGAGGGTTTCTCCATATTGATTGTCTGCTCTTCGTATGTCTGAAACTCGTTGCTGGCTGGAACTGTGAATTCGGCTCTCTGTTATTATGATGTCTTCGATTGCTGCTTGAACTGTCCTCGAGACACTCTGTTTTCTTGGATGACTGTTAGGAAAGAAATGCTAGAACAGGAAATGCACTCTTATGATTTGTCAGTACGCACAGTAATTAATGGAAAGAGATAATAGTTAGCTGCAAATGGATTCAGATGTTTGTAACAGAAAATTTCTTTTTGTCTTCTATTCTATATCTCATGAAATCAAACCCGTTACAATTTTGGTGTATTTTCTTTTAAGCTATTTTGAAACAGTTTCTCACAACTGCTAGCAGTTACATATATAGTTGCATGGTTATGATAACTGTTCTTTTTTTTTATCCTGTTGTAATTTTACGAAAGACAACTAATTAAATAAAATAAAAGAACAAGTTGGCTGGAACAACCTCCAACTAATCATAATGTTCCTAAATGCTATTTGACTAATAAAATAAAAATGAAAGTCCCTAAATGTTGTTTAACTAATAAATGGAAATGAAAACTAAAAGGTTACTGTGAACCTGTCTGTCTTAGCTGAGACCAAATACCCCAGCCATGATACCCTCAGCTGGATGCTCCTGCATCAGGCTCCCGGGGTAATAAAAATTCATGGCTCCGGTCCATGAGCTCCTCGACTGAATACCCTGCACGCTATATTTGTCCTGCGTCAAGCCAGGAACTGTCCTCGATGGGACGGTTCTTCCACTTGACAAGGTACTGTAGGTACTCCTTCCTTTGAGTCAACTTGGCCACCTGAGTATCGAGGATTCTCTTGATCTCCAGGGGTTGAGCTGAAGGCATTTGCCTCATCCATGAGTTACTTCCTTCCTGGGAGTCCTGTTTTGGCCGTGCCGAACTGTCGTCTTCTGGACTGGCAGTGTATGGAAACAAATCTACCACGTTGAAAATGGGCGATATGCCTATCCCTGGAGGTAGCTGTAATTCATAAGCATTGGTAGAGAATTTACGCAGAATTTTGCATTGGCCAATCTTCTTATACTTCAGTTTGTTGTATTCACCCTTAGGGAACCGTTCTCTGCGCAAATGTGCGAGGACTTCATCCCCCACATTAAATTGTGCCTCTCGTCGTTTCAGATCTGCTTGCTGCTTATACTTTTGATTACTGTCCTGCAATTTCGACTTTACCTGCTTGTGTAGGTCATTCATTGCTTTGGTGAAATCTTCCCCGTCAGCACTCCGTCTTTCCAGCTGTCCTAGATCCCGTAACTCATGCACTCCGTGAGGATGCATGCCATACAAGATCTGAAAAGGACTGTATCCCGTGCTGCGATTCGGTGAATCGTTGTAAGCGAACTCCACCTGGGCAAGTACACGATCCCACATCCGTGAATTTTCTCCGATCAAGCTTCGTAGCAGGTTTCCCAAGCTCCTGTTCACCACCTCCATCTGCCCATCAGTCTGTGGGTGATAAGCGGAGCTGAAACTCAACTGTGTGTCCAACTTCTTCCACAAGGTGCGCCAGAAATGTCTTGTAAATTTCACATCCCTGTCGGAAACAATGGACTTAGGCAGGCCATGCAGCCTGACTATCTCTGTGAAAAACAAGTGTGCTACGTGAGTGGCATCACTGGTTTTTTTACAAGGGATGAAATGTGCCATCTTTGAGAACTAGTCTACTACCACCATCACAGAGTCATAACCTCGCTGCGTTCTAGGCAGACCCAAGACAAAGTCCAAGCTGACTGAGTCCCATGGTCTACTCGGAATAGGCAGTGGTGTGTAGAGTCCCGTGTTCTGACTATGTCCTTTCGCCAACTGACACACTTTACACCTGGTTACAAATCGCTGCACATCCCTTCGCATCTTCGGCCAGTAATAAAAGTGACTGAGCTGATCTAAGGTCTTATCAATGCCGAAATGTCCGGCTAGACCTCCGTTGTGCTTCTCCTGGATGATGTTCTCTCTCATCAAACAGTTAGGAATGCATAGTTGTCCTCCTTTAAACAACAGCTTCTCCTGTAAGTTATAGTCCAACCATGGACTATTATTCCTCAACAAAGGGTTTTGGCAGGCTTCATAAGCCTCCTTGAAATCCGCATCTCCCTAATACAAGTCTGTCAAGTGCTCAAACCCCAGCACTTGTATCGTGATCTCCTGCAAGAGCAAAACTCCCCTGCTCAATGCATCTGTGTTATGAAACCAGCTCAAGAAAAGATAGAAAAGATAGATCAACGCCTTAGAATTCAGCCTCTTCGAGGGGGCAACCTCCTTTACATTACATAAATGAACAATTCTTTGATGATTCAAATGACAAAACCTCCTTTCTATATATAGGAGTCTAAGGAGTCACAATATAATCCAGCCGACCTAACAATAATAATATAAAGCCACAAAAATAACAATAGAGGGATTCTATGGGGCACAGAAATAACAATAAGGGGGTAATAGGGGCACAACAATATAAATAAGGGGTATAACTACAATAGTAATGGGGTAATCACTAGTATTATAGGGACCCAACATGCCCCTCTCCTTCAAAAAAGTGTTGTCCTCAACGCTTGAGTAGTTCTGGATACTTCTGCATAAAATTCTCATCCTCCCATGTGGAATCTTCAGCGGATAAGTTCTTCCACTTGATAAGATACTCTGAAATTGATCGATTTCGTAGCTGTCGAGTTCTTGTTTCTGTGACTGCTTTCGGTTCCAATATAATTTTTCCTTCCTCGTCAAGTTCTGGCAATATTGTTTGAATTGGGAGCTTGTCGCCTATAACCTTCTTTAAACATGAAACATGGAAAACTGGGTGCAATCGAGAAGCTGCAGGAAGCTCCAATTTGTATGCCATAGTACCAATCTTTTGCAACACCTTGTACGGACCATAATACTTTGGTGATAATTTATTATCCTTCTTAGCTTGCTTTAGGGACATTTGCTTATATGGTTGTAGCCGTAGGAATACCCAATCACCTACATCAAAACTTCTTTCACTGCGATGTTGATCTGCCTGTTGTTTCATTCTATTTTGTGCCAACACGAGGTTATCCTTTAAGAGTTGGAGGACTTGTTGTTGATGTTCGATGTGATGTTCCACTGCCTGAACCTTAGAATTTTCTCTTAAATATGATGTGATGGATGGTGGTTGATACCCATAAAGTGCCATAAATGGGGTCATTTTTGTTGTTGTATGGAAGGAAGTGTTATACCACCATTCAGCCAGAGGCAACCATTTGACCCATTGTGTCTGTTTATCAGATACAAAGCAACGAAGATATCCTTCCAAACATTTGTTTACTATCTCAGTTTGCCCATCAGATTGAGGATGATAAGATGAGCTATGAGCTAACTGAGTACCAAGACAAGAAAATAATTCTGTCCAAAAATTTCCAGTGAAAATGGGATCTCTGTCACTTACAATAATCTTTGGGTTTCCATGTAGCTTTTGAACTGTTTCCATAAATGCAGTAGAAACTGTACTGGCTTTAAATGGATGTGATAATGCACAAAAGTGTGCATACTTGGTAAGTCTGTCAACTACCACCATGATGACACTCTTTCCCTCAGACTTGGGTAAACCTGTGATAAAATCCATTGAAACCTCCTCCCAACGTTGGCTTGGAATGGATAAAGGTTGTAATAGACCCGGTGTCTTAATTGTTTCAACTTTATTTTGTTGGCAAACCAAACATTCCGCCACAAACTTTTGAATATCTGATTTAAGGCCATCCCAAAAAAATTCCTTCTTAACCCTGTGGTAAGTTTTTAAAAATCCTGAGTGCCCTCCTAAGGGAGAAGTGTGCAATTCCATAAGAATCTTTTGTTTTAGCTGGGAATTCTTACAGAGGTATAAGCGATCTTTGTACCATAACGAATCATTTTGCCAGCTAAATGTATCAGAAGTACTGGAATCTTGTTGTAGCTTTCGAATAAGTGCCCACACTTCTTCGTCATTCTTCCATTCCTCCCTTGCTTCGTTTATCCAATCTGGTTGGATAATAGAAATGGCACACAACAATGCTTCCACATCCTCATCCTTTCTTGAGAGTGCATCTGCCACCACATTTTGCTTCCCTTTTTTGTAGATGATTTCAAAGTCATAACCCAACATCTTTGTGACCCACTTTTGTTGCTCTTCAGAGGATAATCTTTGTTCTAAAAAGTATTTAAGGCTATCATGATCCGTTTTTACCTTGAAGTGTCTTCCCATTAGGTAGGGTCGCCATTTCTTAAGTGCATGGAGTATTGCCAACATTTCCTTCTCATAAATAGCTTTGCTTAAAAACTTTCCCTTGATTGGACGACTTTCAAAAGCAATGGGTCTTTCATCTTGCATTAGAACAGCACCAATTCCATTTCCTGAAGCATCACATTCCACAATAAAGGTTTTTGTGAAGTCCGGTGTAGCTAAGACCGGTGCTTGGCACATTGCCTCTTTAAGATGTTCAAAGGCCTTTGTTGCTTTCGGAGTCCATGAAAATGAATCTTTCTTCAATAATGTTGTTAGAGGTGCTGCTATTCTCCCATAATTCTTAACAAACTTGCGATAATACCCTGTCAACCCAAGAAATCCTCGCAGATGCTTTATGGATGTGGGGATTTTCCATTCCTTAATGGCTTTAATTTTGCTAGGGTCTACCTTAACTCCTTCATGAGATACAATATGACCCAAATATTCCACCTCCTGGACTCCAAAGAAACATTTGGATCTTTTTGCATATAATTGTTTCTCCTCCAATAGTTGTAGCACCCTGTCAACATGTTCAACATGATCCTTCCAAGACTTGCTGTAGATTAGTATATCATCAAAAAATACTAACACAAATTTTCTAAGGAATGGTTTGAAAATTGAATTCATCAAACCTTGAAATGTTGAAGGTGCATTGGTAAGGCCAAAAGGCATGACCAAAAATTCATAATGACCCTCATGAGTTCTAAATGCCGTTTTCGGAATGTCTTCAATCTTCATTCTGATTTGATGATATCCTGAACGAAGATCCAACTTGGTGAAGTAAATTGATCCATGCAATTCATCCAGTAATTCATCAATGACAGGAATGGGGAACTTATCTTTAATAGTGAGCTTGTTGAGCTCCCTATAATCCGGACACATGCGCCATGATCCATCCTTCTTGTGCACCAATACTACTGGAGCTGAGAAAGAACTTTGACTCGGTTGAATTATACCAGCCTCTAGCATTTCTGCAACCATACGTTCAATTTCACTTTTTTGGACATAGGGATATCTGTACGGCCTGATGTTTGGAGGAACACTTCCTGGAATCAGATGAATAGCATGATCATGATCACGCATAGGTGGGAGACCTTTGGGAGTCTCAAATACCTTGGAATGATTGTCCAGGACTTTTTGGAGATCTGGAGAAATAGATGATTCCAATGTGGAAACATCTAGCGAACATAATTGTGCAATTACACCTCTTTGCTCCTTTTTTAGAAGCTTTGTCATGCCATTAGAGCTGATTATCTTTCCTGGTTTCCCTGCAATACCCCTTAATTCAACTTCCTTTCCTTCCACAGAAAATTTCATGAAAAGTTCTTGAAAATTAAAAGCTATTGTACCCAAGGATTGTAGCCATTGGACTCCTAGTACAACATCAGCACCTCCCATTGGAATGGAAAGCATTGGGCTAGTCAATACATATTCTCCCATGGATAGCTTGATATTATGGCACTTTCCAGAGCAATTTATTGTTCCTCCATTTGCAATCATCACTTGACACTCTGGTGCTGGATATAGGAAGCAATTCAATTCTTTTGCTACCCTACAATGAATAAAATTGTGGGTGCTTCCTGAATCAATCAACACTATTACCTTTTTCTTCTTGATTTGTCCTTCTATCTTGATGGTTTGAGGAGTGGTAATTCCCGCCAATGCATTACAAGATATGGTCGGATTTATTTGTTCTTCATCTAGGCTTTGTTCCTGGAATATATCCTCTTCTTTTGACCTTTCTTGCTCCTTTTCTTCTTCCTCTTCACAATCTATGTAGAATAATTTCTTCTCAGCACACTTATGACCTTTTGTGTATTTGCTATCACAATTGTAACAAAGCCCTTTTGCTCTTTTTTCTTCCAATTGTTGTGGTGTCAACCTTGTAGGTTGTGGAAGACTAGGGGCAACAACACTTCCGTCTTTATAGTTGTGAGTGGTATGCTTCCTAGTT
Source organism: Pinus tabuliformis (assembly GCA_031772625.1). Classification (NCBI taxonomy): domain Eukaryota; kingdom Viridiplantae; phylum Streptophyta; class Pinopsida; order Pinales; family Pinaceae; genus Pinus; species Pinus tabuliformis. The sequence goes on from CM062820.1 coordinate 162,306,219, forward strand.
GCCATAATTTTGCTTTCCATTTTTCTTGCTAACCTGAATGCCTTCTCTAATGAATCAGGTTCCCAAAGGCGAACATCATGTTGGATATTATCCTTTAAAGACCCTATGAACACATCAATCCTATGCTCCTCTGGAATATCTTTTACCCTTATGTTCAATTTTTGGAACTCCTCAATGTGCTCCATTATTGAACCCTTTTGTTTGAGACTTATCAATTGGCTAAAAAAAGTGTTGCTTTTTGTATCTTCATAATGTGCTATCAATTCTTCCGTAAAAATTGCCCAAGTGATAAATTGTTTACGAGAACAAAGCCATTGATACCATACAAACTGATTTGGTTCCAAATATAAAGTTGCCATACGTACCTTTGTGTGTTTTGCACATTATTGAGATCGAAGAATTGCTCCATCTGTAATATCCATGTGGCGGGATCCTTGCCATCAAACTTCCTCATATCGATTTTTGGAATATGGTGATTCTTCGATCCAACATTAGCGTCTATGGAATCATGATTAACATTTCTTTTGTTCTCATCATGAGTTTCCTTTACTACCTTTTCACCATTAGTGACCCTTTCTTGTAGCAACTTCTTCAATTCTTCCATGTCTGTCTTCAAATCTATCTTCAAATCATCCATCTTAGCTTCCATGCCCTTTATCTTAGATTCCACGCCATTTATCTTAGATTCCACGCCACTTATCTTAGCTTCTGTTAGCTTTTGTGAGCGTGACATTTGTTGCACTTGTTCTTGTAATTTTGATATATCATGTAGCATTTCTTCCTCTTCTTCATGAGTCATGCTAGAGCTTTCAGGTTCCTTACTAGGTGTTTGCATTTTCTTTCCTCGGGGCATCAGTTACCGATAATAATGCTTTACTATGCCCTTTGAATTCTGTTAAACCAAGCTTACACAAAAATTTAAAAAAAAACTACACACCTTTTTTCACTTTATAGAAGCCTGATATTGAATCTGATGTATCTCTGTAATTTCAGATCATCCAGTTCTGAAATTGCTACCTGTAGTAGCCTTCTGTGTCCTCTTTCCAATGCCACAAGTCTGAGCCAAATTGGATTCTCCAAGGAAGAGTTATGTGAAATCTCCCACAGTGACTTGCTTTTAGACTGGTTCAGTAGAGCGAACTTGTACGACGTGCCACGAGTCACTGTTTCAACCTTTGAATCTGAAACACACACACAAGAAACTACAGTCCGTCCTCTTTCTGTACCTTCTTACGAAATTTCAATCCGATCCCCAGAGAGAAAGTTATGACGATTTTTCCCAGGTCACCTGTTTTGAATGTAATTCAGGAGTCTGCAAAAAGACCAACTTCCTCAGATCATATCTCGGAAAATATCGCGCGAAAAGCTCTGAAATTCGGACCCAAGGTTCAGCGTAATTTCTTCTCAAATGGGTTTTTTTTGCGACTTCTGAAACGTCACAGAAAAAGAGTTATAGCGAAAATGCCACGATGACCTGTTTGGAGCAATGAAACCCTAGAATCCAAAGCTCTGATACCAAATGTTATGAAACCAGCTCAAGAAAAGATAGAAAAGATAGATCAATGCCTTAGAATTCAGCCTCTTCGAGGGGGCAACCTCCTTTATATTACATTAATGAACAATTCTTTGATGATTCAAATGACAAAATCTCCTTTCTATATATAGGAGTCTAAGGAGTCACAATATAATCCAGCCGACCTAACAATAATAATATAAAGCCACAAAAATAACAAAAGAGGGATTCTATGGGGCACAGAAATAACAATAAGGGGGTAATAGGGGCACAACAATATAAATAAAGGGTATAACTATAATAGTAATGGGGTAATCACTAGTATTATAGGGACCCAACAATCTGCTACCTTGTTGGCCTATCCACTGATATGCTTCAAAACAAATGTGAAACTCTGCAAGTACTCAACCCATTTTGCATGCTTGTGGTTCAACGTATGCTACTGCATAACATATTGCAACGCAGAATTATTAGAAAACAAAACAAATTCATTACCAAGCAAATAGTGTCTCTAATGCTTCAAAGCTTGGATGATAGCATAGAACTCCTTGTCGTAAGACGAGTACTTCTGCCTGCTTTCATTCAATTTTTCATTGAAATAAGAACTGGTTTGTCTTATTGGCTGAGTATGACCCCAATGGTTGTACCATTGGCATCACAACGGACCTGGAAAAGCTTGTTAAACTCAGGCAATCTCAAGATTGGTCTTTTAGTGATCTTCCTCTTCAACATCTGGAAGCTTTTCTCTGTTACTTCAGTCCAATGGAAAGGCTGACTTGCCTTTTTAATAGTGTCCAACATAGGTGCGCAGATCTCACTAAAATTCCTTATAAACTTACGATAAAAACTTGCCAACCCATGAAAGCTACGTACCTCAAACAGACTCTTTGGGGATGGCCAGCTAATGATAGCTGCAATTTTCTCTGGGTCCATTTTCAGCTCATTTTCTACAATCACAAAACCCAAATAAACTAATTCCCTTTGAAGAAAAGAACATTTTTTCAAATTTATCAGCAGCTTGTTTTGCTGTAATTTCTCTAGCACACTTCAAACATGTCGAAAATGTTCTTCTTTGGTTTTACTGAAAATCAGTATATCATCAAGATATACAATCACGAACTTTCCAATGAATTCTTTCAACATCTCATTCATCAAGCACATAAAGGTACTAGGGGCATTACTTAACCCGAATGGCATCACCAGCCACTCATACAGACCTTCATTGGTTTTGAAAGTTGTCTTCCATTCGTCCCCTTCTCTGATTCTGATTTGGTGGTATCCACTCTTCAGATCGATTTTCGAGAAATATGCTGCCCTGCTCAAACAGTCCATCATGTCATCCATCCGTGGCAATGGAAACCTGTACCTGATGGTAATCTTATTGATGGCCCTCGAATCTGTGCACATCTGCCACTCTCCTCCTTTCTTGGGAGCTAAAATTGTTGGAACTGCATAGGGACTTAAACTCTCCCTTATCAATCCCTTATCCAGCAATTCCTGTACCTGTTTCCTAATCTCCTCGTTGTCCTTAGGACTCATTCGGTACGCTTCCTTGTTTGGTAAACTAGCTCCGGGTATAAAGTCTATGTGATGACTGATACTTCTCTTAGGAGGCAATTTATCCGGCAAATCATCCACCACAATGTCGCTGAACTCCTGCAACATGTCCTAAATTTCTTCAGGCAAATCTGCAATTTCAGTGTGTAACAACACTGCTCTTGGCCTCCTTACAACAACATATTTTATCTCGCTGTCTTCGATCTGTTTCAAAAATTCCTTTCCTCCCACCAACAATGCTTTGGCTCCACTAGTTTCTGCTGTTTCTTCCTCCTTGATGGGTACAAGCATGTGTTTAATCCCATCCTTGACAAACTTGTAACAGTTTGTCTTTCCATCATGAACTACCTTTCTGTCATACTACCATGGTCTTCCTAGCAGTATGTGACACACGTCCATAGGCATAATATCACAAATAACCTTGTCCCTGTATTTGCCAATATGGAACTCAACTTCACATTGTTCATCAACCAACAGTTGATGGCCTTTCTACAACCACGACACCTTATAGGGAGTGGGGTGCTTCAACCGTTTCAAACCCAACTTCTCCACCATCTCTGTGGCAACTAGATTATCCATGCTCCCACTGTCGATAATCAGCTTGCAACATTTTCCATGTGACTTACAAATTGTCCGGAATAATGCCTTTCTTTGGGTTTGGTTAGCTATTTCCTTTGCTGGTTTCAGCAACACCTTATTCAAAATTAAGACCTCCCCTGTCTCCGGCACATTCTCTACCTCCTGGGGTGGTGCCTCTGCTTCCTTTGGCTGTGTAACATACGCTCCCCTTTGGCCAGCCTGTTCCCCTTCAGGACACTCAAAGGATCTGTGCCCCCACTTGTGGCACTTGTAGCACTGGTAGGCAGCTCCTCTGCCTCTGCCATTTCCCCTTCCTCTCTGATATGGCCTTCCTCCTCTAGTGCTACCTTCTTTTTCTGTTGTCCCTGAGGTCTTTGAACTACTGCCCTCTTCACTGTTGTTGGCAGCTCTTCCTTTTCCAAAGGATTGTGCTTTCCCTTTGCTAGTTCCTCGTCCTCTCCTGGCATTCTGCTTTCTTGTGATCTTCTCTTCTGCCTTTAAGGCACTCTGGTATGCTTCCTCTATGTTCTTCGGAGAAAGAATACTTATCTCATCCAATATCTCCAGCCTTAGGCCATTCACAAACCTTGTTGTCTTTTCCGGAGTGTCTTCAGTATAACCAGCTCTCAAATTCACCCGGTAGAATTCTTCAGTATATTCTTTCACCGTCATTCCTCTCTGCTTCAAATTCTGTACCTGTCGATGCAGAGCAATCTGGTAATCTTTGGGCAAAACCTACCCTTCATCTTGGCGACCATTCTAGGCCACTTTCTAATTGGTAATTTATTCATCCTTCTTCTCTCTGCTTGGACACTGTCCCACCATAAGGCCGCGTGTCCTTTCAGCTTGGTAGCAGTGAATTTAACTCTCCTATCTTTGCTGACCTCCTCACATTCAAAATATTTTTCCAGCTCACTAATCCAGTCCAATAGCACTTCTGTGGACAAACTGCCATCATAATTCAGAATCTTAGGCTTTGGCTTACTGCTAGCCAACAAGACTGACCTCAATAATTTGATTTCAGGTCCTTCCTCATCCGATCCATCTGTCGTAACTACAGCTTCTTCTTCACTGTCATCTCCTACTTCCGGATCCCTTCTCCTTCTTGCTTCTACTGCCGCCAAGCGGGCATTCAAGATCCTAATCTCTTCCCTTAATCCTTCCTCTGCTACTATCCGAATACCTCTCCCACGATCTCGTCTTCCAACTTCCATTTCTTATGAAAAAAATCAAACCTAGCTCTGATACCACAATATGATGGGACCAACCCTCTCAACCCTTACAGTCAATCAATAATTAATTTATGATTAATAAAAAGAAATAATGTAAACAATCATATGGGTTGATTGCGCAATTAAAAGGTGTGTACTGTGGTTGGTGTGAGGGGACACTTGTCCCTGCCTCGAACTCTGCTCTCTCGCGCTTTGCTTACACCCCAAACCCTCGTTCACTATGGCATTTTGACACTGTGGTTCTCTGCTGTTTGCTGTGAGGGTTTGTCGACTGTTACTCTGTGCTTGTGAGGGTTATGGCAATGGTGCCCGGTCTGCGCTCGGCCACGGGCCCTTCTGCCTGGAGGTTTGGTAACTCTGTCAACAACTCCTTGTCTGTTGACTGTTTGGCCTCACCTGGGCGCTGTGCTAGTTGTTCCATCGACTACTGTGGAGAGTTTCTTTCGTTCTTCAACTGTTGTAGCTTACCCTCTCGTGGGCGTTGTTCCTGTTATTGTTGTCTCGACTTTCTCTATGTGCATTTGCTGTTTGAATGTTTGGTTGCTCGCATGGTCGTTTCTCTGGTTAACTGGTTGTTATATTTTTATGGTTTACAGGTTGCGGTCACAAGGGACCGGGTCCTCGGCTCTACTCGTCACTGGGCAAGGTAAGCCCTCTGGTCCATGCTTTAGCTCCTCCTCGCAATTTTTCTTCCTTACTAAGGGCAGTCACTCCTTGTGAGCAAGGACTCCCTCTTGTGGTTGCAGGTAAGCCCTCTAGTCCATGCTTTAGCTCCTCCTCGCAATTTTTCTTCCTTACTAAGGGCAGTCGCTCCTTGTGAGCAGGGACTCCCTCTTGTGGTTGTGACCTGGTTATGGGTTCTTCTCTCCGGCGTCGTCCACTCCTCTAGTAAGCCTTCAAACCCTCACCCTCTCTGCTTCATGCTTCTTCTGTTCAGTTGGATAGTCAGACCACTAACGCCTCTCTGTTGGTTTTGTCTGCAGGTGGGTTGTGGCTTTGGACGCTTGTTTCCGCGCCTGTTGTTGCCTGGTGAAACTGGTAGGGTCGCTTCTCGATATTGACCTGTGTTATCATTTTTTTTGTTTCACGGCTCCAACATTCTTGTTGTTTGGTAGTTTGGTTAGGTTTTTGAGAGCCTTGACTCCTCTGTTCCTCGTTTGCTATTGGGTTGCCTTCGGGCTTCAACCCTTCTGTATAATTTATGTTTGCAACAGTTATGGAGTCATTATGGGTTTTCAAACCCTGGGTTTGCTGTCGGTTGTCTTATGTATGGGCTCGTCCCGTATTAACAGTTGCTGGTCTAATATTCTGTAACTTATTTTCATGTAAAGACTGTTACTTGGAAAAGGAAAAAAAAAACTTTATATGCTTGTGGGTTACCTGTGTATGTAATGCGATTATTTAAATGCTAAGATTGTTAATCTTTCTAGGGTTTCTCCATATTGATTTTCTACTCTTCGTATGTCTGAAACTCGTTGCTGGCTGGAACTGTGAATTCGACTCTCTGTTATTATGATGTCTTCGATTGCTGCTTGAACTGTCCTCGAGACACTCTGTTTGCTTGGATGACTGTTAGGAAAGAAATGCTAGAACAGGAAATGCACTCTTATGATTTGTCAGTACGCACAGTAATTAATGGAAAGAGATAATAGTTAGCTGCAAATGGATTCAGATGTTTGTAACAGAAAATTTCTTTTTGTCTTCTATTCTATATCTCATGAAATCGAACCCGTTACAATTTTGGTGTATTTTCTTTTAAGCTATTTTGAAACAGTTTCTCACAACTGCTGGCAGTTACATATATAGTTGCATGGTTATGATAACTGTTCTTTTTTTTATCCTGTTGTAATTTTACGAAAGACAACTAATTAAATAAAATAAAAGAACAAGTTGGCTGGAACAACCTCCAACTAATCATAATGTTCCTAAATGCTATTTGACTAATAAAATAAAAATGAAAGTCCCTAAATGTTGTTTAACTAATGAACAGAAATGAAAACTAAAAGGTTACTGTGAACCTGTCTGTCTTCGCTGAGACCAAATACCCCAGCCATGATACCCTCAGCTGGATGCTCCTGCGTCAAAATTTTCTGGGCTGTCTACTCCGTGAGCTTAAGTATAGGTGAAGTATGTTATATTGGGGAATAGAATACTAGTGGTAAAAAAGCTAACAACCTACTTCAACAACTCAGTGTATCTTTATTTGACTAGTGAAAAAATTAACAGCCTATCTCAACAACTCGGTCTACCCTTACTCGACTGAAAAACGCTTATCTCAAGAGAAACCCAATGAAATCATAAAGGATATTGGAAAGAGCAAAGAACTGTGCTGACGAAAATGGTCAATCCTTGCATGATAGTTATAACGACTATTACCCTACCTTTGCAAACTCTTCAATACCCAATTGCCAATTGGTCTATTCATTGGAATATGCAAAGGGTTTCTCGTGGCACTGGACATAGCTAAAAGAAGAATAGCTCAACTAATTGTCCAATCCTTACATGATAGTTATAACACTATTACCCTACCTTTGTAAACTCTTCAATACCCAATTGCCAATTGGTCTATTGATTGGAACATGCAAAGGGTTTCTCGTGGCACTGGACATAGTTAAAAGAAGAATAGCTTAGCTAATTGACGTTTTGAAATTTGTTTAGGGGGATTGTTTGAAATTTGGTTGGGATTTTTTGAAATAATGAGTTTGAGCAATATAATCTGTATAATTTCCTGCGTTTAAAAGTTTATTAAAAGACTGAATCTATTTATAGAAAAATATTTTAATATGTTTTTAAACTATTCAAAAACATTTTAAACGAAGAAAATTCACAGTTTCACAAAAATTCTATCACCAGATTCCAACCAAAGGGCAAAAAAGTTCATTGATTAGTTAAACTGTGCTAAGAAAAAGGCCCTATTTTGACTAAGTGTCCCACTTATATTAATTGTTCAGATCCCAAAGAGCAGCGTCCCACTCGTTTGGAGGCAGGATGCACATATTGCAAAGGTCAGACAGGGTTTCATAGTACAGCTTTGAGGAGGATAGTTAGCTTTGTGATGGATCGTTCCATTCCTCCGGCATATTTTAGATGGGTTCACTTTTGGAGGGTTGTTAATTTGTTATAATAATTAAGTAGTTACTCGCACTTAATGTTGGGATTTGGTTTTTTTTAATTAAAAAAACAAAATAATCATAATATACCATATTGATTTTTGGTTTAAAATTGTATGGAGCATTTATAATAAAATATAAAATATATATTACACTGATTTTTATTATTTAAAATGATTTTTTAACTGTATATTTGGATTCAGTATCCTGAAAAATCCTGGGACGCTTTGATTGTGCAGAAACTCGCTATCAAACTTGCGATTCTGATAAATTGCTGCCGGATTTTGACCGGAAAAACCCACCGGAAAAACTTCCAAAAAATCTCATTATAGACAACTGCGTTTAAAATTACATGAAACATTTATAATAAAATATAAAATATATAACATATTGATTTTTGGTTTAAAATTGCATAGAGCATTCATAATAAAATATAAAATATATTGTTTCAGAGTTAGAAATGACTATGGTCTACCAATGTTTTAGTGACGGGATACCACAAGTAATAGTGAAAGTCGTGGATTTAAAACAAATTTGATAATAGAGACAGTTTTCCTTCAAATTTTTAAATAATTAAATAACTTAATCTTGATGACGGATATTTCAGAGATCAGAAATCTAACAGGGAGAAACAAAGTTAACCATTTGATTTTGTTCATGCTCGTTCAATTTCTCAAATCTGCATTCAACATACCTTCACAATCACAAAAAGGCTTTCATTATCTTCCCTCAGGATTTGAAACAGATCCTGGTCACTGTCACCATTTGCCTTTTCAAATAGAAGCACACCCGTGGTTATTGGACTGTGCCCTTGTTACATTCCATGCCTACAGGCATATTCTGAAAGGAAGGTGAGCATTGAATAATTTTAGAGTCTGAGTATCCAATAATATCAAATTTCCAGATGAAAAGTAAAAATTTGACACAACAGTGCCCTTGTTACATTGCATGCCTAGAGGCATGTTCTGAAAGGATGGTGAGCATCTAATAATTGTAGAGTCTGGGTATTCAATAAAATCAAATTTCTAGATGAAAAATAAAAAGTTGACACTTTGGTTTTTAAAGAAGTATATGTTTGTGATATCATAAGTAGGCTCAAAACGTAAAGTTTTTTACAACAAATAGAGATGATTTCAAGGAATGCTTCCAATTTTCCTCTGTCACTGAATGCTAGAAATATCGGCGAGCACATCCATGACCGATGCAAACAGAGCCTATAAGTATGTTTAGTTGTTTTGAGGACAAGTTACAAAAGCAGGTCTTAGAAAGCATGGGGAGTGATGATGAAATATTTTCTAAGTGTTCTTGTATTGTCGTTGCCTGTAAATGCCGAGAAAGTCGGAATACAGAACTATACTTTGCCTGATACAAATGATCAAACTAGTTGATCAATGCATTTGTGTTCATAACCGACTTTATGAGATTATACGACCTAGACACAGTTTTCAAAAATGTTATTTGAATTGAAAACTAGCAGATGGTTGCTTCACAGAGATTAATGTTGGGTATGGGATTCACAATCATATCTTTTCTTAAGATTATGCCAGATGGGGACTTGGGAATTGAATTGACAAATGCTACTCAACGTATCTTCTTGTATGGTAAAACTTGCACTCCACAATAACATATATTTTCTCTTAGAAATTAACATCTTAAACACTAGCATATATTTTCTCCTAAAAATCAACATCTTAAACAAAAGAAAAATTGAAGTTTTAGGTTGAGAGTGGGTAAGGAAACAAACAAAATCTCAAGTTCTTCATTTACCCATTTTGCAACAAATTTGATTATATTCTCTTGGCAGAGATTGTTGTCTGACTTCCTCATAACAAATGAAATCGCTATCAATGACCTGCTTCAAGATCATGATACGTAATATACACACCCAAAAGGAAGAGAGTTTCATGCTTAAATAAATTAACATGTATGCAAAAATCTTTGGCTTAATGTGAAAACTGAAAAAGAAATCAACTAATGTTGCAAAGGTCATGCGTGCAACGAGCCCAAATATTGAATTCCAATAAAACTTCAAAATATTTGTTAGCTCAATAAGTGGCAAATCCAGCTACATGTACACATTTTAAAGTATATCAGCCTAATAAATGGGAACTATATCAGATCAAGAAGTAGCAAATGGCACTCACAGAATAACAACATTATCAGTAAACTCCTCTAATTCTATTGGAGGAACCTGAAAAAATATAAGTTTTCTCTAAGAAAATCAATATTTTGAATTTTCATCCTACTAGAAAGGTCCCTGGAATTCTTTATACTTTGATCAACTATGTTATTATGTACACAACAAAAGGCATTTGCTTCATCATTACCAAAATAACCTTCTTGGAGCAGCTGAAACGTTTATGGACAGTAAGTCATAATGCCTATGGAATACATAGTACCAAGTCTTAGAATTGTCGCATTCATGGACATGGCAGACAGCCAAATTATGGAGGAGAGACTAGAACAACTGCTCGCACTCTAGGAAAATCGCTATATTTTAGGATTTCACCAACAAGTGCAGAAAGCCAGGGAAAAGGCCTGGCATGACCGGCATATTAAGCAGAAAAATTTCAAAGAAAAAGATCATGGTGATGCTTTAAAAACCGAAGGTCTTCGGGGGCACTTCATTTTGTTTATTTAATATTCTTGAAAAAATCTAGCTATTGAACTTGGTTTGTGAGGTAGAGAAATAACAATCTGGGAAAATTACCCGAACTTGGTTTGAATCTGGGAAAATTCAACCTGTGGAAGACATTGTCATGACATCATGTTAAACCAATGATTTGAGAATTATCCAAACGATTGTGTGGATCACTTCTTCGAAACATAGATTCATTGCCCAGGAAATAGTATTCCTGCTTGAAAGATGATGTAGCTACAACAGAAATTACAGAACATATGCCCTTAAGATTTCTCAAGAGCATAAAGTGCGCACTTGTGAGGAGACAAGATAGCTTGATGAATGTACTTAAACAGATATCATGGAGATTAATAAAGGCGATTTTGGGCATGGGGTACAACATGTTTACTAGTCACCCTGCTCGCACTTAATAGATCCTTTGAAGAGCGACCATCTTGGATGGAAAGTAGTTTGAATTTTTGATCCATCTAAGGAGGGCGTTCAGGTTCCAGCCCTATCTTGTGCACTATTTGCAATACATATCCACCTACGATGGAGTTTCTTAACAAGAGGATGTCAAGGTTCCAGCTCAGGAGATGTTCCAAAGCATGAGTCGGTGAATGTCTCACCCCCTTCAACTGAAGCTCCTATAGTTGATATTGAAACCATAAAGGAAGAAGCATCATCATCGACTGCACCTACACTAGTAGATGTTGAAGCTCCAATTCAGGTCACTGTTACCACAATAACCGAGGAAGCTTTACTTTAGGTCAGAATTCCTCTATTAAAATTTTTGTAAGCCTCTGGCTTAGGGTTATCAACTTCAGATATTTGTGGATCATATTTAGAATTGTCATGCATTTTGAGCAATTGTTCCTCTTGAAATATTTCATGGACACTCTTATCAGCAAGTTTTGGGTTGTTATCTATCAACTTTATATTGGATTAATGGAATTTTCATTAATGGGCATTGGTTTTTCACGAGTATGAGAAAGTATTCCTGAAATAGGTCATTGGATTTTGTTATTACAAAATTTGGATTGACCTATATCCGACATTAGTGTCTTGCACTCGGCTATTGGATTTTAGTTCAAGCTTAATATTAGGAGGATTTTTCATAGATTATGGGGGCATATTGAAGCTTTTATATCCTTGCATCAGGGATTGGGTTTCATCAAGAGGGATCTTGCAGTTTCCTTGGATGTAGAATGTGTCTTGATATTTTTGTATAAGGCATTGTGTTTAGTTGCTATTGTCTTTGATAGGAAATTTAGTTGTCTAATATTAGAGGTTGACTTTTGAACTTTAATACAACTAGGTAACTGGATTTAGGGAGGAAGCAAAGTGAATTCAAGGGAAGTCTCTATATAAGGGAGTATTTTTCCAGATTAAGGAAAGTCGCATATCAATGAAGGCAAATCAAAATCGTCAATGAAGACCACCTATTCCAACTTCCATGCATATTAAAATTGGTATGTAGAAGCTATTGGATTACGCATGTTGTTGGAGTCGAACTATTGGGAAGGTGATAATGCAGATAATGTTGTAACACCAAATTGCATTGAATGTTCTATTGGAAACTAGATCACTATTGAGAAGGGGGCAAGGGGGTGAATCAGTAGTGATGACACTTTTTAACTTTTTCTACAAATTATTATTCTTTTAAATCATGCACAAACTAAAACACATAATCATAGATCAGAGCATCATATATAGACATGCAACCATAAAATCATTCAACACAAAGGACACAAATATGTCTGGTGGAAAACCCTCTCTAGGGAAAAAAACCACCTATTATTGTTGCACTGCTCAATTCTATTATGTCAAACAACTCTTTACATAGAGATACAAATATGGCTACTATCAAATGGAGATCGTTTCTCATGTAGATCTACAGACTACCATCTGCTGAAGGCCATCACGATCAACAATCCTTGCACAATTACTCCTGAACTATCAATCGACTCTACAAACTCTGATCTGTTGGAAGCTACAACGATCAACGAGCCTCACCTAGATTCTGCCGAACTATCCAACCACCATTAGATTGATACATCTGCTCACTTATATTGATTTCGCCTGAGTCACCTAACTCCACTCCTCTATGTGGTTTTCGTTTCAAAATGTTTCAAACTGGAACTGATAAATACTCAACATGAGCACTACAACAACATATCTTCAAGGCACAATCAAATAGAAAATCTGCAGCACTAGCTGCAATCAAACTCTCCACACAAGCTGTAAAACAACTCTTCAAAACACTACTCCAATCCACACTTCAACATCTCACTCACTGCATAAATATGATGGCTGAAACGTACTTCAACTCACTGCTACTACAACTGCAAACTGCTTCAAAATTTTTGCAATATAATCCTCACACAACTTGCACACTCTTTAACTGGCTCACATTCACTCCACACAACTAGAGAATCAACCATACTAGCATTGAGATTCCTCCAATATGTAGATGAACTCAAGTGCACAACTCAATAATTACCAAGAACTATTGGGCTCTACAACTTTGTTCATATGCATGAATTGACCGAGATTCATCTCATTGACTCTATCAAGCCACTAGTTCCATTTCCCTTTTGATATCTTCAACTTTAATTAACTTCTGGAGGTCCCACAAACTTTTTCGACCATAAACTGAAAAGTTTCGAACAAGAATGTCGCCACAATACAAAAATTAGTTTACCAGCACAAGAAATCCAGATAAAAATTGGTGTAAATGCTCGGTCGCACACATGACACTAGCTTCATGTGACTGGAACATCACAGTTGCTCCCATAGGTATGTCTTTCAGTGGCTGGAGCTTTTTAGTCTCTCCCATAAGCTTACCTCCATGCGATTGGGGAAAAAACTAAGGAAAAACATTGGAACTTCAGTTTAGGACCTCTGCTAGTTGATGGATCATCTTCTTTAGCTCCTTAATACTCATCCCAACCTTTGTAACAAGTCTACAACTGATGACATAGGCCAAGAACCTTTGCAACAAGTCAGTGACATACAAGACTTAGTCTGCCAACCTCAACACCAAGACCAACACCTCCAACTCCTCAAGCAACAACCACAACCTCTCTAAACATCTCCAACATCTGTAGAAACATATCTAACTCCTATAGTAGCAACATCAAATCATCCAACCGCCTCCAACACTGGTAGAATCACCTCCAACATATGCAGCCACAACTCAACACATGTAGCAACACATCCAATGTCTCCAAGACATGTAGAGACATATGTAACACCTAGAGTAGCACTCCAACCACCTGCAACAATAACATCTCCAATCAACACAACATGTCAACCTCGATCTAATCATCAAATGTGAATTCCATCTCTACACAGCAGTAGCAACATCGTGTCACAAGCATGTTGACATAAATGCCAACAAATAGGACTACCAAGCCAAACATCCATCACTCATGCATATGACAAGCAACATCATGACCATGACCCTGTTGACATCAACGCCAACATTACAATGCAAAAAAACTCCCCCTTTGGCATTGATTTCAACCTACATACAACATGTGAGGTTGATCTCCATACACTCTTTGAAACTAAAGTTGCTCTCTATTCATCCAAATTCTCTCCCCCTTTGACATCAATGGAAAAGGGCCATACCAACACGAATACAATGCCAATAATGTGTTGGATGAGAGAATTACTTCCCTGTTATACTCAAATCCATATGAATGCAACTCAAAGATGCCTCTCCTGCAAGATAGGAATGTGAATAAAGGAACTCGGCTACCAAACATATCTCTAGCCACTATCTTAAAATCCCTGAAAAATTGAACATACTCCCCCTAAGCATGTAATGAAGCTTAAATCATACACTCTTACTGCTACAATATGCCTCCTTTCCAAGTGCAAGAGACTAATCCTCACGAACATGACTCTAACTGACTTTGGACAAGATATATAATGAATTACAATACAATATAATGCTTCATGGAGCAAATACATGGTTGTGACAAGTACATAGGACTAACAAGTGACTCCTCTCTAAGCACACCTATCACCAACCAAAACTTTTATGGACCCAAGTTTACATCATGCTCCCAATATAGTGGGGCTACATCAAAGATATACAAGATGATACATGACTTGGACTTCCATTGACCCATACATATCTAATGACAATACATACTAGACACTATGGGTCTCTCCATGAGAAATGTGCCCAAAAGATAAAACAATGATCATACATGGCTTTTACATATGCACATAAGTGTGCTCTCTTCTATACATGCCCAAAACATGAAATAACATGAGTACATGGCAACAATGAGCAATGATATATGCTTCATATGGCAGCAATAATAAAATGCAATAGATGGCAAGTGCATCAAAACATAAGGCCTCCATGAGTGTATAAATTCCTTGTAGATTCAACTGCTAATTGTAATTTACTAAAACAATAAACTTGAATCTACTCTACTCATCAGTGGAAAATATTAATCGATCGAGAAATCACGAAACATACAAGAGAAATAATTCAATCAACACATTATACAATGATTTCCTGGGGAAATCCACAACTAAAAACCCCTATTATCTATATATTGCATTAGTAAAAAAATATGAGAAAATTACAATGCTTTGCTCAAGCCCGAGCAACATCTGCACTATCTCTATCTGTCTCACAACTTCCTAGACAAACCTAGGCCAATATTTAACCAATTTTCTTCTTTCCCAAGTCCGTATTTCCTTGCATTGTTTCCTTGGGAATTAGCCCCCTATTAATTAGGGAAAATCCTCAATATAAATTGTGCAATTCTCATAGGCCTTCCTATGACTACATGCACCACCTATACAATTCAGATGATTATACAGCTGATAGTAAACTAACCTTGAACTCCAATCTCAACTGGGTAACTCTCATGTATGACATGCATGAGTTATTTATGAGTGAATCATCAATTAACAGGTTGAACAAATGAAGCAACACCCCATTGTCTAACCTCCTACTAGTTCCTCAATCAGTTGGAACTAGTTTAACTAACTTTAACTCAGTTAAATTAAATTAATTAGTTACAAATCAAAATAAACTCAACCGGGACTCCTATAATGCATGAGACACTCTACATGACTCTAGTTAGACCCTCAACTCGAATTAACTTAGCCAACTAAGTCAAATTAACTTAGTTAACTCGTACAAGTTGTTTTGTGATGTGGAATTACAATTTTATTCCTAATTTAATTCAAGAACAAAATTGAATCAAGATTTTCTTGTTGCATTTTCAACACTCCCTCTCAACAAGAAATGGATTATCATATACCCCAATCTTGCCTTTATGGCACTCCAATTTGCCTCTTAACAATGCCTTAGTCAATATGTCTGCATCTTGTTCCTCTATAGGATTGTACTCCAGCATCATCATTCCCCTCTACACACAATCTTGTAGATGGTGATACTGGATGTTGATATTCTTGGACCGATCATGAAAAACTAGATTCTCATAGAGTTTGATACAACTCTGGTTGTCACAGTTAATCACTCTAGGATCCATCTGTTGACCAAATAACCCAACAAGGATCTTCCTCATCCAAATAGCCTCACAAGTTGCTTGACTAGTAGCCATGTACTCTGCTTCTACCGAACTTAGTGCAACTGATCTCTGCTTCCGGTTGTACCAAGAAAATATTATTAACCCAATATTGAAGATTCCCCTTGATGTGCTCTTCCTGTCAGATGGACTACCTGCCCAATTTGCATCTGTGAAGCCTTGTAGGTTCACTCCCTCTATCCATCTGTACCAATGACCAAACTGAGAGGTGCCTCTGAGGTATCTCAAAACATGTTTAGTTTCCTTCCAATAGAGTTTATTAGCTTAATCATTGCTTGACTAAGTTGCATAACTGCAAAACATATGTTCGGTCGTGTGTTTAGAAAATACATATGTGAACCCACAAGTTGCTTGTAAATTGTAGCCTCCACTACTTCACCCGAAGTAGCATCTTCCTTCCTCCAATTTCCTGATAAAGGAGTCTCCATGGGTTTGTTTCTCTTCATGTGGAACTTCTTCAGTATCTCGTTGGCATACTTTCCCCGAGAGAAAAACAGTGCCTCATCTCCTTTCCATACTTCCATACCAAGGAAATAATGCATGAGCCTCAGGTCCTTCATCTTGAATTATCTTGCAAGATCCTCCTTGTAAGATTTGACCAACTTATCATCACCTATCAGAATTAAATCATTGACATATAATATTATAATCAATAATTTACTTTCAACCACAATATGGTAAAGGTTTGCATCTGCTTCACTTTTGGTGAAGCCCAACCCGGTGAAATAGCTTTCAATCCTAGTGTACCAAGCATGGGGTTTTTGTTTCAAGCCATACAATGCTCACTTGAGTCTTCACACATGTGACTCTCCGTTGAAGGTCTCAAATCCTTCTGTCTACTCAATGTACACCTCTTACTCAATCACTCCATTAAGGAATGTTGTCTTCACATCCATATGATGTATCTTCCATCTCATCTGCTCTAAAAGTGTTAGAATAGATCTGATTGAAGATTACCTTGCTACTCGAGCAAAGGTCTTCTTGTAATCAATTCCCTCCACCTAAGAAAACTCTCTGGCCACAAATTTTGCCTTGTTTTTCTCGAAACTTCCATCTATTGCTTGCTTTACCTGTTGAAAATAGCAACAAGAAATGATAAAAATAGAATCCAGGAATTCCAATTTTAATTTGTCCTTGAATTAAAATTGTGAATTAAATTCGAATTTAGTCTCACTAGATGCTTGGAAATAATTAATTAATTCATTATGGATTGATTAGTTGGAGAAATTCAAGTTAGAAGTCTTTCTGAAGTATGCAACAGTTATCCCTTAAATTAAGGAGATTATCCCTTAATTAAGGAGATAAGATTGAGTTGTAATTATTTAGCTCAGTTTACTGAGTTAAGTCCAATTAAATTAGTTCCAAACTGTTTTAGAAACTAATTGTGAGTTCAGTCAGTTAATGCATGCATGCATCCAAATAGTGTACTCAAGATAACTGAAGATTCTTATCAGTAACTCATGCATGTCTATTATGAGAAATACCTAGTTGAGATTAAAGACAGGGGCATTGTACTATGAGTTGCATGTTTTCTCCTGTAAAGGAAACTCATGCATGCAGAAGAATAAGGTTCCTTTAGGACTGTGTAGTTTTACAGGGTGTGAGATCAGTGTTACACTTGGTAACAGTAGGATCACTCAGGAGAAACATCGCAAGGAAATAGGAGGCTTGGAGGGCTGAAGATAAGGTTTGTGAGAAGCTTTTTTTGCCTGTGAGCATCTAGGAGGATTGCAATGAGAACTGGCTAGCTGTGAGAGCTAAAGTTGTGTGTAATCCTGAGATATTTCCACCTTGTATGATAATACAAATAGTGGGGTTTTTCGCTGAGGCTTTCCCCAGAGTATTCTTCTATGTTTCATGTGTATTGATTCTTCTTCTCTGTTATATGTGTTCTGCTTGATCTTGCTCAAATCTATTAAGCTTCTGCAAGTTTGATTGTAGAAGTAGATTAAGTATTTTGCTTTAGTTATATTGCATAATCAGGTTAATCTACAGTCATAATTTCTACATGGTACCAGAGTTGAGTTCATCAGAGCAGTGAACAATATACAAAGAAGAGAATTCGAAGTTTGAAGTTCAGGGTTGTAGGTGCAAATCGAATTCATCTCATACTTCAAGGTTGGTCAATGGTGTTCTATGGCTTGAGACTCAAGTATGCCTTGGATGGCAGCTCAAATTACATAGCATGGAAAGATCGCATGGAGGTTGTATTAGAAGACAATGGCTTGAAGGATTTCATTGATCAAGAAATCCCAAATCCAGGTTTAACTAATGCACAAGAATTGGCTGAATGGAAGAAGTGTGTGGTGAAGGTGAAACAGATTCTTCTGGAGGGAGTTCGAGACCATATTGTCTCGAGTCTCCATGGGAAGGAGACTCCGCTTTCAATGTGGAAGACATTGAAGGACCTCTTTCAAAACAGTAGCGACCAGAGGAAACTGATGCTCAAGGATAAGCTTCAGAAAATCAAGATGGAGAAGGGCAATACTATTTCTACATATCTGAACAAGCTCACCACCTGCAGAGATGATCTTGGTAGTGTGGGAATAACTACAGCTGATGATGATATGGTGAGTCTTCTCTCCTCGGTCTGCCAAAGAGCTAGAATAGCTACCAGGAATTTGTGAATGGAAGAGATAAACTGTCGGATTGGGAACGTCTGTGGTTGGATCTCATGCATGAGGAGATCAGGAGAAGCACTCGAGATGGTTCTTCATCAAAGAATGATGATGAAGAAAATCTGACCTTAGCAAGTAAGGCAAGGAAAGGGAAAGGGAAGGCTTCCCATTCCAAATCTAATTCTTCTCATGGAGGGAAGAAGATTGACAAATATAAAGTGAGATGCTTTAATTGTCATGATATGGGCCATTATGCAACTAATTTCCCATTGAAGAAATCCATGAAGGGATCCTCAAAAGGATCAGAAGGTGAGGCATTAGCCTCTCAGTTTGAAATGGAATTTACCCTCTTCGCATGCATGGTGTCATTGATGATGGGTTGTGGTTGGTATCTTGACAGTGGAGCCTCTTTCCACATGACTGGCGATAAAAGTTTATTTAGTACCTTGGAGGAGAAAGACCTCAAGATACGCATAGAGATGGGTAACGATGAAAGGTTTAGTGTTTTAGGAGTGGGCACGGTTGCTTTTTAGAGGGAGCATGGAGCTCCTATCACCTTGACAGATGTGAAGTATGTGCCTGGACTGAAGAAGAACTTGGTATCGATCGTGATGTTGGAGGACAAAGGCTACGATGTTGTCTTTAGTAAGGGAAAGGTTTTCCTTAGACACATCACCACGAGACAGGTGAAATAGATCATTTCATGAGTTAAGAACATGTATTCTCTCAAGGTTCAAGATGCATGCAAAGGCTTGAAGAGCAAGGAAAATGTTAGAGACTTGGTGGTTGAGAGGGAGAGTAAAGTACCTCTCAACATGCAGTCCCAAAAGAAGTCTTAGACAATTGTGGAGAAGCTACAATTGGAAAAGTGGGCAGATGGATCATATGCAGTCTTACCTCCAGGTGTGAGGTGGGGCGATGTGAAGTGATAATCCCAAGAAGTCTGAAATAGGGGCAGGATCCTTGAGGTACCTAGCCTCTTTGATTAGACCTTGCTACGGGAACCCTAACGAGGAGTAGTAGGACTGGCTGAGTGGGTAGAGACGGATGTGGATGGAGCAGAAGAGAGAGATACAGTGCAGGAGTCCTGAGACTGTGCAAGGCTAGCAGGTTGCAGCAGTGCGAGAGGCACAGGAGTGTTGCACCAGTGCAGGATGGAACATAGAGGTGTGCAACAGTGTGAGATGCAGGGAGTTGTTGCAGTGACGCAGAGGTCAGAGAGGGAGCACTTGTCAGCGGCAAAGGGAGCTTCAACATCAGAGGGTGTTTCTAGCCCAACAGGGAGGTCAGTTGGGAGATCAGTTACTTACTTCTCAGTAACTAAGTTGCAGTGCAGCAGTGGGCAACACGATGCAACATGATGATAGGAGGTGCAGTCCTGAGATATTTCCACCTTGTATGATAATACAGATAGTGGGGTTTTTAGCTGAGGCTTTCCCTAGAGTATTCTTCTGTGTTTCATGTGTATTGATTCTTCTTCTTTGTTATATGTTTTCTTCTTGATCTTTCTCAAACCTATTAAGCTTCTGCAAGTTTGATTGTATAAGTAGATTAAGTATTTTGCTTTAGTTATATTGCATAATCAGGTTAATCTACAGTCATAATTTCTACATTATCTTGTAAATCCATCTAGAACTCACCACTGACTTGTCTGTTGGTCTTGACAACACTTCCCAAATATTGTTTCTCATAATGGAGTCATAATCCTCTACCATGGCATCAACCCATACTGGTTACTACACTACTTCCTTGAATGAGGATGGCTCAATCTCTACACTCTCACTTATCAGAACCATGTAGATATTTTACTGATCTGGTGACCTCCTTTGCATGCGTTAGGATGTGGGTGCTCTCACATTCTCTCTAGCATCATGCCTCAATCTGTCAGCTTCTCTAGTGTGCTTGCTTCCATCTATGGAAGTCTCTGCATGAGTGGGTGCTTCCACTCTCTGCTCCTTTGCATGTGGTTGCTCAACATCATCCTGAGGTTCTTCCTTTGGAGCTAAAATATCCTCATCTGCATGCCACTGAAGCTGCCTCTCAAGGGAATATCTCATGGCCTTCTCTTCATTGAAATTAACATCTCTACCAACCATTTCCATCTTATGAGATGATAGGTACACCCGATAGATGTGAGGTGTATCAGTGTACCCCACAAATATGCCCAAGTGTTAGGTCCCTATAATATTAGTGATTCCCCCATTACTATTGTCATTATAGCCCTTATTTTTATTTTTGTGCCCTTATACTACTATTGTTATGTCGACTTTGATTATATCGTGACCCCTTAGACTCCTATATATAGAAAGGAGGCTTTGTCATTTGTATCATCCAAGAATTGTTCATTTGTGTAATGTAAAGGAGGTTCCCCCCCTCGAAGAGGCTAATTTTTAAGTTGTTGATCTATCTTTTCTTCTATTTTGTGAGTTGGTTGCATAACAATTGGTATCAGAGGTTTGGATTCTAGGGTTTCGCTGCTTCAAATAGGTCATCGTAGAATTTTTGCTATAACTTTTTTCTAAGACATTTCATAAGCTAAAATTAAACGCATTTGAGATGAAATCTTGATGAACCTCAAATACGAATTTCAGATCTTGTATCACTATATTTTCAGAGATATGATCCATGGAAGTTAGGGTTTTTGCAGGCTCCTGAATTATATCTCAAACAGGTGACTTGGGGAAAATCATCATAACTTTCGCAGCATCTGATTGAAATTTCGTAAAATTTTATAGAAAGAGAATGGAATGTATTTTTCTATGTATCGGTTTCAAATCTAAAGGTCAAAATAGTGACACGTGGAACTTCGTACAATTTCACTCTACGGAACCAGTATTTAATGAGGTCATAATGGGAGATTTAGCATAACTCTTCCTGGGAGAATCCAATATTGATCAGATTTGAGGGGTTGGAAAGAGGACTCAGAGGGATACTATAGGACAAAATTTCAGACCTTGGAGATCCAAAATTATATATATAAACCAGATTCAATATCAAACTCCTACAAAGCGAAAAAAGTGTGTAGTTTTTTTTTTTTTACTTTTGCATAAGTTTGGTTTGAAAAATTAGTTTGAAGGAATTCAAAGGGCATAGTGAAGCATAATTATCATTAATTGATGCCCTGAAGAAAGAAAATGGAAACACCTACTAAGCAACTTGAAAGCTCTAACATGACTCATGAAGAAGAGGAAGAAATGCAACATGATATATCAAAATTACAAGACCAGGTTCAACAAAATTCACTCACAAAAAGTAACAGAAGCTAAGATGGATGGTTTAAAGAAAGGCGTGGAAGCTAAGATGGATGGCGTGGAAGCCAAGATGGATGGTTTAAAGAAAGACGTGGAAGCTAATATGGATGGTGTGGAAGCTAAGATGGATGGCATTGAAGCTAAGATGAATGATGTGGAAGCTAAGATGGATGGTATAGAAGAAAAACTTAAAGGCAACATGGAAGATTTGAAGACAGATTTGACAAAGTTGCTACAATAAATGCTTAATAATAGCGAAAGGGTAGTAAAGGAAACTCAAGAAGAGAACAAAATAAATGTTAATAATGATTTCATAGACTCTAACGTTGGATTGAAGACCCACCATGTTCCAAAGATCGATATGAAGAAGTTTGATGACAAGGATTCCGCAACATGGATATTACAAATGGAGCAATATTTTGATCTCCATAATGTGAAAACGACACAAAAGGTACACATTGCAACTTTATATTTGGAACCAAATCAATTTGTATGGTATCGATGGCTTTGCTCTCGTAAAAAAATTGTCACTTGGATTTTTACGGAAGAAATGATAGCACATTATGAGGATACAAAACGCAACACCTTTTTCAGGCAATTGATAAATCTCAAACAAAAGGGTTCAATGATGGAGCACATTGAGGACTTCCAAAAATTGAATATAAGGGTAAAATATATTCCAAAGGATCATAGATTGATGTGTTCATAGGGACTTTAAAGGATAACATCCAACATGGGGTTCGCCTTTGGGAACCTGATTCATTGGAGAAGGCATTTAGGTTGGAAAGAAAAATGGAAAGCAAAATTATGGCAAAAAGGAAGCCTACCACTCATGACTATAAAGATGGAAGTGTTGTTTCCCCTAGCCTTCCACAACTTACAAGGTTGACACCGCAAAAATTGGAAGAAAAAAGAGCAAAAGGGCTTTGTTACAATTGTGATAGAAAATACACCAAAGGTCATAAGTGTGCTGAGAAAAAATGTTTTACTTAGATTGTGAAGAGGAGGAAGAAAAGGAACAAGAAACATCAAAAGTAGAGGATATACACCAGGAAAAAACCGTAGATAAAGAAGAAATGAATCTGACCAAATCTTGTAATGCATTGGCCGGAATTACAACTCCTCAAACTATCAAGATAGAAGGACATATCAAGAAGAAAAAGATAATAGTGTTGATTGATTCAGGCAGCACCCATATTTTTATTCATTGTAAGATAGCCAAGGAATTGAATTTCTTCCTATATCCAGCACCAGAGTCCAGCACCAGAGTGTCCTTACAGATATCCCTATGCCCAAAAGAGTGAAATTGAACGTATGGTTGTAGAAATGCTAGAGGCTGGTATAATTCAACCTAGTCAATTTTCTTTCTCTTATTCAGTAGTATTGGTGCACAAGAAGGATGGATCATGGCGCATGTGTCCAGATTATAGGGAGCTCAACAAGCTCACTATTAAAAATAAATTTCCCATTCCTGTCATTGATGAATTATTGGATCAATTACTTCACCAAGTTGGATCTTCGTTCAGGATATCATCAAAGCAGAATGAAGACTGAAGACATTTTGAAAAGAACATTTAGAAATCATGAGGGTCATTATGAATTTTTGGTCATGCCTTTTGGCCTTACCAATGCACCTTCTACATTTCAAGGTCTGATGAATTCCATTTTCAAACCCTTCCTTAGAAAATTTGTGTTAGTATTTTTTGATGATTTACTAATCTACAGCAAGTCTTGGAAGAATCATGTTCAACATGTTGACAGGGTGCTCAAACTATTGGAGGAGAAATAATTATATGCAAAAGCTTAAAATGTTTCTTTGGATTACAAGAGGTGGAATATCTGGGTCATACTGTATCTCATGAAGGTGTTAAGGTAGACCCTAGCAAAATTAAAGCCATTAAGGAATGGAAAATCCCCACATCCATAAAGCATCTGCGAGGATTTCTCGGGTTGACACAGTATTATTGCAAATTTGTTAAGAATTATGGGAGAATAGAAGCACCTCTAACAACATTATTGAAGAAAGATGCATTTTCATGGACTCCAGAAGCAACGTAGGCTTTTGAACATCTTAAAGAGGAAATGTGCCAAGCACCGGTCTTAGCTACACTAGACTTCACAAAAACCTTTATTGTGGAATGTGATGCTCGGGAAATGGAATTGGTGTTGTTTTAATGCAAGAAGAAAGGTCCATTGCTTTCAAAAGTAGTCCAATCAAAGGAAAGTATTTACACAAAGCTATTTATGAGAAGGAAATGTTGGAAATACTACATGCACTTAAGAAATGGCGACCCTACCTAATGGGAAGACACCTCAAGGTAAAAACGGATCATGATAGTCTTAAATGATTTTTAGAATAAAGATTATCTTCATAAGAGTAGCAAAAATGGGTCACAAAGATGTTGGGTTATGACTTTGAAATCATCTACAAAAAAGGGGAGAAAAATGTTGTGGCAGATGCACTCTCAAGAAAGGATGAGGATGTGGAATCATTGCTTTGCACCATTTCTATTATCAAACTAGATTGGATGAACAAAGCAAGGGATGAATGGAATAATGATGAAGTGTGGGCACTCATTCAAAAGATACAACAAGATCCCAGTACATCTGATACATTTAGCTGGAAAAATGATTCGTTATGGTACAAAGATCGCTTATACCTATGTAAGAATTCCAAACTCAAACAAAATATTCTTATGGAATTGCACACCTCTCCCTTAGGAGGGCACTCAAGAATTTTAAAAACTTACCACAACGTTAAGAAAGATTTTTTTTGGGATGGCCTTAAATCTAATATTCAAAAGTTTGTGGCAGAATGTTTGGTTTGCCAAAAAAATAAAGTTGGAACAATTAATACCCCATGTCTATTACAACCTTTATCCATTCCAAGCCAATGTTGGGAAGAGGTTTCAATGGATTTTATCACAGGACTACCCAAGTCCAAAGGAAAGAGTGTCATCATGGTGGTAGTTAACAGATTTACCAAGTATGCACACTTTTGTGCATTATCTCATCCATTTAAAGCCAGTACAGTTTCTACTACATTTATGGAAATAATGAAAAAGCTACATGGAAACCCACAGATTATTATAAGCGACAGAGATCCCATTTTCACTAGAAATTTTTGGACAAAATTATTTTCTTGTCTTGGTACTCAGTTAGCTCATAGCTCATCTTATCATCCTCAATCTGATGGGAAAACTGAGATAGTAAACAAATTTTTGGAAGGATATCTTCGTTGCTTTGCATCTAATAAACAAAAAAAATGGGTCAAATGGTTGCCTATAGCTGAATGGTGGTATAACACTTCCTTCCATATTGTAGCAAAAATGATCCCATTTAGGGCACTTTATGGATATCATCCACCATGCATCACATCATATTTAAGAGAAAATTCTAAGGTTCAAGCAGCGGAATATCACATCAAACATCAACAACAAGTTCTACAACTCTTAAAGGATAACCTCACTTTGGCACATAATAGAATGAAACAACAGGTAGATCAACATCACAACGAAAGAAGTTTTGATGTAGGTGACTAGGTATTTCTATAGCTACAACCATATAAACAAATGTCCCTCAAGAAAAATAAGAAAGACAATAAATTATCACCAAAGTATTATGGTCCGTACAAGGTGTTACAAAAGATTGGTACTATAGCATACAAATTGGAGCTTCTTGCAGCCTTTTGAGTGCACCTAGTTTCCATGTTTCATGCTTAAAGAAGGTTATAGGTGACAAGCTCCCAGTTCAACAAATACTGCCAGAACTTGACAAGGAAGGAAATTTCATATTGGAACATGAAGCAGTCATAAAAGCAAGAACTTGACAGCTATGAAATCGATCGATTTCAGAGTATCTCATCGAGTGGAAGAACTTACCCACTGAAGATTCCACATGGGAGGATGAGAATTTTATACAGAAGCATCCAGAACTACTCAAGTGTTGAGGAAAACAATTTTTTGAAGGAGAGGGGCATGTTAGGTCCCTATAATACTAGTGATTCCCCCATTAATATTGTCGTTGTAGCCCTTATTGTTATTTTTGTGCCCCTATTGTCCCCATATTGTTATTATTTTTCCCCATAGAATCCCACTATTGTTATTGTTCTGCCCTTATATATTATTGTTATGTCGGATTTGATTATATTGTGACCCCTTCGACTCCTATCTATAGAAAGGAGGTTTTGTCATTTGTATCATCTAGGAATTGTTCATTTGTGTAATGTAAAGAAGGTTTCCCCCTCAAAGAAGCTGATTTTGAAGTCGTTGATCTATCTTTTCTTCTATTTTGTGAGCTGGTTGCATAACACCAAGTCAGTCGTTGGTTCTAGTTTTTTCCTTACATCCTTGGTAACATGAAAGTAAGTCCTGAAGCATGCCACATCTGGTTTCTTACCTAAAAAATCTTCTTCTGGTGTACTCATCTCAAGAATCTGGTGAGGACTCCTGTTCTACACATATAGAACTATGTTTCATGCTTCTTCCCACAAGTGCAGTGGTAGGCCCTGATCATGTAACATCCCCTATGCATCTCCCACAATACTTTTGCTATTCCTTTCATCCACCCCATTTTTTTGTGGGTTATGGGGTGTTATTAAATCCCATCAAAATCCTTCTGATGCACATAAGTTCTTGAATTCATTTGACACATATTCTCAATCATTATCACTCCTAAGAGCCTTCACTCTCCTACCAGTGTCTTTCTCAACAAGTGCTTTAAATTCAAAAAATTTAGAGAACGTCTAATATTTCTTTTGCATGAAGAAAATCCAACACTTATGTGAGAAATCATCTACAAATATTACATAATAGATGTGCTTAGTCTTGGAGGCTGTTGAGAATGGTCGACACACATCTGAGTGAAGTCTTTCAAGGATCGCTTGTGCTCGATTGTCCTTATCATGAAAGATGGCTTTGGTGCACTTCCCCAATCTACACTTTTTGCATGTATCTCTCTTCTCTATTGCACCCTTGGGAAGTCCAGTAGAAATTTGTTGCATGATGTTCAAAGCTCCATGGTGAAGATGCTACAATATTCTATGCCATAATTCACTGATGTCTCAGCTCTATACCTTCTTTGCTTTTGTGCTCAATGTTGCATAATCTTCTACATCCAATTTGTATAGGTTCTTCACCTGAACTCCGATCTATTTCACTTGTCCTGAGGCTATGTGATGAAGGAAAGCCTTTCCTTTGCTAAATATCACATCGTAGCCATGATCCTCCAACATAGCAACTGAAACTAAATTCTTCTTCAGACCCAAAACATACATGACATATTTTAATGTGAGAGGAGAACTAGACTCCCTTTGAAAAGTAATAGTACAAATTTTAGTGGCGCTATACCTTCCATCATCTCCCATATCAATGTGCATCTGGAGGTCCTTCTCCTCCAAGTCACTAAAAAATTCTTTGTTTCCGGTCATATGGAATGAGGCTCCACTATCCAGATACCACACACTACCCATCACCGATGTCACCATGCAAGTAATGAGGGTGAAATCCAACTCGAATTGTGAAGCAAGAGCTTCACTTGTCGCTCCTCCTGAGGGATTCTTGCTAGCCTTCTTGTGCGGACACTTCGTGGCATAGTGTCCCATCTCATGACAGTGAAAACATTTAATCTTCGACAAGTCCTTCTTCTTGCCACCTTGTTTGGAATCTCCTTTGGATTGAAATTTCTTTCGTTTCCTTTTCTTCACCTTTCCAGCCAAGGCACAGTCCTCCTCATCATCATGCTTGGATGAGGTTCCATCTCTGGTGCTCTGCTTTATCTATTCTTGCACCAATTTGGACCACAAATGCTCCCACTTTGGTAGATGCTCCCTCCCATTTACCAAATCCCGGTAGTTGTTCTAGCTCTTGGGAAGGCCTAGTAGTGCTAGGCTTACCAGATCATCTTCAACAATTGTAATACTGACACTCCCAAGCTCATCCCAACATTGGGTGAACCTTCTCAAGTATTGTGGTATTGTGTCGCCCTTCTCCATCTTGATCTTCTGAAGCTTGTCCTTTAGTGCCGACTTCCTGCGGTCATTGTTGTTCTGAAACAAGTCAATCAAGCCTTGCCACATTACATATCATGTATCCTTCCCATGGAGGTTCGAGATAATATGATCTTGAATTCCTTCTAGCATGATACTTCTCACCTTTGCAACACATTTCCTCCACTCTGCTATATTTTGAGCATCTGTTGTTGGAGGCTTAAGAATATCATTGTCTATGAATTCCTTTCGTCATTTTCTTCCAACACTGCCTCGATCCTATCCTTCCAAGAAATATAGTTTGAACTATCCTCAAGGGCATATTCAAGTCTCAGTCTATAGAACGACATCCTGATGGCTCTAAAGAATGATACTGAAAGTTTGATTTCACCTACAAAATACAAACTCCTATTCTCCTCTTCTAAAGTGATTTTTGTTCTGATACCATGTAGAAATTCCTTGTAGATTCAAACTGATAATTGTAATTTACTAAAACAATATAATTGAATCTACTCTACTCATTAGTGGAAACAATTAATCGATCAAGAAATCACAAAGCATACAAGAGAAAGAATTTAATAAACACATTACACAATGATTTCCTGGGTAAAGACACAACTAAAAACCCTTGTTATCTGTATATTTCATTAGTCAAGAAATATGAGAAGATTACAATGCTTTACTCAAGTTTGAGCAACATCTGCATTATATCTATCTATCTCATAGCTTCCTAGAAAATCCTAGGCCAATACTTAACTAATTTTCTGCTTACCCAAATCTTGATTTCCTTGCTTTGTTTCTGTGGGAATTAGCCCCTATTAATTAGGGAAATTCCTCAACATGAATTGTGCAATCCTCATAGGTATTCCTCTGACTGCATGCACCACCTATACAATTCAGATGATTATATAATTGATATCACATTTCCCATGTGTTAGTACCTGTCAAGTCATGTCAGTCACTGACGATCAAATGTGCTTTTACATAGCTATTCTTTAGGGTTTCAGGTCAAATTTTTAGTTTTAAAAAGTTTTTCAATAAAAATTTGATCACCGGTTAGGAAGGTCAGTCTCTACTATTCCTTTCAGTCTCATGGTCAAAGGAAACTGTGTTGGTCAAGTCAAATCATCATTAGTAGAGTCCCATATTCATTTTTGTTCATAATCCACCTATTAAGTCATCATTAGGTCATCATTAGACCACCACTAGGTTACTAGGTGTAATTCTAGCAAATTGGTCTTTTTACCATTTAATTTCATATTATAAGGAATAGTAGAGATTAGTTTGGTAACTAAGGTTTGAAGGTTATGCTTTTTATTTCATTCTCTCAAATGAAATATCATCATAATATTATAAAAATAAAGTGTCAAGTCCAAGTGTAAACTGTTTGGTGGGTCCACTATTATTGTACAAAGGGAAAATCGATTTTCTCCACTTATAAAAGTTCATCACTCACTCTCATTCATTCCTTATTTCCCCATTTCACTTTCCAACACCCCATCTCATTCCACTAAGGTGATTATGTCATGCCAAGAAGGTTTGTTGCAACTAACACTTGATTTCTGAGACTGTGCTATGCAAATGACCCTGTCTCTGCTATGCATATACCAAGTAACTACTCCATCTTCTCTCCAAGAGTATGAGCCCTATGTAGAGGTTTCTTCCATCATGGTGACATTTTTCTGCTGCTAAGACAGGTTGGTGATCTATGTTACGATTCAAACTTCTTTCATTTCCCTTATCTATGCTCATTTGTCTCATGTCTACTTCTTAGGGTTTTGAATGTAGTTAGCAAGGTTTTCATCCTTCTCTTGTTAAATTTGCTGCTAAAAATCATATCTGAGTGCTCCCACGCTATCATTTATCCTAAATACACTCATCCAAACACCTCCCATCAAACCCACTCCCAAAATTCACCAATTCTACCTAAACCCTAGACAAACTTCACCCCTTTTTACTATAGGATTATGTTTCCTTTTCTTGGAAACCTTCCATTCACCCAAATCCATTAATTCCACTTTCCCTAGCTTCCTAAACTCCCTCACTATCCCCCCAAATTTTCTTGGAATTTTCTCACATCCCTATCCCCCTCATTTTCCCCAAACTCTTTCACAGCTATTGAAAATCCCCTATTTTCCAACAGTCAAAACCCTAATTGCTATTCTAAGAGCTAAGTGCTGAGATGGAGTCTGAAACCTCAGAACAGAGGAATCATAGAGGAGGAAATGTCATCATACATGAACCTACATCAACCCATGAGGTCTTATCATATCCCTTCATTAGGAAATCATTTGAAGTTGAAGGTTGCCTTACATTTTGTTATAGGGTTGAAGAATTGAAGTACCATGTCCAATTGACTAGTGCTCTTGCTGCTAAACTTAAAAGGGACAAAGTGACCATAGCAGGGTTTCAAATAACTATTTCAAGGAAACTTATCTCCTTAGATACAGGTATTCCATACATTGGAGAAATCTGGTTCAAAAGAGAAGACCTTGACCTCAAAAACTACAAGATGTACCTTAAAAAACACAATACAAGGTAGCGCCAACATATATTTTTCCATTCAGATATTTGTTGGATATGTACACCCCTCTCATGGAAATGATCGTGAGGTATTTCACATGTGAAGGATGTTATTCAAGGATTTATAAGTATCACATGAAACTTCTGATGCATTTCACTGGTGTACAACAAATCAATTTGTCCTATTACTTATACAAAAGTTTGGTCAAAATGGCAGAAAAGGTAAAAAAGCAAGGTGAGAATCACTACACTTGTTTGTTTCATCATGGCCTAGTGAAAGTGCTAGTTTGTCATCAATTAGCACAAGCAAACATGTCTTGGGATCATTTTGCAAGTTCATCTTTTCCTCCATCTTCTTCAACTAGATCTAGTGATGAAACAACACCTGCAGGCTCACCAATGTAGCAAGAGATTTCTTCCTCAAGTAGATCAACCAAGAGGAAAGACATGGTAGAAGGGTCTCAGACTCATTCCAGAGGTGATAGGCTTGTGTTTGCTGAAGGGATTGTTGAAGGGGCCAAGCCTACAACAGGTAAAGAGATAGTTTTCTCACAGCATGAGGAGTCCTCTCATCTGGGTACACATGTGTCAACTATGGAGAAAGGACAGGAGGGCAGACTTAAAGATCAGATCATCATAGATAAGGAGGCTGAAATCAAGAGATTGGAAGGCGAATTGATAGATGCAAATGCTCTAATAGCATGCCTGCAACAAGAGAATATGCAACTGAGTGTGAACTAGATGATTCAAGACAAACAAGCAACTACTTCAAGGAAAGAAGATACAAAGGGAAAAGAAGTAGTTGAAATGGAAGCGTCAAAGGGTAAAGGAAAGCAAAGTGTATCAGGGAAAAGTAGTTTACATGCTTTTCTATCTTCCTATGGTTTTCCTTACAATCTGTTGCGGCCTCAGAATTCTGTTACCGAAACATGGGGGATAACCACCCGGTCTGGACCTTAAGACAACTCCATTTCCGTTTAAAGTGGTGGCTCCGACTGGGGATAATGTGACCAATTTCCCAGTTTGGGTTTTAGGATGAGAGTGGGTGGTTCATGAGTATTTGCAATAGAATAATGATAATCTAAATGACCTATTCTATAATGCAATTCTTTGACTAACTTATTCTAATATAAACCCAGGTATTCCTGTGTGGTATGCGATCTACAAAGATATCTGCTTAACATGTGATAATAAAGATTAATCACAACTAAACAAAGATGATAATGTATAAAGATAATTCCTTTGACTATATATTTAGTCAAAGAAATTTATAAAATATATCGCATATATGATGAGTTATATATGAAAATCACAATTTTAGCTAGGTATCATACAAAAGTGCAATTAACGCTTAACAGAGACAATACATCTCACATACAGTTCATGAAAGTAAAGTTTTGCTACTAATTAAATGAAAACATAATCAATCATACAAGATAATAGTACCATATGTGCGAAGTCTTGCTCATTTGACAAATGACATAGACCAACTTCTTTCTTCAAATCAAATTGTCTCCCAAGAATACAATAGTGCATCGACAAAGGAAATTAGTCTGATATCTAAAGGAAATGGTCATGTTCCATAATTTCACCAAAGCATTCACAAACCTACAATAGTGCATTCTTTGCAAATGGTTTTGATAAAATTCTGGACCCTTCTCTAAATGCATGAGAAGGGTATAAATACTATTCTAACTAATGTGAAAAAATAGATTATACAAAATTTGAGGAGGTTTCAAACAACCTTCCTCCTAACTAGTTAACTAACTCCAAAAATAAACAGTGGCTAAATGAACAGAACTAAGAGGATGACTTGCTGTCTTCCAGCCTGTCCTTCAAATCGCATATATCATTCATCAGTTGAATTTGAGGAGGTGCCCCAAAATGTGTCCTGAGTTGTCCTGTGAAATTGCATCGGTGAGAGGTGGCAGCATCCATTGAGTCGTATGAAGAGAACAATTGAGATTCATAGTATGGTTGTGCGTCTTGAGGAGGTACTGCCAATACGAATCCGAGTTGGTCCTCGTCAATTTTGTAATTTCCTCCCTTTGAGTCTCCCCCTTTTCCTGCTAGCTTTTATACAAAGCATTTAAATCGGGCATTTCTTTCAGATTGCCTTCTTTAATCAGGTTGGTGGCAAACAGGGTTTGATTCACCACCTTAATGATATTCTTTGATACTCCAACTTCCCTTGCGACTGCTAGCTCGGCCTGTTTGATTCTCGTGTCCCAATTCATGAAGAGAATGTCTTTATGAGTTTCCTCAATCTTGGGCAGATTGGCTTTCCTTCCGTCTTTTGTTTCCTGCCATTTAATGAACTCAGAGATTCTGGTGTTTAAATCGTTAAACTCGGTTCTCTAGTCGATTTCCTTATCTGTCAACTGGTTGCTAGTGGTCAGATAAGGGGTACAACAATGACACTTGGTGTAGGCTTATCCTTGGGCTTTAACAAATGCATTGGGATCACTTCAAGCCTTTAATTTCTGAATTCTTGAAAGCTTTGAAAATATCCGGGTTTCAAATTCACCTTTGCCCATTCGAATGCTTGTTCGAAGGATTCGACTGACTGTAACAAGTCTTCAAAATCGTTATCCTCATGGTTGTATTGATTGAGATTTACTACAGTAGTGATATTATATGCCACTTAGTCTGGATCAAATTGCCTCTTAGGAAATGTATGAAGCCTAAGGGCTTCCATGTGTTTTGACTCCTTAGTAGCATGAACAAAATTTTCTAAAGAAAAGAAACCACACTTGACAGGAAAAGAGGGCCATAATGACTTCTTGTTGTCTTTGAGAACTTTAATCAGGCCTTTTTCCACGATTTGGTAAGCTATCTCTCTTGCTAATAATTTATCAGAAACATATAAAGGAAGGACGTGTGGATCGGCTATGCTACTAGAAACCCTATTGTAGGTGAACCATTATTCAATAAAATATTTGCTAACAGCAAATAGGTCTGTTACGGCTTCTTGGGAAAACCGGGGGCTCTCTGATTGAAGATTATTTGATGTAGGGGCAAAACCATAGCATGAAATATTTTATAGAAGTGAGATATATAATATGATCCCCATATTTGTTTATGATTGAGATGGATTGGGTAGGGGTCCTGTAAGGTCCATTTCCAACCCATGGTTGGAAATGTCATGCAAAAACAGATGGCATCCATAATGTAGGAACTAAAATAGAACAGAGGGAGGTTATCTGGAAAGGAGGCTCTCTTCTGTCGATATTCGGTAATGGTGATGGCTAGGTTATCAGATAGGATGGAGGGCCAATTCATGATGTGGGAATTAACACAGACATCAATAAGAGGAATCCATTCTATGGAAAACTTAGTATTATTGGGTAACCCATATAATCTACATAACATAGTTGCTGCATAGTTGTAGGGGTTTTCCAAAGAGGCTATAGCATACATACCCGATTTGTCATATTTGAATTTGTTGTCCAATACTCTCCAACCTTGAATCAGCTTGAAGGGGTCTGGGTTCTTCTTTGCGAAGTTGGCCACAAATGTCTTGTCATAGATATCCTGAGGGTCAGGTATGTGGTACATTTTCTTCAAGTCCTTTGCTCTGAACGACCCTATGAGCTCCATTCTTGAATTCCTGAATTGCCTATCTTCAATGATGAGGTTTTCGATCACCCACCTGATCATATCCGTGTATGGGAAGATTTTAGCTCTTGCTCCTATCCTATGAAGGAAAGAACAGGAAGCATCCCTGAATTGAAGTCCTGAAGGCCTTGTTGAGTCAGTTTTTGCTCTCGTGACAATGATTTTAGGACGTTTGTCCTCAAGCCTATTGTATATGACCTCCCAAGTTGTTGCAAATGGTCTGCTTGCTCTGTTTCTGCATCACCTTCCTTAGTGACATGTATTTTGTAGCTTGCTTGAAATAGACAAGATATATCAATGCAGATGGTATCGGGTAATTAAGACTGAAAGCTTCTCTGAAATGACTTTGGATCGTGAGAAAGGTTTAATGAGATACTCGATGTTAACTACCCATAACTTGGAAAATGATTATCCTTCCTCGGGCTGCTAAATATTTATTAACCTATCAATTCATTCGTTTTCATATTAAAATATAATTATTTCACACGTTTAACGCTCTTAATCGCGCATCACAATCTTTAAATGGATACAATATAGCGCTATCAAATGCATAAAGCAGAATGCGATTGCGAATATCGCAATATCACATTTCACAAATCGCTAATGGACATTTTAATGGCATAGGTAAATTTCTTATGAAGTTTGCGAAGTGCAATTTGTGAAATGACAAGGTGTTATTTATCGGGATATCGCAGCGGGAGATTTGATCGCAGATCACAAGTTTTTAAATATGTTTTAAGACAGTCACATGGAAAAGTGTGATTTGCGATTTGCGATGTAGATTTCATCCTTAGTTCATTTTGTAAGGTTTTGCTAGGTATTTTCTTAGAGTTAGGTATTATTATCCTAAGCCTAAAAATTTAAAAGGGTCCCCATTTATATCTCTAACCTTATCTATTGTTCTTCATAAATGGGGGGGTTGTTTTATAGTAGACCTAGTTATCTCTGAGTAGTTTTTTGAAATTTCTAAAAAAACTTTCAAAGTAATTAAAGTTATAGGAATAATGATTACATGAGTTATAAGGTAAACAACATTTCTCTAGAATCATCATTACTTGCTCACTCTACTTATTCAATTACTTTACTCTTGTAATGATAAAAATATAAATATCCGCATCATCCAATAATAAGTTTTAAAGTGATATATCCGCTGCCTTCTCCAGAGTAGTTTTTTGGTGTTTACTCATTTATCATAGATAGAGCCTCTGCTACCAGTAGGCGTTCATAGCCTCAATGGGGTTATATTTTAACCAACAATGATTCATTATCCCATTTGTAGGAATTTTTAAATTTCAAAATGATATTCACTTGCTTTGAATGTCACTTGGACCTTGTCCCTTTTTCCTTTTTGAATATAATAATTTTCTTTTTGCTTTCTTAAAAGACATTCTCTAGGCGCGGTAATCTAATAATGACAATGCCATTCATTGGTTGTAACTAAACTGAACAAGTTGGCTCTTGATGAGACCCCTTGTCTTCTAATCGAGGAGATCATTAGCTATTACCCTATTTTGATATGCAATATTGGTAATATCAGTTTAATTATTTCCCTATGAACATGGTAAACAAGCTTGTAATGAGACTTTTTATCTTCTAAGTTTTGTATATTTTAGAATTACACTCTGAGAAAAGAAAATTTTATCAGATGGGGTGAATGATTGGCTCGATTAAGAGTTTTGGATGATAATGATAGAGTCTTTTAAGATACTCATCTACAAAAAGCAGGGAAAATTTTAAGAACCCCCCTAAATTTACATGTATAATAAATGGGCGAATCTCCATGTTATATAGGAAAAATGGAAGGCGATTTTATCAATAATATGATATGTATATATAATTTTTTGGCGAATCTCTCACCAGACATGGCGAATATTTTACTCAATTATAAAATCTTGTGTTTATTGAATACACAAATGAAATCATTGCATTTCTTTAAAATATCTTTTGAAATCAAAATTACCGAAATTACATATCGATAACCTAGTGGGTGTAGGATAAAATTCACCCGTGCCATTCACACAAAGCATGAGAAAAAACCTAATACTATATATAAAACCAAGAAAAATTCAAATTCATCACTTCTAGGGACCTCGTAACCACCCTGCCAATACACAAGTATGTTCTTGTTTGCCATTAGAAAAATTACCCAAATTACAATCTGTTTACTCCACTTCTAGGGACCTCGTAACCACCTTGCCAATACACAATTATGTTCCTGTTTGCAATTAGAAAAATTACCCAAATTACAATTTGTTTACTCTAGCATATGTTGGAAAGTTATAGAAGGATGACTAGTGCAATCAATCCATTCCTTTTAGCCCTGGATTTGTTTCAGTTTAAAACAGAAGTATACAAATATACTTGTCTAATGTTTATGCTTTAACCATTCACCTTAAGATGTTTTTACAATATAATTTCCTAAGTCTATTTAATATCTTCATTATCATAAAAACCAACCTATATCCATCTTAACTCCACATCTACCACTCTTAGGGGGATGAAATCTATTTATCCCTCTGAGCACTTGGTAGACCCAGAATTAAGATGGATCTAAGATAGAATTTCCCCTTTAAATAGTCTATGCTCACATGAATACCATGGGTCAATACCATGGGTTATCATAAACTTGGAGCTTAAAAATTACTATTAGTAATTTATATAAATTAATAAAATTAATAGTTGATTTTTATTTTATTTTTATTTTAACCAAGCTAAAATGTTTAACATACATTAAATTACAACATCTATTTTTACTCTTGATCGGATCAAATATTTTTTCACTCTATTCTAGTTTGCATATCACGATATTTGATACCTCTCGGGGGTTAGTAGAAAGATGGATCTATGCTGGTTTAATTCCCCCATTTAAATAGGCTACATTCCAAGTGAATACCATGGGTCAATACCATGTGCCATTTTGGTGAATACCATGGGTCAATACCATGTGCCAATTTTATTTTTATTAATACTAATATTAGGGTTAATAATGTTTTTTTGCATGGTGTTAATAACAATCTAGTCCATGGTATTTGTCCCATAGTATAAATATAAGGTGACTTATGGAGTAAATATAAAAAAATGTTTTATTTGTTTACCATACCTCTCGTTTATTTATATTTTTATTAATTTACCATACCATTCATAAATACAAGGTGACTTATGGAGTAAATATAAAAAAATGTTTTATTTGTTTACCATACCTCTTGCTTATGTATATTTTTATTAATTTACCATACCTCTTTTACAAATATGGTATTTGGCCCATAGGATTCACTTAAATAAAACCTCTTTCTTGAGCCTTCATAAATAGAACGAGGGTTATGGACTAAATATAAAAAGAGGTTTTATTTATTTACCATGCGTCTAGTTTATTTATATTTTTATTTATTTACCATACCTTTTGAGTAAGTATAAAAAAACGTTTTATTTATTTACCATACCTCCACTTTACTTATATTTTTATTTGTTTACACTCTTGCATGTATATAAGGTGACTTATGGAGTAAATATAAAAAATGATTTATTTATTTACCATACCTCTCATTTATTTATATTTTTATTAATTTACCATACCTCTTTTATAAATATGGTATTTGGGCCTTTGGCCCATAGAATTCACTTAAATAAAACCTATGCTTGAAAATGGGCGAATGGATTCACTTAAATAAAACCTATTCTTGAAAATGGGCCAATGGAAGGTTGTAACTCCTAATTTCAAGGGCTAAATTTACCTTTTTTACCCTCTCCCTTAAAACAAGGTGGGCTATTTGAGGTGATTTGTAAAAATGTACTATGATACAAAATTTTCGCCCACTAAAAATTTAAAACCCCTTAATTTCGCCAAAGGGCGAACATTTGCCCCTAAAATCACCCTAGCAAAAAGTCCTTACTAGGTTAGAGATTCTTTTGTTGACTGATAACAAAACATTCATACTCTATAAGAGTTTGTTCGTAGAATAAATGTTTTAGTCATGATCAAGTTTTTCCAAAGAAATGAATTTTATTTTAGTACTAAAATGTCCTAATTATTTCTTTTAACTCTTGTTTACTTATAGAAGCGAAAAACAGAAATATTATCAAAGATTTTATTTTGAAAAGCCAAAAGTAAATACTAGTTAACCATTATTTTCCTAAGAATCTTAAAAGCAATATGTTACAAAATTGGAAGAGGTTATCTTCTAAGAAAAGTATTTTTTCAAAATTTTCCCATTAACGAGCAAAGAATCCTTCTTACCTGACAAGTCTTGTAAAAGAAACGTTGATTGTCCAATTTTTTCAATGATTTGAAAAGGGCCAAGCCATAGTCTTTGGAATTTGGTATGTCTACCTTTTTCCTCGTGTGCTTTGTCCCATTTTAAAACCAAGTCACCTACTTCAAGAGTTTTTTGAATGGCAGAAGTTGTATCAAAAGAAGCTTTGACTAATTGTTGATGATGGAAGTGGGTTTCTTTAGCCTTTTCTCGTTCTTCTTCAAGCTTAAGCATCTGAAACTATCTAGCCTAGAGAGAAGAAGAAGGGTTTTCATCGATAAAATGTACTAGGGCAAGAAATGGGATTGCTACGTTCGTGGGAAGAACATCTTCTTTTCCATAAACTAAAGCAAAAGGAGAAGAACCAATAGAGGCCTTCTGAGTAATTTTGTCTACCCATAGAGCAAATGTTAATGCTTTGTGCCAATTCCTGTGATTTTGATCAATAGTCCTTTTGATAATTCTGATGAGGTTCTTTTTCGTTGATTCTACTAATCCATCATCACCTTGTGGATAATAATTGGCTAAATATTTCAACTTGAAACCTCGCTTTAAAGCAAATTCTATCATTGTATTTCCAGAAAAGTAAGATGCATTGTCAAACATTAAAGCTGAGGGTAAGCCAAACCTAGTAATTATGTATTGATCAATGAAGTCTGTGATGCTTTCTGTATTAGCTATCTTTAATGGGACAACTTCTACCCACTTTGTAAAATAATCAGTAGCTGTAAGGATGTACCTATGTTGTTTGGAAGAGTTAGGAACAATCTCACCAATTATGTCTAATCCCCATTGTTCGAATGGTTGTTGGATGTTAACTGGTTGTAAAGGGAATGTTGGCTTTCTTTCTCTTCCGATTGTGGTTTGACAAGTTTTACACTTTCTTGCATATTCATGTGCATCCTTAAATACCGTTGGCCAATAATATCCTGCATGCAGGATTTTGTGAGTTGTGGTATTTCCCCTGAAATGTCCTCCAGCTGGTCCATCATGTAATTCTTGCATGACCTTTTCGGCTTCAGGTTTCTCCAGGCATCTTAGCAATACTGAATCATATTTTTTTCTAAACAATACATCATTGACTAGTTCATACTGATTTGATTTCAATCTTAAAGCTCGCTTTGTTTTATAATTAAGATGCATAGGAGCATATCCGTTTTTTAGATAAAATTTCAAATCAGCATATTGTGATTGCGTATCATTGAGGCTTACCTTTGATATTTGCACTTCATTACCTTGATTTTCTTCTGGTGGTAACTGGGAAGCTCCTATTAACATCCTGAAAAAACCTTGGCCCCTAACAATTTTAGCTGGTTGGATTTCTACATCATATTCTTGAAGCGCAGTAACCTAATTAGCTCTTTTCTCCCCTACTTCTCTTTGGATTAATAATTGTCTTACTGCAGGGTATGGTACAACTATCTTTGTATGGGATTTAAGAAGAAAAGGTCTGAAATGTTTCAAAGTTTTAAAAACAGAAAATGCTTGTTTCTTGACAACTGAATAATTTAATTTGGCACCTTGCAAGTTAGAACTAAAAAAAAGAGATGGGTGCGTCGATATCTTCATTGTTCAGCTGTGTTAAAACTGCTGCATATGACGTATCAGATGAAAAAGTATATAATACAAAAGCTTTGAGAAAGTCAGGGGTTGTTAATGAAGGAGAATTAATAATGTCTTTTTTAATCAACTCAAATGACTCTCTTTCATCCTTGTTCCATCTGAAAATTGCATTTTTTTGAATCATTGCTCTTAGGGGTAGGACGATTTGTGAAAAAGCTGGAACAAATCTTTTTACAAAATTTATTTGGACTAGGAATGATTGCATGTTTTTTGTTGTTGTGTGGGAGGGGAATATTTTCGATCTCTTGGACTCTATCAGGATCAATTTAAATTCCTTTCTTGGACACTATAAACCCAAGGAGTTTGCCCTTTGGTAAAGCAAAACACATTTTTTTGGGATTTAAGGAAGTCCATATTTCTTGCATCTTTCGAAAATGTGTTTCAGGTCGCTTAAATGATTGTTCCTATCCTTAGAATAGACTGTGATTTCATCCAAGTAAATAACAACTAATTTATTAATTAGACCTTTAAAGGCAATGTCCATAGCACGTTGAAATGTGGCACCAGCATTAATGAGTCTGAAAGGCATCTTCTGATAGGCATATGTTCCCCACTTGGTCTTGAATGTTGTCTTTAATTTGTCATCTGGATGCACAAGAATTTGATTATATCCTAAGAATCCATCTAGAAAAGATATTAATTCAGAACCTGCAACTGATTGCAATATCTGTTCCATAGTAGGCAAGGGAAAATTATCTTTTTGACAAGCTTTATTCAGGTTTCTAAAATCAATACAAATCCTAATATCATCGTTCTTTTTCCTTACGGGTACCATATTCGATACCCACTTAGAGTGTCTAATAGGGAATATTATTTTGGCCTTCAGAAGCTTGTTCAATTTAGATTTGATTTGACTCTCAAGGTTTGGGTGAATTTTGTGAAGCTTCTGTTGAACTGGCTTTTCGTTCGAAGTCATAGGTATGGTATGTTGAATTACAAAAGTATTGTAGGTCTTGAGATCTGCTTAATCCCATGAAAAGACACCTTTGTATGTTTTTAACAACCTAATGAATGATATTCTTCCTTTAGATGCTAGGCCAAGACCTAGGTTGACATTTTGAGGTTTTTCAGTTGACCCTAGGTTTACTACTTCAAATCTCAAAGTAGAACTTTGAGTTTTGGAGTTGGTAATTTTCTTGAACCTATCCTTTAGATCATAGAGATCTTCCATCTTAACTACATAATTTGGGATTGGGTTTTGATCATGATTATGTTTGATTTGTAGATCATGTTCATGTTCATCTATGATCTGTTCTTCATACGACCCTTCTAATGTAAGGAAATTAACTATATCCGGATCATTGTTGAATACTCTCTAATTTGTTACATTATCAGAATAGATGGCCTAAAATTAACTCTATTGAAAATTTGTTTGGACTAAAGTGTTTTGAGGATATAATCTTGGATGCCACATTAGCAAGTAAGTCAGCACTTGCGTTTTGCAGTCTAGGGACTGAAGAAATGTTAAAAGCAGAAAAATGAGAAGTCAAATTCTGGGCTAACGATTGATAATGTTTAAGGTGCCCAGAGACACAATGAATTGTATTTCTCACCTGCTTCACAATTATTTTAGAATCACCATAGACTTGAAGGTATTTGG
The DNA here is from genome assembly GCA_031772625.1 of Pinus tabuliformis. Taxonomy (NCBI): domain Eukaryota; kingdom Viridiplantae; phylum Streptophyta; class Pinopsida; order Pinales; family Pinaceae; genus Pinus; species Pinus tabuliformis. The sequence continues at coordinate 162,347,884 of CM062820.1, forward strand.
CATTAAGACCGATGGCTTTATACAGTCCTTGGATCAATGCTTCATATTCAGTGATATTATTAGTGCATTGGAATTCAAGTCTGCAGGCTAACATGGTTTTCTCTCCTTACGGATTGATCAAAATACATCCTGCGCCTGCACTGTCTTTAGATTTAGAACTGTCAAAATAGAGAGTCCAGAACAAAGAATTATTTGAAACTTTATTTACTAAATTTGCACACTTGGAAGCATCTGTTTGTGAATTTTTTTTGATTTGAGAAACTACAACGTTATCTGGAAAGGGATACCTTTGAGCATTAAAGGATCCCAAAAATGACTCAGTTGAGTAATTTCCAATGATATTATTGGTGAAGGCAATAGGTTCGTTGCTTCCCTCGAGGTCAGTGACTATATATTTCATGAATTTTTCTCGGTCTACCCTGATTTGGTTTGGTTTACCATTGTATGGAAATCACATGTGAGACCAATCAGTTGCAAAATAACCATGTAATTTTGCAGACCAATCTCTACTGAGAATTAAACCATAAAATTCAGGGATATCAGCCATCAAAATATCAATTATTTGGGAAGCTTTTGGATTAGAGGAAAGCCTAATTGAAACTGATGTTATGTAATATTCCTAACCTAGAATATTCCTAAAACCCTAGCAAAAACTCCAACCAAATATGTGCAAATGATATAATAACCCAGAAGTGATAAAATAAAAGTGGAACAACATATAATAATGTAAACCGGAAATATAAGTAGATACACAAGAAATGCAGCGAGAAATGCTAAGCCATTTTATTATACTGAGCAATAAAATGAGTACAAGAGGTGATTAGAGAGATGGCACCTTGACTTGCACAAGGTAACTGAAGAAATACTCTCAGAATGACAAGAGTGGCCTCTCTGTGTGGATGCTACTGTTGCTGCTAGAAAACAAATGATGATTTTGGGCTGCTCCCCTCCTTAGAAAAAGCTGAAACTATGGATTTGGGCTCTACTCAAGAAACCCAGAAAAACCCAGAAAGCTTTCCTGGAATGGCCGACTCCCGAAAAACACCCTCTTGGGGTTCTGCGTAGTTCCTCAATGCCCTGCACTGCCACTGAAGAAAACCCCTCTAAACTCTGCCTGAAACCCTGAAAGAAATCCTCCAATGAGACAAGAGCTGAACCCCTGCTCAATTTCCCAGCATAAATCCACCTGCAAAACCCCAATCCAGCACTACAACCAAAAAGAACTGCGTCCCTCTCCAAGTGTTGCGCAGTCCTCCAAAATGCTGATGAAACTGCTACTGAAATGATGATATAACTACTATTGAAATACTAATGGAAATTCCTTGCCCGAGTAGGCACTCGAATTCCCCTGGGGCTAAGGGTGAGATCTCTAAACGGAGACACTCAATGCACTAAACAGTGCTGCAGACCAGCTAAACAACCAGCATGCTCAGAAGTCGAAACGACTAGCTCAAAATGCACATAACTGAATGATCCAAAATGAGGGGCCTCCTCTCTATTTTATAACTTCTACCTCTCACAATCCCTAGGCTCACCTCCTCCTATGTGATTCTTCTCTTGCCATGTGTTCTTCCGTCTTGTGCAGTCCCTCCATGTGTCTGCGTGGGCCCCATTTTTGCGTCCCCCTTTTGCCCCCTTGTCTCCTCCTTAAATCACAACATTGTGCTACTAGGAAGTGACTTTTTATTCTTAAAGTGAGTTATGTCCCTCGTCCTCACTTTTTTTTTTTTTTAATAAATAACTATAACAGGCAAAAACTGGGCAAAATCGAATATTCCAATTAGCCATGGCTAATTAGGAATACTACAGTCTCCCCCGAAAAATTTTTACTTGTCCTTAAGCAACTGAAGTGATGGATGCTGCAAGATTTTCTCACTCTCCCAAGTGGCATCCTGATCCGACAAATTCTTCCACCTCACCAGGAATTCCCGGACCGTCCTTGCTCCGTAGCTGCCTCTCCCTAGTATCAATGACAACCTCCGGATGCAATACCAAATGACCTTCCTCATCCATGGGTGGTAGCTCATCTGTCACTATCACCTGCTGCCCCAATGCCTTTTTCAGGTATGATACATGGAAAACGTTATGAATCTTGCTGCCTTGGGGCAACTCCAACTCATATGCAACCTGTCCAACCCTGCGTATCACCCTGTACAGCCCATAAAAGTAGGGCTTAAGCTTCTTAGCCCCCTTCTGCTTTAGTGACAACTGCCGGTATGGCTGTAACCATAGGTAGAACATGTCCCCTACCTCGAACTGTCTCTCCACCCGACCCCTGTCGACATACAACTTCTGCTGGTTCTGTGTTGTAGCCATGTTATCCTTGAGAGCTCGGAGAATATCCTGACTCTCTTGGATCCATATCTTGGCTCTGGGAGCCTTGCTATCACCAAACATCACGTCAACGAAAGATAAAGGGTGATACCCATATAAAGCATAGAATGGTGACATACCAATGGACATGTGATGTGAAGTATTGTAGCAGTACTCCCCTAGATGCAGCCACCTCAACCATGCTCGCTGCTGCCCACTGACATAGTTACGTAAGTAGCCCTCTAGCCACTTGTTAACTATCTCTGTCTGCCCATCCGTCTGTGGGTCATAACTGGTACTAGGTGTCAATTCCGTCCCCACCAACAGGAAAAGCTCCTACCAAAACCTGCCCATGAAACGGTTGTCCCTATCACTAACGATGGTCTTAGGAAGACCATGTAGCTTGAAGATTTCTCTAAAGAATAGCTCGACCACCTGTGCTGCTGTATAGTGTGCGGATATGGAAAGAAAGTATGTGTACTTTGTCAGTCGGTCAACGACGACAAAGATGCAATCCTTGCCCTGTACCATGGGCAACCCTGTGATGAAGTCCATCAAAATACTCTCCCATTTCCCCTTCGGAATGGGAAGAGGTTGCAATAATCCCGTGGGATGGCTCATCTCTCCCTTGTTCCTCTGGCAAACATCGCACTGCCAGATGTGTCGGAGTACGTCCTCCTTGAGGTCCTTCCATGAGAACCTCTCCCTAATGGCTCTATAGGTTTTTGTAAACCCCTGATGTCCTACTAATGGGGAATCACGTGGTGCCTGGAGTCTTCTGGAACTGAGACCCCTCAGTCAAGAAGATCCGGTCCCTGTAATAGATGATCTCATCGACCACCTTGTACATGTCATTTGCTACCTGCCCATCCAAAACCTCACATGCAAACTGTCCTTGGAGTACTCTACTAAGAGTCGAGCCCTCCAGTCTGTATCCAAGCTCATAAGAGACGATGTGGCTGGTCTATGTGAAAGGGCATCTGCTACCATGTTTTTCTTACCCTTGACATACTCAATGTCAAAGTCATATGCTTGGATCTTGCTGATCAAATTCTATTGCCTCTCCTGTAGCTGCTTCTGCTCCAAAGAACTTGAGGCTGTTGTGATCAGTCCTCACCCTGAACCTGTTACCCACCTGATATTGTCGGTACCTAGCCAATGCATGCATGATGGCCAGCATCTCCTTGTCGTATATAGAATGCAACCTCTCGTGCGGAAGGAGCTTTCGGCTCTCAAAGGCTAAAGGGTGACCTCCCTGCATCAACACTGTGCTGATCCCCTCTCCCGACGCATCACACTCTAAAACAAAAGGCTGCGTAAAATCTGGCAACGCAAGCACTGGGCAACTTCTCATAATCTCCTTGAACCTGTCAAGGGTTCGTTGCGCTGTATCTGACCAACTAAAAGCCCCCTTCCTTGTCAAATCTGTCAGGGATGCAACAAGCTGTGAGAAACCTTTGATGAACTTCCAGTAGTAAGTACAAATACCAATGAATCCTCGAAGTTCCGTCACATTTCTCAGCTCTGGCCATTCTCTGATGGCCCTGATCTTCTCCCTGTGGACTCTCACTCCGTCCACTCCTATGATGTGTCCCAGATACAACATCTCCATCAACCCAAACTCACACTTGGAGAGTTTGGCATAGAACTACTGCTCCTGTAAGATATGCAATATCGTCTCAATGTGCCGGAGATGCTCCTCCCAAGTCCTGCTGTAGATGAGAATGTCATCAAAGAATACCAACACAAACTTCCTCAGGTGACTACGGAAGATGTGATTCATGTAGGACTGAAATGTAGCGGGGGTGTTGGTTAGCCCAAAAGGCATCACCAAGAACTCAAAGTGCCCATAGTGACACCTGAAGGTGGTCTTGGGAATGTCCTACTCCCTCACGCGAATTTGATGGTACCCAGATCTCAAATAAATCTTTGAGAAGAATCGTGCTCCCCTCAACTCGTCCATCAACTCATCGATCCTGGGTATGGGGTACCTGTTCTTCAGGGTCTTCTTGTTCAGGGCCCTGTAGTCAATGCACATCCTTAATGTACCATCCTTCTTCTTCACCAACACCACAGAAGAAGCAAAAGGACTCGTGCTTGGTCGAATGTACCCAAGAGCCGGCAACTCCTGGATAGCCCGCTCAATCTCATCCCGATAGGCCTTGGGGTGCCTATAGAGGGTGGTGATCACTACCTCGATGCCCTGCTCAAGCTCGATAGTGTGCTCAAACCCCCGATCCAGTGGCTGTCCTGGTGGAATCTCTCCAAACACTATGGCATACCAATCAAGGATGGACTGTATATCTGGATGTACCATCTGCCCTGTAGTCCTTGCCTCTGATGCATGCAGCTCCACTGCCCACTCTATGTCTCCCTTCTGGAAGACTGCCTCCATCCGATGAGCCGACACAGTCTGAGGCAGATATGTGTGCTGTCCCCGTATCTTCTCATGCCTTCCTGTCTTCTCATCATCCCACTCCATCTCTAGGGTCTTCTAATCCGTCATGACCTTCCCTAGAGTAATAAGCCACTGAACACCCAGTATCATGTTGGTGTCCGGAATATCGACCATGAAAAAGTGGTCAATCAATGTGTAGGTGCCCATCATCACTGAAAGCTCTAGAACATAACGAGCACACATCATGGTCTGATCTCCTGGAACCAATACTGAAAACCCATTGAAGTTCTCTATCTCAATACCTCTCTACTCAACCATCTGTGCATCGATGAAGTTGTGGGTTGCCCCACTGTGAACCAAAATTGATACGCACTGGCCATGTATTGTCCCTCGTACACCTAGCGTCAGATACTTGGGAACTCCTCATAACGCTGCAAGGGCCCCTCCGGTGGGTGCAAAAGATGCACCACCTACTGTTGGTGGTGGAGGTGGCAACGGTCCCTGTATGGCATGGCTATCTCTTGCCTCCACATCCTCCTCGTCATCCTCTTCTCCACTGCTCTCAGAGAAGACCTCAATAAAATGTGCTTTTCCAGCAGCACATTTATGTCCTGGTTCCCATGGCTCCTGACGGGTGAAGCACAACCGCTTCTTCTTCAGCTCCCTCCTGGCATCGTCGTCAAGCTGTACTCGTCCTGGATTCCCCTTTGGAGGAGGAATCCTCACATCCTTCCCCTTAGACTGAAAAGTCTGTCTCTGGGGGTAAGGTGTCTGGGTCCTGGGTAAGACATCCTGTAAGTCTTGGGTCCTACTGATAGCGTCCTAGAGTGTGGCTGGTTTAGTGGATCGGACTAAACCCTGGAGTGGCTCTGCTAACCCCTCAACAGACATATAGACCCTCCGTGCCGTGGATAGGTCTGGCACTATCACGAAGACCCTCAAGAAATCTGCAATGTAGGTCTCTGGGCTCCCTGTCTATTTGAGCCTTGTCAGCTCAACAAAATGCTACTCTGGATCCCTTCGATCAAATCGCTCCATCAGTATCCTAGTAAACTCGGCATATGTCTTCACTGTGGAGTGCCCCAGTGTAACCATCCCATGAAACCACCAATCCTGGGCCTCGCCATCCAAATGCAATGTTGCCACCTTGATGGCCTCTTCCTCCGACATCTGGTTAAGCTGGAAATAAATGTCCAGCTTCTCCACCCAAGACTTTTCCAAACTGTTTGATGAGCCATCAAATGTAGGCAAGTGAAATCTACTCACTGCACGGTGGGTGTCGCCATCATGGTAATGCCGGTACCCTCTGTGATGGTCGCGGGGTTTGCTATCCCACTGGAGTTGAACAAAATCTCTGAATGAGAGGGCTTCCCTGAACTCCTGCCCATAGGCCTGGTACTCTGCAAAATAATCGCCCATATGTCCAGGCTCTACCTCCTGCTAGGCTATGGCCCCCGTGTTTGCTCCTAAGAAAGTGGGCATGGTAGAGCGTGTAGGGGCATGTGAGGCCACCTACTGCGAAGTATCACACAGCTCTGGCAAGTGATGGGATACACTTGATCCCTCACCAATCTGAAAAATTTGTGGGCTCTCACGTTGTCTGGCCTCTACTGCCGTGAATCTCTGCCCCATCACCTCAATCTTCCTTGACAGGTCCTGCACTGATTTGAGGAGCATATCCACAAATCTCTTCCTGTCCTCATCGGCCATCTATTCTGCGTCCACTACTGGCTCTCTCTATTCTGTGTCTACCATAGGCTCCTCCTGTTCTGCGTCCACCACAGGAACACAATCTCCCTCCCCGTAGGTATTCTCCAACCTATGTCTAGTGTCTCTGTACCTTCTACCTCTGTAACAAATGTAGGGTTTTTCCCTTGGTGTCATAGATTGCTAGCTCCATAGGCTGAGCCAGATCTATGCTCTGATACCATTGTAATATTTCTAACCATAATATTCCTCAAACCCCAGCAAAAAATCCAACCAAATATGTGCAAATGATATAATAACCCAAAAGTGATAAAATAATAGTGGAACAACATATAATAATGTAAACCAGAAATATATGCAGATACACAAGAAATTCAGCGAGAAATGCTAAGCCATTTTATTATACTGAGCAATAAAATGAGTAGAAGAGGTGATTAGAGAGATGGCACCTCGACTTGCACAAGGAAAGTGAAGAAATACTCTCAGAATGACAAGAGTGGCCTCTCTGTGTGGATGCTGCTGTTGCTGCTAGAAAACAAATGATGATTTGGGGCTGCTCCCCTCCTCGGAAAAAGCTGAAACTTTGGATTTGGGCTCTACTCAAGAAACCCAGAAAAACCTAGAAAGATTTCCTGGAATGGCCGACCCCCGAAAAACACCCTCTTGGGGTTTTGCACAGTTCCTCAATGCCCTGCGCTGCCACTAAAGAAAACCCCTCTAAACTCTTCCTAAAACACTGCCTGAAACCCTGCCAAAAATCCTCCAATGAGACAAGAGTTGGACCCCTGCTCAATCACCCAGCATAGATCTACCTGCAAAACCCCAATCCAACACTACAACCAAAAAGAACTGCGTCCCTCTCCAAGTGCTGCGCAGTCCTCCAAAATGCTGATGAAACTGCTACTGAAATGCTGATAAAACTACTGCTGAAATACCGATGGAAATACCTTGCCTGAGCAGGCACTCGAAGTCCCCCAGGGCTAAGGGTGAGATCTCTGAACAGAGACACTCAATGCACTAAACAATGCTGCAGACCAGCTAAACAGCCAGCGTGCTCAGAAGTCGAAACGACTAGCTCAAAATGCACATAAATGAATGATCCAAAATGAGGGGGCTCCTCTCTATTTTATAGCTTCTGCCTCTCACAATCCCTAGGCTCACCTCCTCCTGTGTGATTCCTCTCTTGCCATGTGTTTTTCCCTCCTACGTAGTCCCTCCATGTGTCTGCGTGGGCCCCATTTCTGCGTCCCCCTTTTGCCCCCTTGGCTCCTCCTTAAGTCACAACGTTGTGCTACTAGGAAGTGACTTTTTATTCTTAAAGTGAGTTATGTCCCCTGTCGTCACTTTTTTTTTATTTTTTATAAATAAATATAGAAGGAAAAAATTGGGCAAAATCGAATATTCCAATTAGCCATGGCTAATTAGGAATATTACATGTTATTTCTCCAAGTACCTCTACTTTCGTCCTGTCCAATTGAACTATGTGTACTGTAGATTTTTGAGGTGTAATGTTCAATTTGGTGCACACAGGGCTTGGCATAATATTTGAAGAGGCTCCTAAATCAACCAGGAAATTATGAACATTCTTGTTGAAAATTTCATAAGTGAGCAGAAATGGAGAAATATTTGAAATAGACCTATCACCAATTAGAACTAGATCTGAAGGATCTACTTTGTTTGAGGATGAGGGAGGTTTTCCCATATCATAGGCAGCTTGAGTAACTACAACAGATGGCAAAGGAGATACAGGAACTACTTTTAACTCTCTTAATAGAATTTTATGTTGTTGCTTGAGTTTAGTGAGCTTGTGCAATGAGATATTTGCTCTAGTCTTTTTCATGTCTTCGACTATATTGTTGTTGGCTTGAGGGGGCCTCATCCAGGTTTAGTGTTAATTAGCCAAACAAATCCCTACACTACTGGCCATTTCGGCATCAACCCACGGAGCGCAGACGGAAGTCTCACTCGAAGCAGTATGGGGGGATTCTGGAACCAAGTTTCTGCACCCTGAGATGGTTATGATGTCATTTGATTCCTTCTATCCCTGCCTTCGCGCAGGTTGATTTTCTCTAGGGCTTGCAAGACTAGGCCTCTATTCTAGCCTTCAATGCCTCTACGAAAGGGTACAATCGACATTCGCGTAGCCCTAACCTGCTGCTCAAGTACTTTCGCACTACTATGACAATGTGTCGTGCAGATTCCCCAATTACTCTAAGTGACTTGCTTATCTTATCAAATAATTATAGTTAACACCACGTAAACAGATAATTGTAATTGTGTTCAATTATTCAATGTAATTTCATTCATTCACGCATCACATAAGCATAATAAAGGAAATTCATACATAACACATCAAGATGAAATAACAGAACAAAGATAAAGAAATTGCAGAATATCTCTCTTTATTAATATCTTCCAAATGTTTACAGACTCTGTTCACCTTGCGCACACAGCTGCAGGGGTCTGCGCACTCAGCTGTGGACTTCTACCTTAGGCCTCTGTGCACTCAGCTGCAGAGCCTCTACCTATGCTACGACCCAAGACTTAGACTTCTTACATCAGAGCTATGACTCTCTTACATCATCCATTCTTCTATTGTATATCCTTAAAACTACTTAGAGCTTTGCTCTTTTTATACAATCCCATGGTCTGCGGACCATGGGTAGATCTCTTACAACCGAATCTACTTTACAAAACTAAGGGTGGACTACCCTTTATGACACATAACACCTTCGCGCTCTGTGACCACAAAATGTGGAGTCTTTACATTCTTATTACAAAATTTGACTCAAACATGGGCTTTTAGCCCCAAAACTGCCTTTGGGGGATCCTGCTCCCAACAGGTCTCCAACACAAACATCGTGACTCGCCCTCGACTCACTCAGTAGACACAGAGATCTTTGCACGAAGCCCATCCAGCTCGACCCGTATGACCGCTACCTCGGTCGTGCATTGAGTTGTTGCCTGCTTTGCATCTTCCACTATCTTCGCGGTCACTGCTCCTGCGCTGTTAACCTGAAGCTTTTGTTGCGTCACTTGTAGAGTCACAAGCTTGCCTTCAATATTTCCTGTGACCGTGTAAGCTTCCTCTAGCTATGGCCTTAGTTGTGCCTTCAGCACTGCTTCCTTGTGCAGCACTGCGTCCACCTGCTCGTTCAACTGCTTGGCCTCCTCCATCTTGGCTGGCCTTTGTGTCAGCGCGACAGTTTGCGATGTGCCCTTAACTTCATCATGGTGCTGTTGTAGCTTGTGTGCTTCCATCTCCAGCCTCTGCACATTTGGGTCCTCCTGCAAGCTTGTCAGGACCTCAAAGGATTACTCGAACGACTACATGCAGTTTGCTACTACACTTTCCACTGCCGCGACTACTTCTGTGACAATGATCGCCCGTTGTTTCTTTACCTCTGGTGGTGTTGAAGGATGGGCCCTCAACTCTAGCTCTGTAATCTGCAGGTTCAACTCCAGCTGAACTCATGCCATCTCAGTCCGAGTTTCACGCACCCTTATGGCCAATTTGTGGATGCGGACCTCAACTGGATCCTCCTCTGGAATGGCCAACTCTAGGACAATTATGCATGCCTCCTCAACGACTTGCATGATCTTCTTGCTCTGGTTTGTCGCCTCGGTCTCAGCGGTGATGGAATCATTTCTCTGTAGGCCCATCTGTGCATTGTTGACCCACTATTTGCTCATCACCTAGAGGGTGCAGTGGTCTCGGGCCCTCATTTATGCAATTACTCCATCCTGCAAGAGGTGGAGTGCTTCACACGGAAGCCCTGCCAGGTTTAGCCTAACTCGCTTGAAGGTGCTGACAGTGGGCCTATCAGCCTCATTCTTCATGGTTAGTGTTCCATCCGGCAACACTATCGCACTGGAAGCCTTCGTACGCAGCATATCGGCAGCCTCTGAAGTGCCAATGGCCAAGTTAGTAGACACCGTACCAGCCTGCGATGCGCGGGTCTGCAACTCTTGCAACTCAGTTTGGATAACCCCAAGTATGATTTGCTGCTACTGTTAAAATTGATGTAGGGCCTTCGCGGTGATATCTTTGACTGTGTCACCGATATCATGTAAGTCGCCCTCTGTCAATGTGATAGGGTCCAGCGAGGTTTTGGTCGCCTTGGATTTCTTTTTGGGTCTTCCCTTCTCTAGTTCTCTTGGACACTTAATGTGGGCAGACGTCTCTTGAGCATCCACGCCATGCTGCTCTGCTTCTTCCTCTTCTGTCTCAGGTGAAGGTGACCGCATGCCTTTGTCAGAGCCCCACTTTGTGCCACCTATCTGTTTTCCTGCTTCCTTTCCTACCTATTCTACCTGGGCCTTCTCAGCGGCCTCCTTTTTCCTCTTTTCGATCGGTTGCACCATCTTCAGCTTGGCGTCCTCCTTCTTCTTCTGCGCGGTGGACTTGCTTCCACCCACCGCCAAGTCCGTGGTAGTGCACCACTCCACTGACCATTGATCGAGCACCACATCGATGGCATCATCTATGGCAAGGTACAGAAAGTTGTACCACTTTTGCATAGGGTCCTTCCACGCCTTGATAGATACTCGATGGAAATCGGCTTTGATCTCGACATAGCTCTGCAGGTTAGCATATACCGTGGGCAACAATCGCGGCTTGTGATTGATGGCCATCTTGATATTCATCTCCATCAAGATCTAGAAGATCTTTCTGTCCCGAACTTGTTCTATGTCCTTGGTCGCCCACAGCGAAGCGTACTTCATTGCTTCAGGAAGGTCTGGCATGACCGAAGGGAACCGATTGTCCTCTGGTAACTCCCACGCTACCACCACAATTGATAGCAAGGGCCATGCATAGTGGAATGTCTTTATTTTCTCTTGTGCTTTGCGGCAGTTATCTAGGAACTCTCCACGAAGGTAGTTTGACCTATTAAACTGGACCCCTTCTGTGCACTGTTGTGTGACCGCGATGACAGGCGCCGACACCTCATCGGCGTGGCACTTCTGCATCACCTTCCGTACAAGGATTTGCATTTCTACCTTCACAACAGGGTTGTAGATGTTGGAGATAGTGTACCTGCGTGACTTCTTCACTAGAATTTCTCCTTCATTGACTTCGTGAGCGCCTGCTCGCCACCCTTGCTGCCAAAGATCATTTTTGGATTCTCACCTGTATACGGTAGGTGTGTTATTCGATGGATTAACTTATCTGTGATGGGTTTCGATTCCTCCAACCACAAACACCCATCATGCACCAAGCACAGTAGCTGCTTGATGACCAAAACTATCACCAGGGTGCGGTTATAGTGTGGCACCCAGAGGAGGTTCAACAATCCTACCTTATCTAACCCCTTGAGTCACCTCCGCAGATCCAAGGGAATCATTCCCTTATTTGTGCCTATGATGTGGCGCATCAGCTACTTGGTTGCCAGGTATGGGAACTTTTATGGTCCGCCAAGTCCCAATCTTCAAGCTTCAGTATCGACACCTATGCCAAACGCGGACCATCAAAAGAAATTTCATCCGGTAGCAGAGGGGTTTGCAGGGGAGTCTTAATCTCATCAATGTCCTTTGGGACTTTGGATTTAGGCTTGCGCAGAGGAACATACTTCGACAACCACGTAATAGGGTTCGCACCCTGGGTTTCAACCTCCTCTACTTCAACCCCCACATCCTCATCGTCCATCCGGATGTCTTCGATGTCCTCCTCTGCTTCTAAGTTTATAGCCTTTCCTTTCTCCTGTGCAGTGGGCTTTTGTGGGTTTCGGGCGAGGCGTGCACCGGTATGGCAGGATGATTTCCCTTCTTGTCCTTCACAGTCTCCTTGGTCAAGGTTGGCTTTGGTCTTGACGTTCTCGATGACTTAGGGACCTCTGCCAATACTTCGAAAACCTTTGGGGTAGCTTCTTCGACCTCCATATCAATCTCCTGCACATTCCCATCAGTTGCCACTTCTTCGGTGTCCTTAGCTTCTGCACGTGTTGACATGACGGTATTCAATAGTTCCTGTGTCTCCTTTGACAATTTTTCAAACGTTGGACTCGCTATCAGATCTTGAAAGAATTCATGGTTCATGTGCACTTGAGAGTGCAACAACTGGATTCTCAAAATGCCAAGTGTTTTTCGTTGGGCAACCACTTATAATTTATAGGGCATTTCGAATTCAAATCCGACTGTTCCCCCCAAAATCGATTCATTAATGCCGGATTGGCAGGAGATTTTCAATGATCTAAGCCATAAATTTCGTTTTAAATTTCTGCCGTCCACTCCATTTGGCCTCACTTCTACAGTCTTTTCATGAACAGTGACCGTAACGGCCACTTTTCGGCCGACCTGCGCGATTTCTCCCTGGGTAGCGTAGCTCCCTCCACACTACCGTGGAACCAGTGACACTTCCTTGCTTCGCACCATCTTCCAATCGCATAGCTCCCCAATCTGGGTAGTGTAGTTTATAGTTTCACGCCTCCTTTCAGCTCCCTGGAGTGCTAAGACTATGCTACTTTCATTTAGTCACATGGTTGGACTGCCGGTGTATTGCTTCAAGCGATTTCCATTCACCTTTCTTGGGAAGGGTTCTCCATTCAATTTGACCAGCTATACCACTCCTCCGTTGATAATCTCCTTAATAACATAAGGCCCTAAACAGTGCATCTTGAACTTCCCTGGAAATTTATCAAACTTACTATCATATAACAAAACCAGGTCATTTACTTTAAATGTGCACATCTTGATGTGTCGATCATGCCATGCCTTTTCGCACTGCTTTTGGACCTGTTGGCGAATCTTGCTAAAAATATTTCTTGCTCCAATTCATCCAGCTGTGCGAGACTCTCCTCTAGGGCTCCATGATCCGTCATACCTGTGAGTGCTGCTATGCACAGGCTAGGCACAATATATTCCATGAGCATCATTGCTTCAACACCATAGACAAGCCTAAAAGGGGTTTGTCCAGTCAACTTCTTGCATGTCGTTCGAGAAGCCCACAGGATTGCAGGTATGCGTAGGTCCCAATCACTTCGCTAAGCATTACAAACCTTGGTCACTGCAGTTTCAAGCACTTTGTTGAACGCTTTCGCTGTCCCATTAGCCTACAGGTGATAAGGCATGCTCCTCTGGTGGTATACCTAAAATTCCTCCGTTAGCGCACTGATCGTCTCATTTAGGAAGTGTGTACCATGATCACTCATCAAGATCTTCAGAAATCCAAATCGCGTCAATACATGTTCAAAGAGGAACTTTGCAGCTGTCACGCCTGTGCAATCCTTCACAGGTTGCGCTTCTACCCAGCGAGTCAAATACTTCGTCGCGGTGATAATGTACCTTGCTCCTGTCTTTCCTTGTGGCTGAATGGGTCCTACGAATTGATTGCCCACTTCTCGAAGGGTTACAACATCATTTGTGGATTCAAAGGCATCTCATCCCTCTGCGATGGCCTACCAATTCTTTGACATACATCGCATGCCTTGCAATATGCTTTTGAGTCCTAGTGAAGGGTTGGCCACCACAACCCTGTGTGTAGAATCTTTTGCGCGGTTGCTCTCCTTGAATAATTTCCTCCCACGGCGCACCCATGAGCGTCCGCAAGGATGATTCTTCTTTTGAACACAGGGACATACCGTCGCAATATCTCATCGGTCCCCATCTTGTACAGATGCCCAACAATGACAGATAAATCTGTCGTGCACACCACTAATTCCTTTTTTAGCTATACAGTGTATCCTTCTGGTGCAGTACCTTTCATTAGGAACTATATTATATCCTCAAAATGACCATTCACGATGCGCACTACAAATAGCTGCGCATAAGAAAATCCTTCTTCCAAGTTAGTGGGTTCCTCCCTTGTTTCGATGAGCGATAGATAGTCTCGTCCCGCATTCAATCGTCTAGGCTTCACAACAACTTCAAAATCATACTCTTGGAACAATAAGAGCCACCTGTAGATTCTCCCCCCAAACACAGGCTTATTGACCAGGTACTTCAGCGCGGAGTGATTCGTATACATCTTAAATGGCCTCCCAGCAAGTAGTGCCTATACTTTTGGAGTGCATACACCATAGCTAGCCCTTCGCGCTTAGTGGTGGAATAATTCTTCTCCGCTTTGGATAATCTTCAGCTTACGAACGCGATACGATGGTCCAAGCCTTCTCTTCCAGCCTGTGTCAATACTACTTCCAGTGTTATAGATGACACATCGACATGTACATGAAACTCTTTCTTCCAGTCCGGGAAGACTAGAATCAGCACGGTAACCATATTTTCTTTAAATATATCCAAGCTCTTGTTACAGTCATCGTTCCAGCAGAATGTGACATCCTTCTTCAACAATTTCTCGATAGGCACGGTGATCTGGACATAGCCTTTGATAAACTTTTTGTAATATCCTGTAAGTCCCAGGGTAGCGCGCAAATGTTTCACACTTTTCGGTGCTTTCAAGTTCAGTATCACCGTGATCTTTGCGGGGTCTACCATCAGTCCCTGTCTACAAACCACATGCCCCAACAAGTTCCCAAAAGGAACACAAAATAAACACTTCTTGAGATTGAGCGTGATTCGGTATCTTTAATAGGTATCCAGCATCAGGAGCAAGCTTGCTACATGGCATTTAACCAACCCAAATACAGTCCAGTCATCAAAATATACCTCCAGGAACTTATGAATAAAGTCCTTGAACGTGGCAACAACTACGCGCGAGAAGATCGTAGGCGCATTCTTCAATCCAAACAGCATTACAGTGTACTGAAAACAAACCCACTTAGTCGCGAAGGTTGTCTTGCTCCTATCTTCCAACACAATTTGATCTGGTGGTACCCAGAGAACCAATCAGTGAAGGAATATGCTTTCTGACCACCTACATTGTCCAACACTTCATCAATGAACGGAGTCGGGAAAGGATCATGTACACAAGTGTCATTCGACTTTCTAAGATCCACACATATCCTTATTTCATCCTTTTGCTTTTTCTCCTGTACCACCATTGGGCTTACCCAGTCAGATTCTTCCACAGGCTCAATGATGCCGCCACGAGCATCTTGTCCAGCTCTAAGCAGAACTTTTCCTTATATTTTGGATTGAGATGGTAAGGCCTTTGATTAACTAGCTTTGCATTAGGTTTCAATGTAATCTTCATCATTCCTAGGTCCCCGATTATCCCTTTCATATCTGTAAAATTGGTAGGGTATAAATCCTGGTATTTGCAGAGCAATTCAACAACCTTATCTATCGTCGCGTCATCCTAGTAGTCTCCAATCTTTGCGAATTTTGGTTTTGCCTCTGTATCAATGTTTACTTGTATCATTTTCAACGACACGGTTATATCGGGGTTCTTAATCTGCGGTCCTTGAAGCTCATGGTGACCTTCTATTTCTGGAATGTTAATCTTCTGCGGATCCTCATCGTCTTCTTCATCAGTTACATTATAACATTCTAGCACGCGACTCAGCTGAGTGGCCCATTTAGGATGAATCAGGTCTAAAGGATCCTGTGGTATCCTAAAGATTGCTGCTTTCACCTCTTGTAGCGCTTCATCAATACTATCAAACCTGTCCTCAAAACTAAATGAACATGAACCCTTCGCGAAGGATATTCCATTCGCCTATACCATGGTGGAGCTCTGTTTCTACGTACCAATTCATTGGGACAACATGCAGGGTATGACTAAATAAGTGCACCCATTCAGGTTGGGGCTTTTCTCCATAAGCTTGGGCCCATTTGGCCAAATGCGCACGTGGATCATCCTGCCCGTCATACTTGTCTGTCATTTGCATCTTCGGCTTCTTGAAGTGAGTTCTCATCATTCTCCTACATTCGTTCCAATCATCAAAGCTTCCCTTATGCGTACCCCACCACCTTGCGGAGCGTAGTGCGCAGTGCCCAGTCCAACACCTCAAAGCGCCACTTTTATGGTACCTCCATTTCAAATGAATCCAAAAAGATATCTACCTCATTCAGACCATCATAAGTAGGCAGATTTCTTACCTCTGAGGACACATAATGCAACGACCGGGTCATCATGTTGCAATTCAGCGTAGTTACTTCATGTAAGCGATTCTGCCAGCGTTCTAACTCTTCATTAGAGTTCGAAGTGTAGGAACTCTCGCAATCCCATGTAATCCGTAGTGGGATTCAACCAATCTTGGTCTCGCGTTGTTATCTTATAGATATAATCCATATCATCATCGCTCTCATAATCGTGGACTGGTTCCGTATAGCGTGATCCTTCAGCTAGATCTAGGGGTATTATTACGCGCAACGATTTCTTCTCAAATATCATCTTTCGCTTCTTTAGATTGATTACCCCATTCATATCACTAGCCCAGTCAATTCCTAGGAGCGCATGATAGGGATTGCTGTCATCCACTATCTCTATTACCTCAAAATTAGCCAACGCGCTCGCTCCCTCAATATCCACAGTCACCCCCTGCAGTCACTCCATGGGGATGATCTTCTGCTGATTCGCCATCCTTAGCTGAATCAGAGACCATTGCAGCGCGGGCCTCCCCATTCGTTCCCAAGTCTGCTTCAGGAGGAAGTTTGCGTCTGACCCCAAGTCCAAAACAACCTGATCCATTTCATACTCTCCTATATGCGCGATCAGTCTCATCTCCCGTCTCGTCCTTGTTTTATGCTTGCCAATCTTTCGTACTACATGTGGCTCACTCAGCATGGTTCCAACACATCTATTGATGAGCTCTTGCAACCCTTTCACAACCTTACTATTGCGCAGTAAATTTATACAGGTCTTCAAGAAAGTTGTGAGCTTAGAGGGGTCCATCTCCTGCTCGGGCTTATCCTTGCTTCCTGAGGTGGAGGCCTCAACAAATCTCTTCTTAGCTTCCATGAAGGTTTCATGTGCGTGCTCCAAATCAAACTCAGCCTCCTTCGTCGGAGCTTTGCGAACCCATGTACTATCTTCTGGTTGTTTCCCCTTGTCATCTCCTGTCGCGATTCCACTTCTGAGCACTATATTTACATTTGGATCCTCTTTGTGCGGCTTAGATCTCATCATTTGCAGGTTCTGAGTCAGCGGAGGTGGTAGCACCCCTTTGTCACGTATCCTAGCTATCAGTGTAGGACAGTCTTCCATTTCATGATCAAACAGTGTGTAATACTTGCACGACGGACACATGGGATTAGTGCAATCGTGGGCATAGTGTCTTGGTTCTCCACAATTTTAGCAAATCAATTGCCCTTGGCCTATGCTAGGTCCTCCTCTGCCTTGGCCTCATCCACACCCCTAAAATCCTATCCGTGCCATCCTTGCACTCTGGTCAAGGGGCCATGTTTTGGCCTGAACCCTAAAGGTGGGAGTTCTATCCATCATCAAGTCATTACTCCTAAAAGTACGCTCATCATGCCCTACTGACCTAAAAAGGTTGCAGAACAGTTGTTGTGGTGTCTGTACAAACTTCTGTAGCAAGTGACAGTTATCTGTGGCATGTTTTATAGCTACCTGACAGATAGCGCACCATAATGTAGGCCCCATGCTCAGTCTTGCTTGAGCTTCTGGCCTTAAAGGCATCGGTCCTCCTCCTGCAATATAGTTCGTAAAGACCGGGCAATGGTCTTTGTCATGACTTTGACTCTTGCATTTCAAGCACCATACATCCTCCTGCACCTCTGGTCAAACCGTCTTATCCTGCTTTAGAATTTGCATCTCAAGGCACAGATTATTCAACTACGCAAGGAGGCTGAACTCCTAGATTTGGATCTTGCATCGGAGTTTCATGTAGTCTAATGGAAATCTCCAAGGTCTTTGCCTGAGTGGTTATCTTCTGTTGCGACAACGCAGCCCTTAAGTGTGGCAGGAGCGAAGCAACAAACCACTCGCAATGTTGTCCATCTGTTAGGTTCATGTTGGCTTTGCGGATTGTACAGTTCAACCTCTGATCTATTTCCCAAGGTGTCTCACTTGGTTTCATTGCGATTTCCTTGAATCCCACAATCGACTGTGCCTCAGATTTAGGCCTACTGAATTCTCTATTTAGTGCTGCCTGGATGTCTTCCACTGCAACATTCGGGCTATCATTAGAGTACTTAATATACCAAGTTAGCGCGCGATATTACAGAGCGCTAACCAATGTCGCCATCTTTATATGATCATCTGTAAACCCTTGAGCTTCCCATACAGCGCTCACAACGAATCAGAATTGGTCCAGGTCTTCATTCCCCAAGCCTTTGAACAAAGGAAGCTTCACTATATTTTCCATACTGAACTGCGGTTTAGGTGGAGGTGGTGCAGGTGAAGTTGGAGGTGATGGCGGTGAAGTTGGAGGTGGTGTGGGCGGAGGTGGTATTCACGGGAATCCTTGTCTTATTAACTGAATAGTACTTTGCGGAGAAACCTTCGCTATCTCTTCCTCATCACCTCGTGGAGGTGAAATCAATGGACTATACTCCAAACCCTTTTTTCCTTCGTTTCTGTAAGTTTTTCCGCTTCAAGTAGTTCCGAACATCAAGGTAGCTGCATAACCTATTTTTTCACAATAGCATTTTAATCCAGGTATTCATAGTCTTTACGTACTTACCTCGCGGTCCTTTGAAAAAGTGTCACTCTGCCTCGTTGCAGCTGACTGAGGTGTCAACTGCGAATTCAATCACAAATCTTGCTATGACGCGATCAAGCCAATGATTGATAGCACGAGCAATCTTTTCCTCAGATGCTTCCAACTTCTATATTAGCTTTGGGATCCACACAATAGGACTGTCAAGTTTCCACCTTCCTTGGCTATTTGCTAGCTTCGTGATCCAATCGTATAGCTCAATTGGGAAAGAGAAGAAAAAGATCTCATGGATCTTTGTATATAGGTATCTGTCTAATCACTGCTCCTTTGTCAGTCGTGGGTTTCTATTTTCCCGCGTCACGAATTTTTGGATCTTTTTATCTAGCTAGTCTCCAATCTCCTTCTTAGTTGGATTCCAGTGATACGACATCACACATCTCTTATGTAGATTCGGGTCCCAGCAAAAAAACCATTTTTTGGCTTGAGGGGGCCTAACCCAGGTTCAAAATTAATTAGCTAAACAAATCCCTACACTACTAGCCCTTACGGCATCAGCCTGCGGAGCGCAGACCGAAGTATCACTCGAAGCAGTATGGGGGGATGCTGGAACCAAGTTTCCACACCCTGAGATGGTTGTGATGTTGTTTGATTCTTTCTATACCTACCTTCGCGCGAGTTCCTTTTCTCTAGGGCTTGCAACACTAGCGCTCTAATCAGCCTTCAATACCTCCGTGAAAGGGTACAATCGACCTTCGTGCAGCCCTAACCTGCTACTCAGGTACATTTGCGTTGCTATGATAGCGTGTCGTGTAGATTCCCTAATTACTCTAAGTGACTTGCTTATCTTATCAAATAATTATAGTTAACACCACGTAAACAGATAATCGTAATTGCATTCAATTATTCAATGTAATTTCATTCATTCGCGCATCACATAAGCATAATAAAGGAAATTCATACATAACACATCAAGATGAAATAACAGAACAAAGACAAAGAAATTGCAGAATATCTCTCTTTATTAATATATTCCAAATGTTTACAGACTCTGTTCACCCTGCGCACATAGCTGCAGAGGTCCGCGCACTCAGCTGCAGACTTCTACCCTAGGCCTCTACGCACTCAGCTGCAGAGCCTCTACCTACGCTACAACCCAAGACTTAGACTTCTTACTTTAGAGCTACAACTCTCTTACATCATCCATTCTTCTATTGTATGTCCTTAAAACTACTTATAGCTTAGCTCTTTTTTTACAATCCCATGGTTTGCGGACCATGGGTAGATCTCTTACAGCCGACTTTACTTTACAAAAATAAGGGCAGACTACCCTTTATGACACATAACACATTCACTCTCCGTGACCACAAAATGTGGAGTCTTTACATTCTTATTACAAAAATTGAATCAAACATAGGCTTTTAGCCCCAAAACTGCCCTTGGGGGATCCCGCTCCCAACAATTGTATTCCACTGTATTTGAGATTACCAATGTCTTTGAGGTATTTGGAGGATCTAGAGGAATAGGATCGGTTTAGATAGTCTTAGATTTCTTAGCTACTGTTTTCTCCTTTACAAGAGTAGCAGTTTTTTGTTTCTGATTTGTGATAGACATGTCAAGAGAGTTTTTTCTCCTTGTAGTCATTGGCATTGCTTGTGCCTCTTCTTCAGTTGGGAGGATGAAATCCCACATTCCATTTAATTCAATTTCTTCTTCCGCTTCAGCTTCCTCTTCGTCTGGTGAATCTTCTTTTGCTTCTTGATTAGACTCAACATTTGAAATGGTGTTTGGGGGTTGCGATGCAGAAGAAGAGTTCCTTTTGAATGAGCGAAAAGGTTTCTTGGGAGCAGAGGATTCTGCGACCTATTTTTGATTTTGACCATTTCATTAGACATTGTTTTTAACACTTTCTGAAGGCCTTCAAGATCGAAAGGGTCCTTTGAAGCTTTCTTCTTAGAGTCATCCTTAAATGTTACTTTCTTTGACTTCCTTTCATCTGTTTGTGATCTCTTTTCCAAAGCTATAATTCTTCTTTCTACAAACAGGGCTTCTTTCATGTTTTCTACAAGGGTAGCCTTATTGGCTCTATCTACAAAAATTGCAATATTAGAAGGAAGAGATGATATATACCATTCTATTTGTACATCTACAGCAGGTTTAGAGGCAGTTGGGATCTTATTTAGAAACTTGTTAAATATGGAGTTGAAATATTTGATCTTTTCATCTGGATTAGCTTTCAAATTAGAAAGATCATTGATCAAGGATGCTATGGTCCTATCATCACCAAATTTTGCAAGAAATACTTCTTGAAAAGTATCCCAATCTCTAATTGAACCCATTGGAAGGGAAAAATACCAAGATCCAACAGATCCTTGGAAAGTATAAGGAAACAATATGATTACAACATCTTCATGTGTGACCCCATTAAGATTCATGGCTAACATAAAATTATTTAGATGTTCTTTGGCCGGGAGAGCATCGTCAAGATTGTACTTAGGCAACCATTTTTCTGGGTTTGCTGGGAGTGCATTTGGATTTGCAACTAGGACAACACCGGGATTTGTCCAAGGTTGAGTAGGTTGATTGGCCATAACTTGAGTTGGAGACTGAGAAGATGGGAAGGTCGATCCAGAAGTAGGTATAGATGGCAAAGAACTTACTACTGGGTTAGTACTACTAATGGTAGTACTAATTGGAGAAGTGGATAGTTGAGAAGTCGTGGATTGAGTAGAAGTGAATGGATGGAAAGGTGATGTGATCTCATTGGTATCTGATTCAAATCTTGATGAAGTAACTTTCTTATGTTGTGGAGGGATGGGGAACTTGAAAGGGGTGACCCTAAGCCTTTCAATTTGCAGTCTAGTCAATACACCAGTTTGTTGTAATAAGGAGGTAACACTTTCTTCAAAAACTTCGGGTCTCTCTAGTTTCTCGGTAGAAATAGATATTTGTACCAATTTATGTATCAAAGAATGAAATTTGGGAGACTCGGGAGTGTATTCTGGAGAGGGTGGTTGCCTTACTACTTTAGGAGACGAGGGAGATTGTTTAAGCAATCTGGTGTCCTAAATTGCTTGCATAATTTATCAACCGAGGTTTGTAAACTAATGAAGTGTGATGCACTATATGTGCTTAGTTAACCTTTCTCTTACTTCGTTGTTTTGTATTTTATGTTTGTTTTGGGGGTTTCTGTTCTTTGATGTCTAAGAATGTACAACCTGAAACTATGAGAAAATTTAAATGGATCTAATGAATTTTAAAGGAAAGGAAAGGTTCCTAAGTTAATCTAATTTCCTAAAAATGGGCCAAGAACTATTGGCTAGTTAGAACATAATACGAAAACAGAGCATCTATATTATCTTATCATTAGTCTTAATCCATGGATATAATTCTTAAAACCAAAAGTGATATTGATGCAGAAGGTAACTCAGTAATTGCATTCATTTAAACATTCAACCATTCAATTTTGGAATATGATGAAATCAATCTCCTTGAAATGATTTTTTGGAATATCAGTGATGCAACTAAGTAAGGACCTGAAAGCAGAAAAGAAAGGTAAAAGCATGTAAAACTAACAATGTACTGAGTAAATTCAATCACTGTATGAATTAGATATTTAACCATTTAAGTTAGGGTCATCATCATTTTGAAATGGTTTTTGAAAACATCCATTAACACAGTTAATTGACAATTCTGTTCTAAGAGAATGAATAACAAAACAGTAAGAAAACTAAGCAACTGTGTATTCTTATTACTTCAATCTTAATTCAGTTTGGAAACAAAGTCATTTTTCCACGAAATATCTTAGAAGAACAAGGCTGCACAGTTGTGATTTTATCCTTACACTATTTGTTAAAAACTGAAATGAAATATCATTCTAAATTAGAAAACAGACTTGTTGAAAATAAAGTAATAGAAATTAAATTGAAAAAAACAAATGAAAAACCTCCTTCAGTGCAGGGGCCCTCTGCAACTGATGTGGTTGGAATGCTAGCTAGTTAAGGATGCACTTTAAACCATCATTGACAACATGAAGTTTGTATTATGAACAAAACAAAGTCTGAATATAGAGTATCAGCAAAAAGCCTGAACTTAATGTAATTCCTTCTAACTTCTAACTACTTCTTGGTTCCATGCAACCGATATTTATAGGAAAATAACATAATTGTTTTATGAGAAAAACTTGCTACAGGTGGTTAATTCAAATTAAATCTAACATGACTGTTTATGAGAAAAACTTGCTACAAGTGGCTTAATTCGAATTGTAATAGGACTGTTTAACTTCTGATCAACTATAGGTGGCTAATTAAATCTTCAATAGAACTGTTATACTCTTGATTAGCTACGAAATATAAAATCAAGAGTCCTACTGCTTCTAGATAATGTATTTTGACTTCATCTTTGACCATGGCCTTAGGCTTGCTTTTCCGTCGATCTGGACCGAGTGAATAGGATAGAATCCATGTGGAGATGATTCTAGAAATGCCATTGTGGCCCAATTATTCATTTGACACCTGGAACCTGCCAAACCATGAGAGTAGCTATGGAATCCACAGTTAGCTACAGAATAGGTTGCGTTTTGTAGCTAATTTGCAAAAATCTATTAAAATAGCAAGAACATGAAAATATAATATGGTGATCATTTTAATGCTTTCTCTAGGAAAAAATCTAGCATTTATCATTGATTGGGTCTGTAGTCTTATGAGAAAATGAGAGAAAAAGGTGAGAAAAAATGTCCAGGAGAGGGTAATTATGAGGTTCAGCATACCCCCACTACAAAATCATTGCATGTCTTCATGCAATTTGCCAAAAATGTGAGTTCTTCCTCCCTAGTGCATTTTCTCAGACACCTCTGCTAGTACATCCAATTTCCTTCTTTTTCTCTAATTTGAAGTGACTGTCATTCTGGGTCTTCTCATAAGAAGCTTGTACCTAAGGTTAATGACTGCTTTGTTCAAAATCTTATTCTTTCTTTTCAATTTCCTGTTTTTCTTATACCACAGTCCTAGATGCAGAATGGTATTATCGTGAATTGCCTTATCTAATTTATTTTGTTCCTTCAAGGTTCATTCTCCTGTTTGATATGTCTGTTCAATATCTTTAATTCATAAATTTCTTGTTTGAGAGTATCAGTTAGAGGTTCTTGTGGATTGGCAGAAGGTTTTGGGTTCATTGAGGCACTTCTCTTCTCCATTGATTCTATGTAATCATATATTTGTTGTTTCACTGGGTCTATGCCTAGAAATCTTCTGCTTGGGCTACCTTCAAAATGATGAATAGGAGAATTTTGAGGACTGTGTGTAGAAGAGATGTTAACAGGAGATGTTTCTGGGGTTTCCTCATCTAAATTTATAAACTCTGTCCCTTTTGATGATGTTTTCTTTACCAAACCTCGGAGTCTAGAGCTTCTTCTAAGTTGTGGAGGACTTACATTCTCCTCATTTGTGACATTTTTCTCCTTTCTTATCTTCCCTCTTGCCTTGATTTGCTTCCCGATTTCTGTCAGTTCTTCAAAGATTAACTTTTCATCATCTTTCTGTAATGAAGACTCAGGTCTATTTTCAATAGTTATACTAGTCTTCTTTCTTCTGCTTCTTTTGACATTATCTTCTTTAGGTGACTCTGGTGCTTCTTGGAAATGGTTTCTAATAAGGAAATTCTCCCAGGTATCTCCTATGATTTTTAAATGAAACTCAATCAATACCTTTATCAACCCATGATGATACATGGTTGTATCTATGAACTCTATTTTCTTTTGCACATTTGAGGCCATCCTTCTTAAACTATTTAGCAAGAATAAAGGAAGATTGATTTCCCCATTTTCTAAGAAATTCATCAGTAAATGGATATGGTAGACATACATGCAACCAAATCTCCCCTCACGGGTGATAAATTTTTGTAATATCAAGAGCATGTTCCTCCACTTACTTTTAAGCGTTGAAATGGGAATTCCTTTTCTAAAAACAGAGACATCCATACCTGGGTTTTTGAGTATTACTTTCCATGATTCACTGTGGAACTCCTTGTTTTTGAACCATCTTTCACCATGCCTTGGAAGTTCTATAGCCTCGATTATGAATGACTCAGTCACTGCAAACTTAATATCTCCAATTTCTACCTCTGTTCCATCAAACAATCGAGCAAAGGATTTTGTAATATCCTTATGAAAACCATCAAATTTCTCGATGAATTTAAGCCATCCAGCTTTCTGCAACATTTCTTTGAGCTGTGGGTATCCTTCCATGTACTTTTCTCCTACCAGTTCTAATTTGACAATTAGCCCCATTCTTTCTACTACGCAGATTTCTCAACTTTCAGAATTACCCTTCCTGGTTTTATGAAATGGATTGACTACGAATATAGTGAAAGGAAGTGCGGGTTTGTATGAAATAAGTAGATGGTAGGGGTTTTGGAGAAACGTAGACAAGTATGTCACGTCATAGTCATGACTGTTAATAACAACAAGGGAGTTATTTATGGACCGTTATGTGACAAAATATGGAGGATGTGGCGGATATGTAGTATGATGGAGATTGCAATCAAATCAAATGATGATTTGTCAAGGAAACATATGAATACCCATATTATATATGCTTTATGTTTTAACCTTGCTATTTAAAATAAATTTTTGCACTTTACCTTTTAGAACTCAATCCTTTTCATTTGTTGTTTTCTTTGATGTTGATCCACATATACCCTTTTCACATATTGGTCTTAAAAAACAAGATTATGTCAGAGCTGCTGAATGAGATATGGCTGCAGAATCAAATTAGCTGCAGAATGGAATCAGCTGCAGAACGTGATAAAAATGAAGTATGGCTGTGGAACATGAATGTGAAATGAAATGGAAATGGAATATGATAGTGAAAGGGAATGAAAGTGAAGTGAGATGGAATGAAACTGTAAAATAAAATAAAAATGTAGTGAGATGGAAAGAAATGAAATGAATTTGCATATTAGGAACTGCAAATGAATGTAGCTTTATGTCACTACTTATTACAGAAAAAAAATGGAAAATATAGGATGTCAAAAATCTATGATTTTCACCCTATATTTCCTGTATAAGTATGCCAATGAACAATTGGTTTTCATACTTATACATTTTATTATTATTCTTTTATGTTTTTTTCATAGATATATATATATATATACAGGAAAAAGCTAAGTTAGTGGAGAAGAAGAATTCTTCTTCACCGACTTCATTTCAATGTTATTGTTATGCTCTTAACTTGCAAAATGATACCCAAATACAGAATATGCAAACAAAAGATACCCAGAACACAGAATAGCAATGTTTTTATTATTCAGAGAGTAATGTTCACTTACCTCTTCAAGGGGGCAACCTCCAATAGAGCAGAGCTCGACTACAAAAATAAGACACAATGTTCCTCGCAGGGAGTCTCTATCCTTTATATATTATTCATGGAAAACATGGAAAATTTGATTCTTTATGGAGAGGACCATTTGCTGTCCAAGCAGTGCAAGGTAACAACACCTACTTCCTAAAAATTCTTAATGAAACTGACTTGGATGAAGGTCCTGTCAATGGCAGGATGCTGAAGCACTATTTTGAATATCATCCATAAGTGCACCCTGAGGTTCCCTTGTATATATGCAGATGTATATATTATTTTCTGTTTAGATTGTAAAAATGCAGTTTTCCAAGTTTATTGACTGCCAGCAAAAGGTAAATAGAATCAGAGGTCTACCAAGAAGAGAAGCACACAATTTTGACATCTCAAAGCAGCAAACTTCAAGATTGGCAAGAGCAATCAAGGAGCAAGGCAATCTGACCTGTTGTTCTTGGTCTTTCAAATGAAACACCATCCCCATGTGGAGCCACTGTTAGCTACCTATACCAATAGGTTTCATATTTCATGATTGGCTATAAAAGTTCCAAATATGCTCTGCTTTGATCATGCAAAGATCACATATTTCCAAAGGAGTACAAGGTGTGTAAATAGATTAATGCATCCCAATTTTGATGGATGGTCCAACAGTCTAAACTGGATCATGCCATGTTTTAAATTTTCAGTTGTAGATTAGAGAAAGAAGTCTGTCCAAACTGTTTAATCTTGGCAGACAAGTAATTCAGGTAGAGAAGAAAAGGCTCCCAACAGCTTAATCTGGGACCTTGGAAGAAATAAGGGTAGAAGTAGATAGAAAAACAAAAGAAAAGGCCAAAGAAAAGAAAAGGCAGGTAAGGGTCTGCAAGTCCAAGTGCACCCTCCAAGAAGAAATAAAAAATGCTAGGCAAGTAGCTGGGTAAGTAGTTGGGGTTGCAGAAAGGTTATTTTTACCATTGCAGGTGTGTTAGCTTTGTTTACCAAGGCAAAGTCAATGAAATGAGAAGGTGTTCTTCTTCATCAAGATTGCAGCAAGCAAAGGAGCATGTCTAACCTCCCTTTTCCCCTTTTCATGTCATTTACTAACATTCCCTCATCAGTTGAGATTCATGGAAGAATTATGGTTTCATGGTGGTTCTTAATCTTTTTAGAAGCCACATTTCTTGTCTAAACTCTTTTCATTTTGATCTACTCCCTAAACTAAGTAAGTTTCAAATAAACTTAGTGATTTTCCCCCCTCATTCACATCTTCCCCCATATTAACTCTAACTTTACTATGTAAATCCCCTATATTACCTTTCCCCTACTAGTATTAACACCATGGTGTATAAACCCCAAATTTTGTATAAATATCCCTCCCCTTGGCATTATAGCCAATAAGTTCTCTATCAGGGATCAAATGACATCTGGTCACTTTGATGAACCTAAATTTAACTTCCTCCCCTCTTCTGAGTTCATTGGGCCCCTACAAAGCTTCATTTGCCTAAGAAAATCTCATAAATAACCTTGTTTTACCTATACCCGCTTCATTAGCAAAATAACCCAAACACCCACTTTATTCGCTTATCCTAAGTATCGGGGCCGCATTATTGTGCATTGAAAAAACCTTATAAAGCCCCCCCCCCTCCTACCCATGAGCCCTTTCGGAATGGTGAAATAACCCAAAAATCCTCCTTTTGCCACTTAAACCAAAGTTCCGCCTGTATTATACATTTCTGAAATACATTGATAAAACATTTGGAAATACCCTATCCTAATGTTTTCCGCCTAGCACTGATCCCGAAAACAAATAATAAATTATACTCCGCCCGCATCCGTATCCATCGATCACGTCGCCCCCCCGTCCACCGTCGGATCGGACCCGTGGGATCCGACGACCCTCATTAATATCGGAGCGGCCCCCACGACGGACAATTAGCGCCCGAGAAAATGACGAAGGGATACGTCATGGTGCGGCCACGCATCACCCTTTCAGGTCTCTCGGAGCGGCATCTTACACAACCAGGGCCGTATCCTAACCGCCCCGAGAAACCGTAACCGCTCCGAGAGACCGTAACGGCTAGTGTACTTACCGCCCGGTTGTGGGTTCCATGTCATGACCACGTCATCGCCACCCGCCGTCGCGTCAGCACTTTTGTCCGCCTCCATGCCAGCGTGTCTGCCACTGCATCATCCCCGTGGACCACTCAGAGCTCGCCACGTCACCTGATGACGTCATGCTGACGTCACCCGGCCTTGACCCCACCTATGACGTCATGCTGACGTCACCAAAAAAACGCGCCAAAATGCCAAAAAGTCCATATTTAGGCCGATTTTTGCGTTTTTTTGTACTTTTTCTGCCAGAACTGTTGCTTTCTCTGCATGATTGCTACGTCCAAGTTACACCACCTTTGCTGAAGCCAACTTGGAGACGTCCAGCGCGCCATTTCCACAGTCATCCGTGACCATTGCTCGCTCTTTACCAGGTATTCTCCATTAAAATCCTTCATATACCTACTCTGTCTGTGATTTCCCTTGAAAGAGCTTAAGCGACATACAACTCTCAAAATTCACCGGTGAATCTTGATGCTTAGCCCCCATTTACCACTGTGAGCTCGAAAAACAATAGCCGAGCCTTGTTTACCCGTATTTTCACTGAAAACGGTACTCTGTTCACGCAAACGTGAAAGTACTCACTCAAACTGTATTCACCTGCTGAAAAAGGACAGATTTAGACCTCTCATTGGTCTCATTTACACTTCAAACAGCATTTCAATTGCTGTGTGCCCATTTCACCCTCTGGTCCCTGAAATTCACACTTTCACTGCAAGTAATCACCTCTGTGTCGTTCTGCCTACTTCAATCAGTTCACCTACAAGTCAGAAGCTTAATAGACCATGGAGACTCCAATTGCACTGAACATCAAGCCTCTCAATGCCCCTCACAGGGAGTTAGAATGGAAAGCTCTGGGAGATATGGATTATCAAATGTTAGACTGGTTTCCATTAGGCTCCAAATACAATATTCAGATGCTAAATGAGTTGAAAGCCCAGCACCTTAGTGGAGCTGATATCCTAGGGATTTGGGACTCAAACTTGCCCATCTACAACCTCCCGTAGGTAAATCCTATGCCTGAATTGATCCACAGATGCCAGGAGTGCTATGATCCATGCCAAAGAGATGTCCTCAGCCCTACAGGCTCAATTCTGTTCCATATCACCCCAGAGAGCATAAATGAGATGCTGCATTTCCACACTGCAAAACCATTGACCCCCCTCTACATGCAAAACTTGATAAAGGAGGGGAATAAGTTGTCAAATGACCAGATCATCAAAATCAACCAGCTGTTTGTACAATCAGGCTCTGAGACCATCAAAACTTCTCCTATTGGATATGCTTACTTAAATGAATTGGGCAGAATGCTAGTGGATTTGATCAGCTATGTCCTAGGGTTCAAGGGAATGGAGGATGTGGATGAAATCATAATGGCAATGCTGTCTATATTCTCTCTTGGAAAGCCTCCAGCTGTACATTATGACTATGCCACATACATTGCAGACATGATCCATGACCAGCTGATGAATTTGCAAAGGGAAAGACTGTTCAGATATACTTCCTACATTTATCATCTATTCTTGTTCAATCAACCAGGCAGCTTCCTCATTCCCCTGAAACAAGTTAATGCCCAGGGGAATCCAAGGTCAGTTGTGTTTTGGACCTCTGTTTTTCATTGTACCTCTGTATCACCATACACATACTGTGAATTCATAGACTTATTCATACATCCAGCTATGACATTATTGTATGGTGTTCCTCCTCCAAGGTTAACTGATGACATGAGGAGAATTCTCTATCTAAACAAAACTTACAGCATTGGTAATTGGTACCTTTACCAAGACCACACAGTCATCAGAGTATATGGCTGTGAGTTGAAGCCTTTTAGGCTTCCAAGGTATGTCCCCATGAGGCTTTTTGCCCTCGAATACTTCAGGCAATTTGGGAATGGCGACTACCTCCACTTCCAAAGTAAAAACAAGAAGGCACAGTTGAAGGTAAGGAGCCAGCTGGGCCCTTTCCTATATAACAAAAAAGAGGAGGGATGGAAAGAGGCAAACAGTATCCTAGAGGCCCTCAAACTGCAAACTAGCTTTGAGTGGATACCCTATGACCCCAATCATTTTGTTTCCCTCAGGAGGATAAAATACAAGTTGGGCACATATTCACATGTGAGGCAGCCTGAGATTGAGCAGTATGCCAATGCATTAAGCTGGGAAGAAGGCACCCTAGAAGAGGAAATCACTAGTGAAGAGCTGCTAGAAAAAGAGGCCAGAAATATTCAAAAGGATACTGACTTAGAAACTTGTGGACAGGTCCCCTTTTCATATACAAGACAACTTGGAGCAGCTGCCTCATCCTCAACTACACATCAGCAAGCTGCCGTGAACACTCCACAGACAGCCAACAAAGGCAAAGAAAAGCAGGTGGAACAGCCACCTCCTATGACTGAAGAGCAAATGGAAACCCTAGTGCAGCAACAAGAAGAAATGGAGCAGCAGGGAGAAGGGCAGCAGCAAGAAGAACAGCAACAACAGGAATTGCATCAAGAAGAAGGGCCACATGAGAGACAACAGCCCTTACAGCAAGAAAGAGTAGTTGATACTCCAACTTCCACTGAGCAACAGGCTCAAAATATAGTGCCTCCTAGGCCAGAGACTACCTTTGATGCCTCGGTACTCCAAACTCCACAGAAGGAGGACATAAACAGAAAAAGGGATAGAGAAACTCCCCTGACATCATCTATAAACCAGGGAGAGAAAAGGCAAAGGTTGAATGACTTTTCTGAGGATGACATAGCAATAAGGCAAGCAATGGGCATGGGCCCACCCAGCAGAGAAGCCTCAGCCAGTTCCTTCCAGCAGGAACAGGACAAAACTATGCGAGGAGAGGTCAGCTCCTCCAGCCAGCAAAGAGAAGGAGAAAGGAGCATCAAGCAGCAATTTATAGACATCAAAAGGAGGAGTGACCCTATCAAAATACAGCTGTACAACCATTTATTGAAAATGGCTCCCACCAATCAACAAAGACTGATGTCTGCATTTGATGTACAGGAAGGCAAAATGATTATGAGCCATTTTATGCCAACAGCAGTGCAGCCCCAATCTTCCTCTGACTACTTGAGGACTAACCTGGAAGTCCTTGCCAAGGATATCCACCCAATGGATAAGATAGAACTGCATAAGCAAACTGGTGAGATGGTCTATGCTTCCTTGGCAGACCAAACGTTGGATAACTACAGGCTACAAAATAGCCTTAACAATACAGCCTCTCAGCTAGAGTTGGAGAGGGCATCATCCCAGGCAAAGGACAATAGAATAAGGTCCTTGGAAGACATAATCATTGATATTGGGCATGATCCCAAAGATATCAAAGGAATACAAGAGATATTGAAGTTGAGGGATGCTGACATGGCTGCCTTAAGGAAAAAGATCAAACTCCCAGCTACCATTCACCCTCAAACAGATGAAGTGGCCCAACAAAGACATGAGCAGGATGCCACAGCCTTGATGATTTCCCTTTATAAGCAGCTTATGCAAGCACAAGAAAAGTTGGGAGAATCAGAGGCCGCACAAGTAGCATTGCAAGCAGCACTGAAACAAAGAGAAGAGGGTCAGACCTCTCAGCCTCCTCTGGTCATCAATCTTGAGGAAACTGTTCCTCCTCCTCAACAGACTGAACAGACAGCAACATCTACTTCAGCAGCACCAACAACCACAGAGCAGGCCCAAAGCCTGGATATGCAAAAGCTGAAGAATGAAATTCAAATCCTGGAAGCTCAAATGGCCGAGTTAAATGAGACCAGGGAAAAATTAGCCAAAGTCAATGACAGACATGATAAATCAAAGAGAGAAGTGGCAGAAAAGGGCAGGGAAATCAAAGCCCTTAAAGACAGGATAAAAGAGCTAGAAAATGAGCTCAAATTAGATAAAGTTATAGCTGGGCTCAAGGAAATGCTATGGGCCAACATTGGCTAGTCTATTACTGACCAATGGCAGTATATAGAGACAATCCATGAGCAGCTAGAGCTCATCCCAACAGCACAAGCTGAAATTCACAAGTCAAGGGCTGCTCTAGGCAACATGCCTGAAGTTGCCACCAGGATGATCAATGTGCTAAATAACAGAACAAGTACTCAGCTGGCAAACATGGGAATTCCCAATAGAACTGAGACCATTCAGTTGATCAAA
Organism: Pinus tabuliformis; assembly: GCA_031772625.1. NCBI lineage: Eukaryota > Viridiplantae > Streptophyta > Pinopsida > Pinales > Pinaceae > Pinus > Pinus tabuliformis. Next base: position 162,380,330 of record CM062820.1, read on the forward strand.
AGGGTTCTCACATTGAGAAATTTGGTGCAGACATTGGAGAGAAGAACCCAGGACATGCAGACCGAGGTGAAAAGGTTCATGGATAAATTCCTGGTGCTGCAAAACAGAGGACTCCCTAGCTTACTGAACAGCGCAGGGAGACTGCTCAGTCATGAGCAATATGCCAAAAGAGTGAATGCATTTGCCACAAACGAAATCAATGAGAAGCCCAGCAACTCAGAAGAAACAGGGCCAGCTACAGGACAGACTATCTACAACAGGGTAGAAAGCCTATTTTTTATAATGAATGAGATCAAACACCTGTTTGAGGTGGCTCCCAATTTTTTCAAGTATACAGAGGCAGAGGAGACTATGGATGCAATTCTCAGGCACCAACTCCCTACACAAGACTGGTGGACAAATACAATACAGAAAATTTTATAGACAGTGAGTCATTCACCAAATTTTGTTTTTAAAATATGAATTGTTATGTAAAGCACAGTTCAACAAAATCAGCATGCATTAAAGGTTAGAGCTGAGCCAACTCAGCAAAGCTGTTCGGTCACCACAGCATCAAGCACAGTCACAGGTGGCAGGGCCGAGAAAATACAGCGCAACAAATATAAAGGCACATTTATCAGCATTAAAGCAAAGCGTTTCAACCGACTCAGTGACCTCCAAAGGTCAAAATATCCTCTGACAGACTTAAAGAGCAGTTATGTTGCATTCAAAGCTGTAATAACTTTTTTTCTACTTTCTGAACGAAGTAATGAAGATATTTTTCTCTCAGATGACTCAATGCCTGAGATATTTTGTATAAGCATTCCTATAAAGTCCCCTTCGCATGAGTTTGCAAGGGTTGTTGTTGATTTCTCCTGAAGAAGTTCTTATGCTGTAATCCTTTCAGAAGTTTAATAAAGAAAGTGATGGAATTTCTCGGATTTCTAAAGTGTTGAATGCGTTCTGGTGTCTGTTGAAAACTGCTGGATTCCTGTGTATTACACAATACAATAAGTCTCTGTAACTCTCTCTGTTATGTGTTTTCATTTGTTAATATCCATATATGTTTCTAATGTTTGAATATTTAGCAACATGGAAAAAGAATAACCTTTAGGATTTATTCAAGAAATACCCTGAGTTCAATCTGTGTTGTTAATGAATGTTTTCTTCATCTGTAATCTTGATAAGTGTAATTCTTAATTGCTGCACTTTCAGAATACATCTTTCACAGTGGCCTTTGTCTCAGGAATTCAAGTTTGCTCCTGTGCAACGTGTTTCACTTTCACCTCACCAGCTTAATAGAGAATTCTTAATTGCTTTCTGTTGGCTGACATGCTTCACCATTCAAGTTAACTTTGTTTGTCTGAGATACACAATAGGCCCTGCAGTTTGAACACCACCAATCCTGCATTTCAAAGCATTTCACAACTCCAGACTCCATTGCCCAATGATATATTACTCTCTAAACACTACATCTTAAGCCCTGAAAGAAATCCTTCAACCAAAACCTGAGCATAATACCTAGCCTAAAACACCATCATAACAGAGACAAATCATAAAGAGAGAGCCCTCTCTGATTACAGTTTGGCTAGAAACTGTGATCCAAAGATTGGTTAGTGGTTACCCCGGCCGTATTCCCTTGGGAGTCATAGGGAACAACCTGGGTGTTAACATAATTGGCGACTCCGCTGGGGATCTGCTTGAGATTTTCAATTACTATATATCTTCCTTAGCTACTATCAAGCCTGAAATCAGTCAAGAGGCCTTTAATCTGTTTCTGTATCACATTAACAGCTTTAGGGAAGAGCTTTTTAGGGAATCTTCATCTTAGTTTTGAAATATATATAGCCATTCCAGAATCTTCATCCAGTCCTTGCAGATATAAAAAACCTCCTATAAAATCCTGAAAAACAGTTAGAAACTGGCTCCTAAGAAAAATCCACGGCACACTAGGGCAAATCCTGACCCTAATCCACCCATCATTGTTGATAATCCAAATACCATCCCTAGAAACAATAGGAGGCAGCAAAGGCAGGAGCAGCCTGCTGATTTGACTTCAGAATCAGATCATCCCAGCCTCATCCCTACTCCATGCAAGGTCCTTTTCCGGTCTACCCCTAGTTCCCCTAGTTCACCTTCCACATATCAAACTTCTCCTCTCACATCCTCATCCACTGCTCATATCCCTTTGACCAACACTCTAGGTTCACCCTTACTTGTCACCCCTGTGGTACCCACTGTTCCTATTATCCGAGCTGCCCCTGTTAATCCTCTAAATCCTGTAAATATGGCTAACAGATATGCACCCTTGCAGATACCAGCTAATGCTGCAGCCCTACCCCAAGACTACCAAACCAAAATCTCATATTTTGATTCCAATGGCCCTCTGACAGCTGTCCAGCATGCTAAGAGAATGCAAGACCATTTTGAGACCTATGAAATAGATGATGACAGTGTTAGAATGAGGATGTTTGTTCAAAGCCTAACTGGGGATGTAAGAACCTGGTTTAGATCCCTGAATGCAAACTCCATCACAACTCCTGATGAGCTGTATCAAGCCTTTACTAGCAGATGGGAAAAGAAGAAAGATCCTCTGCACATTCTTGGGGAATATGACACTATCAAAAGAGGTCCCCAAGAGACTGTTTTGGAGTATTGTGCAAGATTTAACAATGTATATAACGCGATTCCACAAAATTTAAGACCTCCTCCTGATCTAGCTTTGTACAAATTCCCTGATGGTTTTGACCCTGACATGGCCTATCAGTTGAAAGAAAGAGATCCTCAATCCCTGGCAGAGGCCCAAAGGGTTGCTGTCACAGTGGAAGCCAACCTGATTACCAAAAGAAATAGGGCAAGGTTGGAAAAGAGGACTGCTTTCAAAGAAGAACCCACTGCCTTTGATCAGAAGCTGGTTGCAATACTCAATGGCATGAAAAGATTGGGTGATAGAGTGGAATCGGTTGAAAGAAAATCATCATGGGAACCACCACAAAACAACCCTCCTAGGAATCCAAATTTTAGGAGAACTCAAAACCCAGGCATGGGAAAAACCAGTGTTGATCAAGACATAAGACCCCCTTTCCAAGAAAATTATGCAGAAACTTCCACATCAACAGAGCCCAATGAAGATCCTGAGATTAATTTAATGGGTCTAGATGGTGAAAGTCAAGTTTTCTTAACACAAGAAGATCATGAGGATGATGAAATCAAACTGTTCCAAACTAAATCAGGTGAATCCTTTGACTTTAAGCAAGGCTATGATACTGCTGTTTATGAAGTCCATAAACAATACAAGCTAAGGAGCAGAACTGTGAATGTAAACCAGCCTGAAAAAATAAAGGATAATCAGCACCCTGAAAGAATTATAGTCACAGCACCTAATGACAAAACAAAGTTACCTGCAGAAGAAGTAATTGTTGAGGAGATCACTGAACCACTCTCCTCAAAACAACAGCCTATGGTCACTCCCCCTCCTCATCCTTATTCAACTATTTCTCCTCAAGAGATGAGTAAAAAGGATAAGTCCCAAAGTCAAGATAAAAATCAAGAAGAAGATTTAATGAACAAGGAAAGAACTGTTATCTATAATCCCAAAACCCAATCTGAAAAACCTTTTGACCTAGAGACTGAAATTGGTAAACTAAAGATAGCTGTTCCTCTCTTAGAACTAGCCAAGCATGACATCTATAAGCTACAGATCAAGAAGTCCCTTCAACTCACTAACAGCAAAGATGATGTCAATGTGTTAGATGACACTCCAGAGTTATTGTTTGGCCCAGAAGTGGATGGAAAAACAATAGTCACAGGGGTACTACCTTTTTATGTCAGCTTACATATTCATGACAAAATACTACACAATGCAATGTTTGATTCAGGTGCTTCTCACAACCTCATGCCAAAAGCAGTCATGGAAAGATTGAATTTGGACATAACAAGACCATACAAAAACCTGTTTTCTTTTGACTCCAGCCAAGTCAAGTGTCTAGGTCTCATAAAAGACTTATGTGTGTCCCTGGTTCAATACCCAAACAAGACAATCCTAATGGATGTTGTAGTTGCTGATATCCCACCTAAGTATGGAATGCTGTTATCAAGATCATGGGGAGCTAAACTCCAAGGTTCCCTACAATTAGACATGTCATATGCCACCATCTCTGTTTTTGGGCAACCAAAAAGACTGTACAGAGAAACACTAATGAAATACATGGTTAGCAGTGAAGAAAAGCCTCAAAACTTACCCATATATGCTATCCATTCAGACATAGATTCATACATTCTCTTCAATGACACCATTACTCCCTCAAGAAGTGAGGTTGAGACCAAGATATTCATACAAGACGAAGACTCAAATGAAAGTATTACCACCCATGAAACAACAGTCAATCAAACACTAGATGTTTCTGCTGCCCTAGTTGTCAAGAATATCCAATCAAACGATGAGACTGTCCTAGAAGACAAGCTAGAGAAAAAACCACAACTGCTACTCACATTTCCAGCCCATGAACAGATCATTAAGTCTCCTTCCCAACGGGATATTCTATGGTTCCTTGAATTTGATGGCTCAGTCAACAAGTCAGGGGCAGGAGCTGGAGTTTGGGTACACAATAAAGAAAATAGTCATGCAGAGGGCAGAGCTTATAGATTGAATTTCAGATGTACTAACAACATGGCAGAATATGAAGCTCTTTTACTAGGCCTCAAGTTAGTAAAATTCTTACAAGCTGCCAGGGTTTCAATTATGGGTGATTCAGATTTAGTTATTCAACAAGTGAAGGGAAACTTTGTCACCAATGACAAAAGACTAAGGACTTATAGGTCTGCTGTTGCTGAGGTACTAAACTTTTTCTCTGAATTCCAAATCACTAAAATTCCTAGAGCCCACAATCTGCATGCTCATAGTTTAGCCACCTTTGCAAGTACCTGCAATCTGCCTTTTGAGCCCCATCATTGTTATACAGCTGAGGTAAAACACAGACCCTCCATTCCAAACAATGTTAATGATTGGCAAGTATTTGAGGATGACAAGCAAATAAAGCATTTTTTAACTCTGCAGCAAGAATTTGCAGGATTAAATATTGACATTGAGACAGCAAGTCAATCACAAATACTTGAGACAGCAAGTCAATCACAAATACTTGAAAGAGCAAGTCCATCACAAATACAGTTTCAAAAGATTACTCACCCAATATCACCTAGAACAGCAAAACAAATGCTAAATCCAACTATTTTCAACAGGGACAGCATGCAGCAAATTCAATCAATCAATTGTGAGGAAGTGGCCGATGCTGAAACTGAAATCATAGAGCTGAAAGACAATTTTCTACCAACAGGCCTAACTCCACTAGAGGACATCTTTGATTCAAATGATATTCCCAGAAAACCAAAAATGCAGCCCTTAAATGCAGCCATTGAAGAATGCAACATAGGTACAATTGACAAACCCAAAATAATTAAATTGTCTGCATCTTTGCCTCCTCATCAAAAGCCTAAATACATTGACCTCTTTAAAGAGTTCCAGGATGTCTTTGCATGGAGTTATGAGGACCTAAAGTCCTATGACACCTCTGTTATCCAGCATACAATCCCTCTCAAGCCTGATCAAAAGCCCTTTAAACAAAAATTGAGGAGAATCAATCCTATGCTTCTCCCAGCAATGGAACAAGAAGTACAGAAAATGTTTAAGGCAGGCATCATAGCACCAATCAGATTCTCTAAATGGATCTCTAACTTAGTCCCTACAAGGAAGAAGACTGGTGAAATTAGGCTGTGTGTGGACTTAAGGAATCTGAACCAAGTATCCCTCAAAGACAACTATCCCTTACCCAAAATGGATCATATTCTCCAAAGAGTGGTAGGGGCCTCAAGGATTTCATTACTGGATGGGTTCTCAGGCTTCAATCAAATCCTGGTGCACCCTGATGATCAAGACAAAACAGCATTCACTACCCCATGGGGAACTTTCAAATATGTAAAGATGCCTTTTGGATTGAAAAATGCAGGGGCAACTTTTCAAAGAGCAATGGACATTGCTTTTTCCAAAGAGATTCATGACTTTTTAGTCATTTACCTAGATGACCTTACACCTTTCTCAAAATCAGACCAAGAACATATAAAACATTTAAGACAGATCTTCCTAAAATGCAGAAAATATGGAATTTCCTTAAATCCCAAGAAGTCTCTATTTGGTTTGGAAGAAGGTAAACTGTTAGGACACATCATCTCAAAGGATGGCATAAGAATTGACCCAGATAGGATACAGGCTATCCTACAAATGCCCCACCCAAGAAATGTCAAAGAGTTGCAAGGATTCTTGGGAAAAATCAATTTCTTAAGAAGGTTTATCCCAAACTTAGCAGAACTAATCAGATTATTAAATAACATGCTAAAGAAGGATTCAAAAGTCAAATGGACTGTTGAAGCCAATCAAGCCTTTGAAAGTATAAAATTGGCCCTTACCCAAACCCCAGTCTTGACCAATCCTCAGTTTGACAGAGAATTTATCATTTTCTCTTTTGCCTCCCAGCATACTATTGCTGCTGTTTTATTGCAAAAAGATGACCAAGGAAATGAGAAGCCAATTGCTTTCTTTAGCAAAGCTCTTAGAGATGCACCTTTAAAGTATCAAATCATGGAAAAACAAGCTTATGCTTTGGTCAAAGCCATTAAAGACTTTAGGATTTATATCCTTTATTCCCATGTTATAGCATATGTGCCAAGTCCAATTGTCAAAGACATTCTCACTCAAGAAAACTTAGAGGGCAGAAGAGGAAAATGGATTGCCAACATCTTGGAATTTGATATTGAAATAAAACCTACAAAACTAATAAAAGGGCAAGGTTTGGCCAAGTTAATGACAGAAGCAAACTTCCAAGCCCTAGACATCAATCAGCTGGACAGTGAACCGGAGCTGGCGACTCCAAAGATCAATGTAGCCTTTGAACAATCCCCCTGGTATTCAGATATCTGTTATGTGTTACAAAACCTGTGTGCTCCCCCAGGACTGTCCAGAACTAAGTGTAGATTCTTAAAAATGAAAACCTCAAGATTTTGTGTGATGGATGGCAATTTGCTTTGGAAAAACCATGAAGGTATATTGCTGCATTGTTTAATAGAAAATGAAACTAACAATATCATAAAAGAATTTCATGCAGGAGACTGTGGTGGACACTTGTACTGGAAGTCCACTGTGGATAAGATACTAAGGGCTGGGTACTACTGGCCTACCATGTTCTCTGATATCAAGAAATTCATCACATCATGTCATAAATTCCAAGTGTTTGAGGGAAAGAGACAATTGTTGCCACTTCCCTTAAGGCCTATTGCAACAGAGAGACCTTTTCAACAATGGGGCTTGGATTTCATTGGGGAAATTCACCCCTCATCCTCTGGCCAACATAGATGGATCTTAACAGCCACAGATTACTTCACCAAGTGGATTGAAGCTGTTCCATGCAGACAAGCAAATGATTCAACAATCATTCAGTTTTTAGAGAACAACATATTGGCTAGATTTGGCTGCCCTGATAAAATAATCACAGACAATGTTGTAGCTTTCAGATCCAAGAAAATGGTGAACTTCTGCCATAAATTTCACATCACCTTGGGCCATTCCACTGCATACTATCCCCAAGGAAATGGCCTTGCTGAGTCATCAAAAAAAAGTCTGGTAAACATCATAAAGAAAGTGCTAGAAGAGAACAAAAAGAATTGGCATAAGAAGCTTGTGAATGCCCTATGGGCAGATAGACTAACAACCAAAAGATCAATTGGGACCAGCCCATATGAGTTGGTTTATGGACTAGAAGCCAAATTTCCTTCGTCACTAGGGGTGCCTGTAATGAAGCTTCTTCAAGAAAGCCAAGCTGAACCAAATGATATGCAAAGGAGAATCAATCAAATAATATGTTTGCAGCAAACCAGAGATCAAGTTTTCAGCAGAGTGCAAGTGCTGCAAGAAAAACTAAAGAAGGCCTTTGACAGAAGAACCAAGGCAGAAGATTTCAGTGTGGGAGACAAAGTCCTCAAGTGGGATGCAAGAAGAGAAGACAAAGGAAAACATGGAAAATTTGATTCTTTATGGAGAGGACCATTTGCTGTCCAAGCAGTGCAAGGTAACAACACCTACTTCCTAAAAAGTCTTAATGAAACTGACTTGGATGAAGGTCCTGTCAATGGCAGGATGCTGAAGCACTATTTTGAATATCATCCATAAGTGCACCCTGAGGTTCCCTTGTATATATGCAGATGTATATATTATTTTCTGTTTAGATTGTAAAAATGCAGTTTTCCAAGTTTATTGACTACCAGCAAAAGGTAAATAGAATCAGAGGTCTACCAAGAAGAGAAGCACACAATTTTGACATCTCAAAGCAGCAAACTTCAAGATTGGCAAGAGCAGTCAAGGAGCAAGGCAATCTGACCTGCTGTTCTTGGTCTTTCAAATGAAACACCATCCCCATGTGGAGCCACTGTTAGCTACCTATACCAATAGGTTTCATATCTCATGATTGGCTATAGAAGTTCCAAATATGCTCTGCTTTGATCATGCAAAGATCACATATTTCCAAAGGAGTACAAGGTGTGTAAATAGATTAATGCATCCCAATTTTGATGGATGGTCCAACAGTCTAAACTGGATCATGCCATGTTTTAAATTTTCAGTTGTAGATTAGAGAAAGAAGTCTGTCCAAACTGTTTAATCTTGGCAGACAAGTAATTCAGGTAGAGAAGAAAAAGGCTCCCAACAGCTTAATCTGGGACCTTGGAAGAAATAAGGGTAGAAGTAGATAGAAAAACAAAAGAAAAGGCCAAAGAAAAGAAAAGGCAGGTAAGGGTCTGCAAGTCCAAGTGCACCCTCCAAGAAGAAATAAAAAATGCTAGGCAAGTAGCTGGGTAAGTAGTTGGGGTTGCAGAAAGGTTATTTTTACCATTGCAAGTGTGTTAGCTTTGTTCACCAAGGCAAAGTCAATGAAATGAGAAGGTGTTCTTCTTCATCAAGATTGCAGTAAGCAAAGGAGCATGTCTAACCTCCCTTTTCCCCTTTTCATTTCATTTACTAACATTCCCTCATCAGTTGAGATTCATGGAATAATTATGGTTTCATGGTGGTTCTTAGTCTTTTTAGAAGCCACATTTCTTGTCTAAACTCTTTTCATTTTGATCTACTCCCTAAACTAAGTAAGTTTCAAATAAACTTAGTGATTCTCCCCCCTCATTCACATCTTCCCCCATATTAACTCTAACTTTACTATGTAAATCCCCTATATTACCTTTCCCCTACTAGTATTAACACCATGGTGTATAAACCCCAAATTTTGTATAAATATCCCCCCCCTTGGCATTATAGCCAATAAGTTCTCTATCAGGGATCAAATGACATATGGTCACTTTGATGAACCTAAATTTAACTTCCTCCCCTCTTCTGAGTTCATTGGGCCCCTACAAAGCTTCATTTGCCTAAGAAAATCTCATAAATAACCTTGTTTTACCTATACCCGCTTCATTAGCAAAATAACCCAAACACCCACTTTATTCGCTTATCCTAAGTATCGGGGCCGCATTATTGTGCATTGAAAAAACCTTATAAAGCCCCCCCCCCTCCTACCCATGAGCCCTTTCGGAATGGTGAAATAACCCAAAAATCCTCCTTTTGCCGCTTAAACCAAAGTTCCGCCCGTATTATACATTTCTGAAATACATTGATAAAACATTTGGAAATACCCTATCCTAATGTTTTCCGCCTAGCACTGATCCCGAAAACAAATAATAAATTATACTCCGCCCGCATCCGTATCCATCGATCACGTCGCCCCCCCGTCCACCGTCGGATCGGACCCGTGGGATCCGACGGCCCTCATTAATATCGGAGCGGCCCCCACGACGGACAATTAGCGCCCGAGAAAATGACGAAGGGATACGTCATGGCGCGGCCACGCGTCACCCTTTCAGGTCTCTCGGAGCGGCCTCTGACACAACCAGGGCTGTATCCTAACCGCCCCGAGAAACCGTAACCGCTCCGAGAGACCGTAATGGCTAGTGTACTTACCGCCCGGTTGTGGGTTCCATGTCATGACCACGTCATCGCCACTCGCCATCGCGTCAGCACTTTTGTCCACCTCCGTGCCAGCGTGTCTGCCACCACATCATCCCCGTGGACCACTCAGAGCTCGCCACGTCACCTGATGACGTCATGCTGACGTCAGCCGGCCCTGAGCCCACCTATGACGTCATGCTGACGTCACCAGAAAAACGCGCCAAAATGCCAAAAAGTCCATATTTAGGCTGATTTTTGCGTTTTTTTGTACTTTTGCTGCCAGAACTGTTGCTTTCTCTGCATGATTGCTACGTCCAAGTTACACCACCTTTGCTGAAGCCAACTTGGAGACGTCCAGCGCGCCATTTCCACAGTCATCCGTGACCATTGCTCGCTCTTTACCAGGTATTCTCCATTAAAATCCTTCATATACCTACTCTGTCTGTGATTTCCCTTGAAAGAGCTTAAGCGACATACAACTCTCAAAATTCACCGGTGAGTCTTGATGCTTAGCCCCCATTTACCACTGTGAGCTCGAAAAACAATAGCCGAGCCTTGTTTACCCGTATTTTCACTGAAAACGGTACTCTGTTCACGCAAACGTGAAAGTACTCACTCAAACTGTATTCACCTGCTGAAAAAGGACAGATTTAGACCTCTCATTGGTCTCATTTACACTTTAAACAGCATTTCAATTGCTGTGTGCCCATTTCACCCTCTGGTCTCTAAAATTCACACTTTCACTGCAAGTAATCACCTCTGTGTCGTTCTGCCTACTTCAATCAGTTCACCTACAAGTCAGAAGCTTAATAGACCATGGAGACTCCAATTGCACTGAACATCAAGCCTCTCAATGCCCCTCACAGGGAGTTAGAATGGAAAGCTCTGGGAGATATGGATTATCAAATGTTAGACTGGTTTCCACTAGGCTCCAAATACAATATTCAGATGCTAAATGAGTTGAAAGCCCAACACCTTAGTGGAGCTGATATCCTAGGGATTTGGGACTCAAACTTGCCCATCTACAACCTCCCCCAGGTAAATCCTATGCCTGAATTGATCCACAGATGCCAGGAGTGCTATGATCCATGCCAAAGAGCTGTCCTTAGCGCTACAGGCTCAATTCTGTTCCATATCACCCTAGAGAGCATAAATGAGATGCTGCATTTCCACATTGCAAAACCATTGACCCCCCTCTACATGCAGAACTTGATAAAGGAAGGGAATAAGTTGTCAAATGACCAGATCATCAAAATCAACCAGCTGTTTGTACAATCAGGCTCTGAGACCATCAGAACTTCTCCTATTGGATATGCTTACTTAAATGAATTGGGCAGAATGCTAGTGGATTTGATCAGCTATGTCCTAGGGTTCAAGGGAATGGAGGATGTGGATGAAATCATAATGGCAATGCTGTCTATATTCTCTCCTGGAAAGCCTCCAGCTGTACATTATGACTATGCCACATACATTGCAGACAGGATCCATGACCAGCTGATGAATTTGCAAAGGGAAAGACTGTTCAGATATACTTCCTACATTTATCATCTATTCTTGTTCAATCAACCAGGCAGCTTCCTCATTCCCCTGAAACAAGTTAATGCCTAGGGGAATCCAAGGTCAGTTGTGTTTTGGACCTCTGTTTTTCATTGTACCTCTGTATCACCATACACATACTGTGAATTCATAGACTTATTCATACATCCAGCTATGACATTATTGTATGGTGTTCCTCCTCCAAGGTTAACTGATGACATGAGGAGAATTCTCTATCTAAACAAAACTTACAGCATTGGTAATTGGTACCTTTACCAAGACCACACAGTCATCAGAGTATATGGCTGTGAGTTGAAGCCTTTTAGGCTGCCAAGGTATGTCCCCATGAGGCTTTTTGCCCTCGAATACTTCAGGCAATTTGGGAATGCCGACTACCTCCACTTCCAAAGTAAAAACAAGAAGGCACAGTTGAAGGTAAGGAGCCAGCTGGGCCCTTTCCTATATAACAAAAAAGAGGAGGGATGGAAAGAGGCAAACAGTATCCTAGAGGCCCTCAAACTGCAAACTAGCTTTGAGTGGATACCCTATGACCCCAATCATTTTGTTTCCCTCAGGAGGATAAAATACAAGTTTGGCACATATTCACATGTGAGGCAGCCTGAGATTGAGCAGTATGCCAATGCATTAAGCTGGGAAGAAGGCACCCTAGAAGAGGAAATCACTAGTGAAGAGCTGCTAGAAAAAGAGGCCAGAAATATTCAAAAGGATACTGACTTAGAAACTTGTGGACAGGTCCCCTTTTCATATAAAAGACAACTTGGAGCAGCTGCCTCATCCTCAACTACACATCAGCAAGCTGCCGTGAACACTCCACAGACAGCCAACAAAGGCAAAGAAAAGCAGGTGGAACAGCCACCTCCTATGACTGAAGAGCAAATGGAAACCCTAGTGCAGCAACAAGAAGAAATGGAGCAGCAGGGAGAAGGGCAGCAGCAAGAAGAACAGCAACAACAGGAATTGCATCAAGAAGAAGGGCCACATGAGAGACAGCAGCCCTTACAACAAGAAAGAGTAGTTGATACTCCAACTTCCACTGAGCAACAGGCTCAAAATATAGTGCCTCCTAGGTTTCAACCGACTCAGTGACCTCCAAAGGTCAAAATATCCTCTGATAGACTTAAAAAGCAGTTATGTTGCATTCAAAGCTGTAATAACTTTTTTTCTACTTTCTGAACGAAGTAATGAAGATATTTTTCTCTCAGATGACTCAATGCCTGAGATATTTTGTATAAGCATTCCTATAAAGTCCCCTTCGCATGAGTTTGCAAGGGTTGTTGTTGATTTCTCCTGAAGAAGTTCTTATGCTGTAATCCTTTCAGAAGTTTAATAAAGAAAGTGATGGAATTTCTCGGATTTCTAAAGTGTTGAATGCGTTCTGGTGTCTGTTGAAAACTGCTGGATTCCTGTGTATTACACAATACAATAAGTCTCTGTAACTCTCTCTGTTATGTGTTTTCATTTGTTAATATCCATATATGTTTCTAATGTTTGAATATTTAGCAACATGGAAAAAGAATAACCTTCAGGATTTATTCAAGAAATACCCTGAGTTCAATCTGTGTTGTTAATGAATGTTTTCTTCATCTGTAATCTTGATAAGTGTAATTCTTAATTGCTGCACTTTCAGAATACATCTTTCACAGTGGCCTTTGTCTTAGGAATTCAAGTTTGCTCCTGTGCAACGTGTTTCACTTTCACCTCACCAGCTTAATAGAGAATTCTTAATTGCTTTCTGTTGGCTGACATGCTTCACCATTCAAGTTAACTTTGTTTGTGTGAGATACACAATAGGCCCTGCAGTTTGAACACCACCAATCCTGCATTTCAAAGCATTTCACAACTCCAGACTCCATTGCCCAATGATATATTACTCTCTAAACACTACATCTTAAGCCCTGAAATAAATCCTTCAACCAAAACCTGAGCATAATATCTAGCCTAAAACACCATCATAACAGAGACAAATCATAAAGAGAGAGCCCTCTCTGATTACAGTTTGGCTAGAAACTGTGATCCAAAGATTGGTTAGTGGTTACCCCGGCCGTATTCCCTTGGGAGTCATAGGGAACAACCTGGGTGTTAACAACGTGATCCCATGACATAAATAAGGGGGTTAGGGTGGGACCCTAACATGCCCTCCCCCTTAAGACTAGCCTTGTCCTCAAGGTTGAAGCTGCGGAAACTGCTGAATAATAGTGGCTGGTTCCCAAGTTGCATCTTCCGGAGAGGTGTCTTTCCATTTGACGAGGACTTCCTTAATCATGCGGCCGCGCAGGTGCTTGTCTCGCGTGTCTAGAACCTGTTCGGGTTGAAGCCAGATTGACCCTTCTTCGTCCAATTCAGGTAGACTGGTTTGAACTTGGCAATTGTTCCCTTCACTTTCTTGAGGCATGATACATGGAAAACTGGATGGATTTTTGCCGTAGGTGGCAAAGCCAACTTGTAAGCCACTTCTCTAATGCGCTGAAGTACTTGGTATGGTTCGTAGAATTTTGGAGAGAGCTTTTGACAACCCTTGTCTTTGAGTGATGTTTGCTTATATGGTTGCAGCCTCAAAAAGACCTGATCCCCTTCTTGAAATTGGCGCTCTGAGCAATGTTGGTCGACCTGTTGCTTCATGCGGTCTGAGCTTGATGAAGATTCTCTCTAAGATGGGCGAGCATGGTTGCGCGGTGTTGTAGGAGTTAATCCACTGCTTGTACTTTGGAGCATCCCTTGAGATAAGAAGTAGGGGAAGGCGGAAGTTGACCATATACTGCTTCATAGGGAGTCATTTTGTTGGTGGCATGATAGTTGGTGTTATACCACCATTCAGCCAGAGGTAACCACTGTACCCAAAGGTGTTGCTTTTCTGAAGTGAAACACCTAAGGTAGGTTTCTAGACATTTGTTGACGGCTTCGTTTTGACCATCTGTTTGCGGATGATATGAAGTACTGAGTTTGAGTTGAGTGCCTTGTATTCTGAAGAGTTCCTGCCAAAAATTACTGGTGAAGATCGGGTTGCGGTCGGACACAATAGAAGTGGGCATGCCATGCAATTTGAAGATCCGATCCATGAAAGATTGAGCAACCAAAGTTGGTGTAAACGGGTGGGGTAGGGCGCAGAAATGAGCATACTTCGACAGTCGGTCCACAACCACCATGATGACTGACTTGTTCCCTGACTTTGGAAGACCTGTAATGAAATCCATAGAAACCTCCGTCCAAATTGATGCCGGAATGGGCAATGGTTGTAATGTGCCTGGTGTGTTGACGGTTTCCCCTTTGTGGCGTTGACAGACATCACATTTTGCTACGAAGGTAAGGATTTCCTTTTTCATGCCTGTCCAAAAAAATGATCTTCTGGTGCGACCATACGTCTTCTGAAAGCCCGAATGTCTTGCAATGGGAGATGAGTGAAATTCTGCCAAAATGCGACTTTTGAGGGTGGATGTTGGTGAGATTACGACTCTGTCCTTGTAGCGAAGAATATCATTTTGCCACAAGTAGCCCTTGGTGGAATTAGGATCTACCTGCAATTGAGAAATGAGTTGGGAGAGCCCGGGGTGTGAAAACCATTCCCTGCGAGCCTCTTCAATCCAGTCTGGAATGGGGAGGGAAATTGCGAGCAGAGTACTTTCCTCCTCAAATTGGCGAGATAATGCATCTGCTACACTATTGTCTTCCCCTTTCTTGTAATTGATCTCATAATCATATCCCAGCATTTTGGCTAACCATTTATTTTTTTGTGGGGAGGATAGGCGTTGCTCCAAAAAATATTTAAGACTGTGATGATCTGTGCGGATTTGGAAACGTCCCCCCAATAAGTAAGGTCGCCAGGTCTCGACTGCATGTAAGATGGCCATCATTTCCTTTTCGTAGGTAGATTGGCCCAGATTCCTCCCACTGAGTTTTTGGCTTGTGAAGGCCAACGGGCGCCCTTCCTGCATTAAGACTGCCCCAATACCTGTACCCGAAGCATCACATTCAATGACAAAGGATTTGGTGAAGTCAAGTAGTGCTAAGACTGGAGTGGAACACATGGCGTTTTTGAGAGCGGTAAATGCCTGTTGTGCTTCCTCGTTCCAGAAGAAGGAATTTTTCTTTAGGAGTTGAGTGAGGGGCTTCGCTATGCGGCCATAGTTGCGGACAAATTTACGATAATAGCCTGTGAGACCGAAAAATCCTCTCAAGCTCTTCAAGGTCTTAGGTTGAGGCCATTCTTGCATTGCCTGGATCTTTTTGGGGTCCACCTTGACACCTTCACGCCCCACAATGTGGCCCAAATACTCAACTTATTCCATGCCAAATGAACACTTGGACATCCTGACAAATAGTTTATGCTTGCGGAGTAGTTGCAAGAGTAGATCTACATGCTGAAGATATGTCGCCCAAGTGCCACTATAGATGAGGATGTCATCGAAGAAGACAAGGACAAATTTTCTGAGATATGGTTTGAGAATGTGATTCATAAGGCTCTGAAAAGTAGAGGGGGCATTAAAAAGACCAAATGGCATGACCAGGAACTCATAATGGCCTTAATGAGTTCTGAAAGCCCTCTTGTGAATGTTGACTTCCTTCATGCGAATTTGGTGGTAGCCTCAGCGAAGATCCAACTTAGTGAAGAATTGAGCCCCATTGAGTTCATCCAGCAAATCGTCAACCACCGGGATGGGAAATTTATCTTTGACTGTCAACTTATTGAGGGCCCTGAAGTCGGGACACATCCGCCACTCCCCATCTTTCTTGAGCACCATGACCACTGGGGGTGAATAAGGACTAATGCTGGGACGAATGACACCTGCTTCCAACAGTTCCTTGATGATTTTTTCTATTTCATTCTTTTGGGTGAACAGATATCTGTATGGCCGCACATTTGGGGGTTGGGCCCCTGGAACCAAGGTGATGCTATGATCATGTTCCCCTCGCGAGGGTCGAAGCTCATGAGGCTTGTCAAAGACCGTCCGATGGTTATTTAAAATCTGTTGCATCTCATGATGAATTGGCAGAGACATGGTTTCGACTACCTGGATGGCATTAAATTGAGCTACTACTCCATGATGGCCCTTTTTTAACAATTTTTCCATCCTATGCGAGCTGATGATAGAGGGGGCTCTCGCCTGGAGTCCACGGAGGGTATGTGTGGAGTTGTTCTACTTAAAACTCATATATAACTCCTGGAAATCCATTGTGATTGGCCCAAGAGTGCGGAGCCATTCAGCGCCGAGGACAATGTCGCAACCCCCCATGTGTATGGCAAACATGTGGGTTTTCAACTGATAATCCCCCATTTGAAGTTTGACATTTTCACAGCGGCCTTCACATTTCATTATGCCCCCATCCGCAATTTGGACTTGGAAGTTAGAAACTGCTCGTACAAAACAATGTGCTGCTTCTGCGACTTTTTGATGGATGAAATTATGGGTACTTCCACTATCAATCAAGACTACTACTGGGCGATGTTTAAGAAAACCCTAGATTTTGAGAGTTTGAGGGGAAGAAATACCTACCAACGTATGCAGCGAAATAACTGGTTCATCAGAGACATTCTCCTTTGGGTTGTCTTCTTCTAGCACCTCATGTTCCTCAAGTGGTGGATCTTCCTCTGTTGAGCTATAGTTAGTGGCATCTATTTGAAAAAATTTGCGCTCCTTGCATTTATGACCTGGGGAGTATTTTTCATCACAGTAGTAACATAGTCCTTGCTTCCTTCTTTCGGCCATTTGCGCAAGTGACACCTTTTGGACCTTAAGTGTTTGAGTCGTGTTGTGAGCCTGTGGGGGACGACCTTTAGCGGGGAAATTTGGGCGACTGTATTGGGCTGCTAATGCACGTTCCACCTTACGAGCTACCTGGCAAGCCTCCGTCCACGTGGGAGGGTGGTGAAGTAGAACTTGAGCTTTGATGGCTTCTTTAAGACCACTGATAAAACATTCCGTGTAGAACTCATCTGTGAGACCCCTAGTGCGGAAGGCTAAGGCTTCAAAAGCGGTAATATATTCATCCACTGTACCAGTCTGTCGGAGCTTAGTGAGACGACCCAAAAAAGAGTCTTCCTGTTCAAAGCGATCTCGAAGAGCTTTGGTAAATTGGGTCCAAGTCCTAAAAGGTCCATTGCAACGCTGATGCCATTCCCACCATTGCCACCGTTCATTGTCCAAGTACATGCTCCCCAACATAAGCTTAGTCGCATCCTCTGGGATATGATTCAATTTGAAATACTGCTCCATTTGTGCTAGCCATGCGGACGGGTGAGAACCGTCAAATTTATGCACATCCAACTTGGGAGGTCGCTGACTGGGTGGTGGATGGGTGTGCCAGACGTGAGGAGAGTGGCTAGACTCACCCTCATTGTATTCATGGCCATTATACGCCTCCTCGTGGGCTTGCTCCTTGCCCTTCGGGAGTAATTGCTGTATCTGGAGACTTAGTCCGCGAATCTCAGTTTGGATGGAGTTCACAGTTTCTTCCAGTTTGTCCATCCTTTCATTGGCCATCGCTTGAGCTCTAGTTTCTACCATACACCAACCTGATGAAAAATTGGGACCGCCTAAATTTTTTTTACTAATAAATTGAATGGTACCACCTTGCTCAGCTCGTCGTCCTGATTCTGATGGGCTAGATCACCAATAAGCGGCCCGGAAGATCACAGACTCTTTTTTTTTGAAAACTCCTAACGGAGTTTTACTCCTTCTTGATCAATACTGCAGTCGCCAAATCCTCAAAATGTCAATACTGCCAAAAGTCCTGCGAAAAGTATACCTCGGTATAGGAACCCTTCACAACAACTCCGATCTGGTGGGTCTGAGAGATCTGAATGGCGGAACAACTGCGGCGGTGGATCTGTGGGACTGATGTCTGCTGCTGCTGCACCTCTTTGTACACGCGGATCGAGAATAGATGATGTGTGATCCCCCGATAGCAAAGGAAACTATGGTCGTGAGGAGTGTTAGGTGCTACAGATCGCAATATACATAAGGGTCTGGCAGTAGTACTCGGCCCAATGTTTCAGGGCTCTAACTAAGGAGGATTGACCATACCCTTAGCCGTACAACCCGACTTCCCTATCGCACGGGTGAGTAATCTCTCCGAGTGCTGTTCTCGGTGTACTGTAGCCACAAGACGGCCGACGGTTTATCTATGGCGAGGTTTCAAGGGAGCCTAGGGGGCTTTCGATATACCCAGAGGGTACGTGGAAGACAGTCCGTGCGCAGTTCTGTCTAATGCGCTACTACTCGAAGGGGTACCCACAGGGGTTACAAGGGAGTCCAACAGACGTGACCACCTCTTGTATTTCCTACGTGCATGCCTCCCCAAATCCGCAGGTTTATGCGCTCAACGACAGATCCTGTGGTTTAAAGACGCAGGAACACGTCTCTAGCCGAATTTTTTTTTTTTGCTAAGAATTGGAGATCCCACCGGCCCTGGAAGTGCTCTGATACCACTTGTTATGCTCTCAACCTGCAAAATGATACCCAAATACAGAATATGCGAAGAAAAGATACCCAGAACATAGAATAGCAATGTTTTTATTATTCAGAGAGTAATGTTCACTTGCCTCTTCGAGGGGGCAACCTCCAATAGAGCAGAGCTCGACTACAAAAATAAGACACAATGATCCTCGCAGGGAGTCTCTATCCTTTATATATGACTCATACATGCAATACCACAGGCCAATACCGTGGGTTTTATTAATACCATCTATCTAATACTACGACCCATTTGCAACTAACTGTGGTCACGTCATTAATTGTGGGTTAACCACTTACAAATATTAATATGGGCTTTATTGACTCTTGACTATGACGTGATCCCATGACATAAATAAGGGGGTTAGGGTGGGACCCTAACAGTTATCTTGGAAAATTTTGACAAAATCCTCTCTTGAAATTGGCTTATGATATATCTTCAACCGATGACCATTCACAAGAAGAGGTACCTTTCTTTCATCTATTGTTCTTATTCTCACTGCTCCATTATTAAAGACTTCTTCAATCTCATATGGCCCAAGCTAATGAGTCTGAAACTTTCCTTGAAAATCCTTGAATTTTGAATCGAATAAAAGTGCCCAATCCCCTGCTTGGAACATCTTCTCCTTGATATACTTATCATGCCATTTAGCCCTTTGTTGTTGGACTAAACTGGTTCTTTGAACTGCATCTTGCCTGATTTCATCAAGCTCATTGAGTTGCTCCAATCTATGTTTCTGTGCTTCTGATAAATCCAGTCCCAATTGGACTTCCATCTTGAAGGTTCTAATTTGAAACTCTATAGGGAACAGTACTTGCTTCCCATAAACAATCTCATAAGGAGTATGTCATGTTGTTTTCCTCCATGTAGTTCTGTAGGCCCATAAGGCTTTAGGAAGCCTTTCTACCCAATCTCTTCTGTGTAGATGTACAGTCTTAGAATTCCTTCAATCACCTTATTGGTAGATTCGGCTTGACCGTTTTCTTGTGGATGGTAAGGAGTAGAATTCCTATGTTTGATATTGTACTCTTCCACAAGTCTTTCCACCATTTTAGATGTAAATTGAGATCCTTGATCTGTCACAATTTCTCCTGGAACACCAAAACGATTGAAGATGTCCTCAAAAAGAAAATTAACTACATATTTTTCATTAGCAAAAGGCAATGCTTTACCCTCTACCCATTTGGTGACATAATCAGTGCATACCAAAATATACTTATTTTGTTTAGATGGAGGATTAATTTTTCCAACAAAATCCAAGGCCCATTTTTCAAACGGTTCAATGAGTACCTGAGTTTGTAGTGGCATTTCATCTGAAGGAGCAGGTTTTCCTACCCTTTGGCAACTATCACATCTTTTGACATATTCTTTGGCATATCTGAAGATGGAGGGCCAATAATATCCTAAATGAAGGATTTTATAGGTTGTCCTCTTCTCAACAAAGTGTCCACCACAAGGTTCATCATGACATGCCTTAAGAATTTCAGGCATTTCATCTTCTCGAACACATCTTCTGATCATGAGATTTGGCCCTATTTTATACAATTCATTAGTAATCCATGAGTAACTTGCACTTGTTTGAATGATTTTTCTTTTCTCCTTAGGAAACAAATGTGACGACTAAGTAATTAGAAATATCTGCAAACCAAGGGGTCTGAGTAGTTATTGCAAAAAGATATTCATCATGAAATTTATCTTCAACTGGAGTGTCATCTTTGATATTTTGAATTCTAGACAAGAAATCGACTACTTTGTTTTGTTTTCCAGGTCTATCTAATAATTATGTTGAATTCTTACAGGAGTAATAACCATCTTGTAACTCTACCATTAGTAATAGGTTTATTCATTAAGTACCTAATTGCAGAGTGATCTGTATGAGAAAAGGTTTCATAGCCTGTTACTAAGAATTCCTTTTCAGTTACAACGTAATTTAACTCAATGGGAGTCAAATTCTTGCTTGTGTAATAGATGGCATAGGGGATCAAATATTTTTGTCCTAATACAGCTCCCAGAGTTGTATCTGAAGCATCTGTTGAAATGTGAAAAGGTAGTTTCCAATTTGGACCTCTTACGATGGGTGCTTCAGAATTTTTTTCTTTTAAAGTCTCAAATTCCAACTGGTAATCAGGATTCCAATTGAATTCACAATCTTTGGTGAGTAATTTGAAGAGTGGGGATGCTAGTTTAGTGAAATTTTCTATAAATCTTCTATAGTATCCTGTGAATCCTAGAAAACTTCTAACATCCTTTCGAAAACTTGGAATTTATAGTTTAGAGATGACTTCAACTTTAGATTTATCAACCTTAATTCCATCTCCTGAAATGTGATGTCCTAAAACAATCCCTTCTGTAAACATCATAAAACATTTTTCATGGCTTAGTGAAAGGGTTACTTCCTTACATCTTTTAAGAACATTTTCCAAATTTTCTAAAGTTTCTTCAAATGTATTCCCATAAACTGTAAAGTCATCCATATACACCTCTACACAATCATGTATTAGATCAGAAAAATTTCCTACTACTACTCTTTGGAATGTTGTAGGTGCATTGCACAATCCAAAAGGGAGTAATTGGTAGGCATAAGTTCCCAATGGATAGGTGAATGTGGTTTTATCTTGATCTTCAGGTGCTACCTGAATCTGATCGTAACCACTAAAACCATCCAAAAATGAGAAATATTTCTTACCTGCTAATGTATCTAACACTTAATCCATAAAGGGCAAAGGAAAATGATCTTTTAGGGTAGCTTTATTCAATTCTTGATAATCAATACATACCCTCCATTTACCATTCTTTTTAGGCACAACCACTAGAGGAGAAACCCATTGGTTGTCTGAAATTGGGTAAATGAAGTTTACATTCAGCAATTTTTGCAACTCCTCTTTCACAATTTCCCTAAGATTTGGATTCATCCTTCTTTGAGGTTATCTTATAGGTTTACAATTTTCCTCAATGTAAATGTGATGTATACAAGTCTTAGGACTAATTCTTTCATGTTAGTGTATTCCCATGCATATGCAGAAGAATGTTGTTGTATGTTTTGATTAGCTTTTCCTGTTGTAATTTTTCCAAGTTATTGTTTGTGTTCAATGTTTTTCCTGGAAAGATTTCAACTATAGATCTACCAAATTCTTCCATAGAATAAAGAGACATCTTCATAGATGACAAATATTCAATATTGGATTTTTCTTGAATTGATCATGTTCATATTCTGGAGATGACTCAAAATTTTCCATTATATTTAAGATTTGACCATCTTCACTAACGGTTGAAATAGTAAAGAGAGGTTGAATATAATTTTCATAATCAATCCATTCTTTGTCATCTATCTTTGTGATTGTTCTTGTTGGAGGATATAGAGTGAATTTCTTAGTTGAATTACCATCAGAGATATACATATCACCAGATCTACAGCTAATGAAAGCATCAACTGTAGCCAACCAAGGTCTTCCTAATATAAGTGGATGTCCTCCTAGATTGTTCTTTGGGGTTAAGATCATAAAATCAACAGGGTACTCCCAAGAGTCTAAGGACACTGAAATATCTTCTAACACACCATCTAGTTTGATTACAGATCTATCTGCCAATTGCAGTAATGTAGGTGTATAAAGAAGATTAGGAAGTTTGAGTTGTTCCATGGTTTGTTTGCTCATGATTTTTATTGCTGCTCCTAAATCAATCAATGTATTCAGAATTTCAACTCCATTTATATGTGTTTTTACAACTGGACTTCCTGGATCTACATATTTTTGTATGGAAATTTTTCCTATCATTATGTCTGCTATTTTTCCTACCAAATGAATTCTTTTTACTTCTTCTGTTTTTCTTCCTGGTTTCTTCATGCTCAATTCCTTTATTTTTTTAGCTA
This sequence comes from Pinus tabuliformis, assembly GCA_031772625.1. Classification (NCBI taxonomy): domain Eukaryota; kingdom Viridiplantae; phylum Streptophyta; class Pinopsida; order Pinales; family Pinaceae; genus Pinus; species Pinus tabuliformis. Next base: position 162,403,219 of record CM062820.1, read on the forward strand.
GAATTGGAATCTCCTTAATGGCTTGTAACAAGGGGATTTTGATACAACCATTTTTCAATTCATCTACAAAATCATAATTAGGCAACATAATATGCTTTTCTACCCCTCTATTAACTTGTAATCTTTTAGGAAAAGGAGGTGTAGAAGTGGATACTGGTGGTTGCTGTATGATAGGAGTTGAGTTTATTGGTTCTTTATGTTTTTCATTTTCAGTATTCTGGTTTTGAAGAGATGTTCCTTCAAAAAATTTATTTGGCTGTAGAGAATCTTCTTCAGAATTGTCTTGTTCTTGAATAACTACATAAGGATTTTTCTTTTCTAATATCCTACCAGATCTCAGTTGGACATCATTGAGATCTAAAGGAGTGATTACATAAGTTGGAAATTGTTGTCCTTCCACCATATAGGTATTATGAGGATTTTTATTGTTGGGGTTTGGTAATGGTTGGGCATGTAACTGATTTGGTCTTTGTGGGAATGCTAGTGAAAGTTGAGGGTTTTGGTTTTGAAGTTGGGGTTATTGATTTTGCTGAGGAAATTGTTGAGGAGGATAGTTTGGATATGATGGAGGATATTGATAGTATGGAGAGAATCTTCCTCAGGTATTTTTCATTCCTTGAGCCCAAGGTTGAGATTGTGATTGAGGCCAAGGTTGGCACCAAGAATTCCAATTTGGTGGGGGCTGAATATATGTTTGGTTTTTAAAACCCTGGTTTTGTTGCCCCTGCCAAGGTCTTCTAAAGATAAAGAAACGAGATTCTGTTGGATTTGAAATTGTTTCATCTTGAAAAACAGCCTTAAGACCAGGAATTGAAGGACAACTTTTGGTCTCATGGTTTTCTGAACAAATCAAACAAGTCTCTATGATTTTTGCATCCAATGGGCATTCTCTTAAAGCATGCTTCTTTCTGCATTTGGGACAGAAAATAGCTAAAGCATCAGCCTCAGATTTCTGCTTATTTTATAACTTAAGGGTGTCTATATGTTCACTATGGCTCCCTAGAATATCTGTTTTAAATTCATCAAGCATGTTTCCAATTTTTTCCATACTCACTGATCCAGTTGTAGATTTATTCACTCTAACAAAAGAAGGATCTTTTGGACCTTTACCAGTTTTGGACTTTCCTCTTGAGAGATGAACACATAATTATCCAATGTCACTTAATGGGATTTGAGAGATATCTCCTTTCCCCATCATGTTAAGGATGTCTATCCACTCATCTCTAATGGCTTTTAATAAAAGATCTTTTAAAGTATCTTGATCTAAGTTATCCATTTTTGCTCTTTTTAAGTTATAGTTGAATCTTTCAATTAAATCCTCCAAATTTTCATCCTCTCTTTGCATAATTTTGAACACTTCATATTTGTGATTGATAGGCATGAAATAATCCAAATACCTGTCCAAAAATACTTTCTTCATGTCATTCCATGTTCTAATAGACTGAGTGACCAATCCCATGAACCATTTTAAAGCAACTCCTTTCAATGTTGAAGGAAACAATTTGAGTTTTTGAGAGTCTTTTAAATAATCATAAGTTCTGCACAAGACTTCAAATTCAAATAAGAAGGTTTCAGGATCTTCACTTTTTAATCCATGAAAATTTGGGAGAACAGAAGGCGAAATATTTTTCATTGTGGCATCTGTTTCTTCATCAACTATAGGGAATCCAAAAGAATTATCAACTTCCCTATTTATTCTACCTCCTCCATTATTTCCTCTACCTTCTCCATTATTTCCTCTACCTCTTCCTCTACCGCCTCCTCCTCCAAATAGTGAAAATTCTCCATCCTCTCCTTCTTCTTCTATTCCTACCATTAGAGTTTCTTCAGAGTTAATATAAGATTCAACCTGTAAGGTTAATTGCTCTTCCTTTGGTTCCTCTATCAATGGTATGTGGAAGAAAGGTTCTACTTCTCCCTCTCCACTAGGTATTCTTAATTCTTCAACTAAAATATGTTCCCCTGTAGAGGTGAAAAAGGCTACTCCTTCTGTTGGAGATCCAAGATTTTTTTCCTCTAGGACTGCCTCACTAGATGAAGTAGGAGATCCTCTTGATTAGATTTCTGACCTTAGAACTTCAGGAGGTCTATGGCTAGGAATATAAGTTTGAGATGGAGGTGTATCTCTTCTTAGTCTTGGTGGAGTAAGTAGTGTTGTAGGAATTAAACTCCTACCTCTAGCTATGAATCTACCCCTAAAGTCTCTTTCTCTACGCATGCCATTTTTTTTTTGACGTAAGAGATGAAGTTACCTAATTACACTTCCTCGACAATGACGCCAAAATGTTTAAGCAATTTAGCGTCCTAAATTTCTTGCATAATTTATCAATCGAGGTTTGTAAATTGATGAAGTGTGATGCACTATATGTGCTTAGTTAAACTTTCTCTTACATCATTGTTTTGTATTTTATGTTTGTTTTGGGGGTTTCTATTCTTTGATGTCTACGAATGTACAACCTGAAACTAGGAGAAAATTTAAGTGGATCTAATCAATTTTAAAGGAAAGGAAAGGTTCCTAAGTTAATCTAATTTCCTGAAAATGGACCAAGAATTGTTGGCTAGTTAGAGCCTAATAAGAAGACAGAGCATCTATATTATCTTATCATTAGTCCTAATCCATGGATATAATTCTTAAAACCAAAAGTGATATTGATGCAGAAGTGTTTATGGGAAAACTAGTGTCTTTTCGGTCTGCTAGTCCCACTAATATTGGCAACTATCTTAAAAACAAACAATCAAAGTAATTTGTGATTTCCTCTATGTATGATAGATAAGAGATAAGCAAAGGGACCAACCTGGATCTTCCGCTTGACTCCTTGCTTGATTTCTCTCCCCTTTGATAGAGCTTGCAACTCCTCTCCTACTTGTCCCGCTTACAGAATACCTGTGGAAACAAAGTAACAAAACATCATCAAAGCATCTTGATCTATTATATCATAAACAATGCAGAATCAGAAATACATTGAACATACAATGGCATTCATAAATAACAAGATTCACGGGTACACGATTGTATGGAGGAAAACTCAAAGAACTTTATTAAAATATAAGGGAGAATTACAACCCAGTTGTTCGATCCAGCATCATCCTCCCTGCATCAAAGCCCTATTCACCTCATGAAAAGCAAGATCACCCAACAATATGATGCCTCTTCTCAAAGACAAACTATCAACACTTCCTTACAAATTACAAAATTCCCACCTCTAGATCTCTCAGATGAGGGATCCATTTATAGATGTCTACAAGGGTGTGAGTCATCTCTGGGTTTTTTATTAGTGTCATTCCACTTGTAGTTCTTGGTTCCACTTGGAGATTTCTTAGATCTCTTACTCATCCCTGGGCAAATTTAGAGAGGCAAGTGTCATGGGAGAAGTTTCTAGAAGATTCCATGAGCATCCACTTAGAAAATTGTCTCAGACATTTGTCCATTCTCGCTCATCACACCCCACAGAAGGCCTCTTCAGTATGCATCGCACCTGGCTAGTGTAGGAGTCAGTATGCATCGCACCCTGACAGTGGAGCAGTCAGTATAGTCTAGTCTTGGCCAGTTCTGAGTGGTTTTTCAGGTGAAACTTTTGGGGAATGATTTAATCAGTTGACTATGATCCTTTAGGGTATGAAACAACACTTTTAGGGGTTAAAGAGCCCTTAGTTTATTGACATATAAGATTGGGGTTGCAGTGCCCAAATATGTCTATAACAGTTGCCCCCTAAAGCATGAAGTCGTAAATCTTTTGATGTCGGGTGAAATGATTTATCATGAGGATCCGAGGTATTCGAACTGGAAGGTGACCTGTATAAGATACAATACAACAATCCTCATCATAATATTTTCATGATCTAGCTGAGTCGAGCATTCCCATGGTCAGGTTTATAAATTCATTTCCATGTACATAGAATAGATAATCGTCTGCAGTTGCAAACTGGTGATTCTTTATACGTAGAGTCATCATCCCTTAGCTTGGATGATCATTTGTGCAGTTTATGTGTACATTTGATGTCTTTATATTCCTGAATATATTGCAGCCTAGATGGATGAAACTAGATCCGGGGTCTTCAAACTCATTCAATATTCGCCTGATGTACAAGTCGATCCATGTGAAAAGATGTCTTGAAGTCGAACATGGAAAGACATCGCCTGATTACCAGCCAATAGTGTAAGCTATTAACATGTGCGAGAGGAATCACTAATAATGATAATGAACCTCAAGGTACTACAGTACAATTCGTGTGGTGTGAATATGTGATCCGATGTCGAACACCACGCAAAATATTTTGGTCGAAGGCCATTGATGTCAACCTATCGCCAAAAGTGAGAAACTTTCCATTGATGCATGCAAGCTTCAAAGTATTGAAAGGGGTGTTTCTAAGTCAACTTCTTGGATAATGAGTTGATGTCGAAAAGAAGTGACCCATCATAGGAGGGCCATAATGTATCCTACATCTACGACATGAAACGAAGCAAATGATTTTCTGGAGGTGAAAACGATCTGATGATACAAGGTTCAGGAATGGTGGTCATGAAAAATGGAGGGTGAAGGTATTGTAGTGGATGAGGCATTAATTGGATGGTGAATTCTCTAAATGACTTCTCTTGAACATATCAGCGACACTGAGATGGATTGGTAGCGTTAACCCCAAAATATGGATGGTATGGAGGACCAATGGTGATATGACCGGTGAACGGAATAACCCAACCCAACTCAATCATGGTGATGGAGTGAAAGTGTCATGTTCAAGAGCGACCTACTAGCAATAAAGTTTTTGAAGTTTTCTTCCCTTTTTCCCCAGTCATTATTGACCAATACCTCTTTCTTTTTTTCAAGCTTGAGGAGGATAACATATGCTTGTTCTATAATTTTCCCTTTGGGCAAACCCGTCGCTATGTTTTAGCGAGCCTAGCGACGGTGAAACTCATTCTTGTCTGGATGGACAAGTTTGTCGCTATTGTTTTAACGAGTTTAACGAAAATGATAACTCGGTCCTTTTCATGTTTAGAGAGTTTGAAAAGGGATGAAAAGGAAACTCTAGCAGTTCTTTTTTGTAGTGTAATCCCTTGAGTCCGAAAAAGACTAAAATAATACAAAAGGCATGACTTTTCTGATCACTTTAGCAAGTAGAAAAAGACAAGCGCTCGATCTTTTTTGTGGGATAATCCCTTAGGTCCAAAAAGATTAAAATACAAGAGGGATGGTGCTTCCAATCACTTTAGCAAGCTGGAGAGGCCAATTTCTCGACAATCTTTTCATATTTAGCCAGTCTGAAAAGAGTTTAAAGTAGACTCGTATTTTGAGGAACAAGTGGCATTTAGGGTACCAAATTGGTTCCAGGTAATCTTGGAACTTCTCAAAACATGGTGGTGTGAAGAGGGTGGCTAACAAGACCACTCATCACAACTGTTCCTCAAAATGGTAAACAATCAAGTGGAAGCGTATGATCGGCCAAAAGAATGGAGGTGATGGCAGGAACACAACCAAGGTTCAAAAGGCAGATAGAATGGCAATCAAAAATGTTTTTTACCGAAGGTGGGTTCATTTTTTAATGAGCTTGAACTCTGTGGGAACATATTCTCAATGGCAAGTTTATTTTTTAACGAGGTTGAACCTTGCGGAAACATTGCTCATTTTTCCTTCTTATGTAAGCTAGGAATGACCAAACTAAAAAGCTAAGGAACTAATGAGGTTAGGTAGGATGGTTTCATCAACAGTTTAGACAAAACATTCCTTTACTTCACCTTTAGCATAGATGAAGGTGAATGGTGGATCAGACTAATCACCTAACCTAAGAAGTTGAAAAACAAAAAAGCTAAAAAAATGAAATTGGTCGTTTTTCGCTTACATAAAAAGGTTTGCATGCCCCTAGGCATCGAGAAAAGGAGAGTCTCCAGGTAACCATATGGAAGTCACTGCGGTTAAGCAAGATTGTTTTTATCAGCGGTTAGATGAAAAAACTTCCTTGGCTTTGTCTGCCGAATAGACAAAGGTGAATGATGTGTCAGACCAATCACTTAACCTACAAGGAAACCTATCTTTTCAGCTGGGTTCGTCTCAAAATAGACAAGGGTGCATGCCCCCTAAGCTTCGTTACATTCACCAGACTACTCGCCACAATCAGGTGGATGGAATGAAGGTTGGAGAGACACTCTTGATGCAAAGAGACCATTTAGGGATGATGTTTGACTTGGAGCTGTGTTTGGACCGGGAAATGAAAGCTGGTCAATAATCTGGACAATTTTTCCTTCATGCGAGAAACACATCACTTGAAAGAGTGTGGAAACAATAGCTTCCATGCTATAAACATAGTCACGTCGAAGGAGTAGATTGTAATCTAACGGTCCTTGGACTACCATCACGTTTAGATGAACGGTTTTCCTTCTCAAAGTGATCAGTAACTTAGGAAGGATCCCTAACAGTCGAGTGGTTCCTTTGTTAAAGCCTGACAAATTCTGTGTAACAGGCATAAGCAATGGTGAACCAAGCGCTTTCCAAGTAGTTGAGGAAAGGATACTCACTAAAGCCCCTTCATCTATGATAGTGCTAGACTCGACCATTTTGTACACTTGTACTATGATTCAGAATGGTACATTAGAAGGAAGGCAGGGTCTCGCTAGTCAATTCCAATTGAAGGAAGCAAATAGACTGCTTGGAGGGGGTACCGAATAAATGGTTGAATGAACCCCTTGAGTAACAGGAACTGGGGGATTTTCCTCCTGTTGTGAAGGAACAGGTGAATTTGAACAGTATCGTTCTCACTCTTTTTAGGAAGGGTATCACCTGAAAGTGGACCTTCTGAAGGTAAAACTAGGTTGACTGTCATTTCGACCTGTTGAATTTGGTCTGGTATGGACTCAGGAGATTCACTTTCAGCGATATGTGTTTTGACTGATGATTGAGTCATGTTAGTCGGATTTTCAACTAGTAAAGGACTTGGGGAGAGTTTCTTGTATCCAAATGGAAGTCGCTGCGGTGAAGCAAGATGGTTACGCAAGATTCTTTTGGCCTCATCCAAGAAAGGACAATGGGGAAGGTGATGGTCCCCTTCACATAATCCACATGGAATTTTGACCTTTCCTTTCTGTCCAGGAACTTCATTTTCACTAGTTGATGGTGTGTTGTCAACATGATCGCTAGAGGTTGATGACACCGGACGGTGTGAACGGGGAGACCATTCTCTCAAGATCCACAGAATGCAAGGACAATCTCGATGAAAATGGTTCCCCTGCAAATTACACAAGGATATCTGGGAGATTTAGTGTGCGGATTTTCACCAGATGATTCATGGTTGCCCCCTTGCTTAGCTGACTTCTTCTTCTTCTTCTCCTTCCCTTTCTTCTTCTTCTCAGCTACTTGATTACTAGTATCACTATTTTCACCAAGCGAAGAGGAAGAAGGGGGGGGGAGGAACAAACGAAGAGGAAGGCGAAGGGTCAACTCTAGTATTAACTGGTTTCTGATTCGATTGCTGAGGAATTATGGTATTTTGAACGACAAAGGTTGAGAATAGCCATACCGGTAGGCCAATTGTGATTCCCAAAAGGGACAATGTGGCCATATACGGAGCACCAATATCTCCCCATGAGGAGAAAGGACTAGGATTCCCCTCAAAAGGGATTCCTTGATTGGTAGACTCCATTATCTCAACCTAAGATCAACGAAGGAACATGGATGTTATTCTGAATTTAATAAATTTTAATGACGCTTTGACACAACTTTGTTTTTTCAATTTTTAAGAGTCGAGAAAAAGCTAAAGATGACTCTAGTCCCCTTCGATTTTTAATGAGTCTGAAGTGACAAGTGCTTGGATGGACCTTTTCTTTTAAGGAGTTGAAAAGGAACGAAAGTGACTACTCTTGAAATCTGGACAGAGGTATTACCAAACCAATCACAAAACTGCAATATACACCTTGGTGATAAATTAAAGAGAAATTACCAAGGACTTATGTACGATAGTCAATCTTCTTGAATGTTGTGTTCAGTGCATTGCGATCAATAGGGCGGCAGACACGACTTCCTATGGATAAAGGATATAATCCTATTGTGGTCTCCCAATATATACTCGACGGTACGGGGAGCACAAGTCCGTGCTAGCACTTGTCATATCAAAGAGGAGGAATCACCCAACCTTTGATGAAAACGATAGTTACTAGATTTTACGACGCCGGAACACGTCTCTAGCCTAGACCTCTAGATGTGTTGCATTAGGTTCCAAAGCATTGTTAAGTTCATTGAAATTTATTTTAGAGTTGATCTTGTTTAGAAGTTTTCCTTTCAAGGTTCACCGTGTGATGTAGATGTAAAATTCCTAAATATGCAATCTAAAATGATAAACAATCGTTGTTCACTTTTAGCAATGAAAATCCTAGCTACTAAGGAAAGAAGATTACGATTCTTTCAAACAGAGAGCAGAGAGCACACACTAGATGCACTTTTCCTAAATCATTTTTTGCACACAGTCTACATGAAAATGCACATGCATGTATTTTTTTTTTCATTCCCCTTGATGTGAAGAATGCCAGAAAGGAAAACTAAGTATAGATCTGAACTATTTTCTTCAAAATGACATTTCGACACTTTCTTTTCAAAATGAAAGGAAGACTAAACGACACTTTTCGATTTCGAATAGAAAAATGCTTTTGACACTTTAAATATTAACAATTCAAATCAAATACACGACAAAAAGTTCAATCGACTATCTAGAGAAGGAAGACTTTACGACAATTCTCCTTTTTGACACAAAACGACAGTTACGACACTTTTTGCACCAAAACGACAGTTCGATTTACGCAACTTTTTGACGAAGGACTGTAAATGATGGAAAAATACATTAAAAAAAATTACTAATCCTAATCAATGGAGGCTGATCTATGTAATGCAAGGAGGTTTCAACAATGAGATACTGTTCATAAGCAGCAAAAACAATTAAACAGAGCTGAAAACAAGGACAAAAACCCAAATTTCAAGGAGAGAAATAGGATTACTCAGTCATCGCACCTGTGCTTCACAGAAACAGGGATGCATCTCACCTGCTACACACGGGAAGTGCGATGCATACTGGCTTCCAGTTACAGATAGTGCAATGGGCTAGGGAGCGCAACTAAGATGGGTTTTGGCTCAATTTTGCAACTAATTTCAGTGAGTTAAGCCGAGCTATTATGGACAGTAAGGAGAAAATTACAGGGGTATGATCTTGGGAGGTTATTGAGCTACCAAAAGGGAATCTAGAATGTTTGTAAGTCAGATGTTTGACTCATAAACCAAACCGGAGATTGACTGAAGTAGCATTCATCTACTTTGCAATTGCAGAGCAAGAGCAGTTCGAAGGCTATCTGGCTAACTTCAGGCTCCGTCTATAGTTTATAAAACAAACAATCAATAACAAACAAACAAACTATTCGCTCCCTAGTGGAGTCGCCATTTTATTTCCGGGAAAACTAGTGTCTTTTCGATCTGCTAGTCCCACTAAGATTGGCAGCTATATTAGAAACAAAGAATCAAAGTAATTTGCGATTTCCTCTATGTATGATAGATAAGAGAGAAGCAAAGGGACCAACCTCGATCTTCTGCTTGACTCCTTGCTTGATTTCTCTCCCCTTTGATAGAGCTTGCAACTCCTCTCCTACTTTTCTCGCTTAGAGAATACCTGTGGAAACAAAGTAACAAAACACCATCAAAGCATCTCGATCTATTATATCATAAACAATGCAAAATTAGAAATACATTGAACATACAATGGCATTCATAAATAACAAGATTCATAAGTACACGATTATATGGAGGAAAACTCAAAGAACTTTATTAAAATAAAAGGGAGAATTACAACCCAGCTGTTTGATCCAGCATCATCCTCCCAGCATCAAAGCCCTCTTCACCTCATGAAAAGAAATATCACCAAACAATATGATGCCTCTTCTCAAAGAAAAACTATCAGCACTTCCTTACAAATTACAAAATTCCCATCTCTAGATCTCTCAGATGAGGGATCCATTTATAGATGTCTGTAAGGGTGTGAGTCATCTCTGGGTTTTTGATGAGTGTCATTCCACTTGTAGTTCTTGGTTCCACTTGAAGATTTCTTGGATCTCTTACTCATCCCTGCGCGAATTCAGAGAGGCAAGTGTCACAGGAGAAGTTTCTAGAAGATTCCATGAGCATCCACTTAGAAAACTGTCTTAGAAATTTGTCCATTCTCGCTCATCGCACCCCACAGAAGGCCTCTTTAGTATGCAACACACCTGGCTAGTGTAGGAGTCAGTATGCATCGCACCCTGATAGTGGAGCAATCAATATGGTCCAGTCTTGGCTAGTTCTGAGTGGTTTTTCAGGTGGAACTTTTGGGGAATGATGTAATCAGTTGACTATGATCCTTGAGGGTATGAAACAACACTTTTAGGGGTTAAAGACCCCTTGGTTTATTGACATATAAGCTTGGGGTAGCAGTGCCCAAATATGTCTATAACAAGAAGGTAACTCAGTAATTGCATTCATTTAAACATTCAACCATTCAATTTTGGAATATGATGAAATCAATCTCCTTGAAATGATTTTTTGGAATATCAGTGATGCAACTAAGTAAGGACCTGAAAGCAGAAAGGAAAGGTAAAAGCATGTAAAACTAACAATGTGCTAAGTAAATTCAATCACTGTATGAATTAGATATTTAACCATTTAAGTTAGGGTCATCATCATTTTGAAATGTTTTTTGAAAACATCCATTAACACAGTTAATTGACAATTCTATTCTAAGAGAATGAATAACAAAACAGTAAGAAAACTAAGCAACTATGTATTCTTATTACTTCAATCTTAATTTAGTTTGGAAACAAAGTCATTTTTCCATGAAATATATTAGAAGAAAAAGGCTGCATAGTTGTGATTTTATCCTTACACTATTTGTTAAAAAATGAAATGAAATATCATTCTAAATTAGAAAACAGACTTGTTGAAAAGATAGTAATAGAAATTAAACTGAAAACAACAAATGAAAAACCTCCTTCAGTGCAGGGGCCCTCTGCAACTGATGTGGCTGGAATTATAGCTAGTTAAAGATGCACTTTAAACCATCATTGACAACATGAAGTTTGTATTATGAACAAAACGAAGTCTGAATACAGAGTATCAACAAAAAGCCTGAACTTAACGTAATTCCTTCTAACTTCTAACTACTTCTTGGTTCCATGCAACTGATATTTATAGGAAAATAACATAACTATTTTATGAGAAAAACTTGCTACAAGTGGCTAATTCAAATTAAATCTAACATGATTGTTTATGAGAAAAACTTGCTACAAGTGGCTTAATTCGAATTGTAATAGGACTGTTTAACTTCTGATCAGCTACAGGTGGCTAATTCGAATTAAATCTTCAACAGAACTGTTAGACTCTTGATTAGCTACGAAAGAGAAAATCAAGAGTCCTACTGCTTCTAGATAACATATTTTGACTTCATCTTTGACCATGGCCTTAGGCTTGCTTTTCCATCGATCTGGACCGAGTGAATAGGATAGAATCCATGTGGAGATGATTCTAGAAATGCCCATGTGGCCCAATTCTTCATTTGACACCTGGAACCTACCAAACCATGAGAGTATCTACGAAATCCATAGTTAGCTACAGAATAGGATGCGTTCTGTAGCTAATTTGCAAAAATCTATTAAAATAGCAAGAACATGAAAATATAATATGGTGATCATTTTAATGCTTTCCCTAAGACAAAATCTAGCATTTATCATTGATTGGGTCTGTAGTTCTATGAGAAAATGAGAGAAAAAGGTGAGAACAAATGTCAAGGAGAGGGTAATTCTGAGGTTCAACAGAGATGTCTCTACAACTTGAGACTTTTGATCAGGAGATTCTAAATGAGATTTAGAAGGTATAGAAATTGTGGGTGGGGGGGTTTGACTCTTATGAATTCTTTTCGAATGGTCTTTAGGTTTATATGCCATTCACAGTTGGAGGCCCTCCTTCTAGTGACAAAATGTTGCGGCCTCAAAATTTTGTTGCCGAAACATGGGGGATAACCACCCGGTCTGGACCTTAAGACAACTCCTTTTCCGTTTAAAGTGGTGGCTCTGACTGGGGATAATGGGACCAGTTTCCCAGTGTGGGTTTTAGGATGAGAGTGGGTGGTTCATGAGTATTTTCAATAGAATAATGATAATATAAATGACCTATTCTATAATGTGATTCTCTAACTAACTTATTCTAATACAAACCTGGGTATTCCTGTGTTGTAAGCGATCTACAGAGATATTTGATTAACATGTGATAATAAAGATTAATCACAACTAAACAAAGATGATAACGTATAAGATAATTCCTTTGACTAAATATTAGTCAAAGAAATTTATAAAATATATCGCATATATGATGAGTTATATATGAAAATCACCATTTCAACTAGGCATCATACGAAAGTGCTATTAACGCTTAACAGAAACAATAAATCTCACATACAATTCATGAAAGTAAAGTTTTTCCACTAATTAAATGAAAACAAAATCAATCATACAAGGTAATAGTACCATATGTGCGAAGTCCTGCTCATTTGACAAATGACATAGACCAACTTCTTTCTTCAAATCAAATCGTCTCCCAAGAATACAATAGTGCATCAACAAAGGAAAGTAGTCTGACATCTAAAAGAAACAATCATGTCCCATAATTTCACCAAAGCATTCACAAACTTACAATAGTGCATTCTTTGCAAATGGTTTTGATAAAATTATGGACCCTTCTCTCAATGCATGAGAAGGGTATAAATACTATTCTAACTAATGTGAGAAAATATATTATACAAAATTTGAGGAGGTTTCAAACAACCATCCTCCTAACTAGTTAACTAAATCCAAAAATAAACATTGGCTAAATGAACAGAACTAAGAGGATGACTTGCTGTCTGCCAGCTTTTCCTTCAAATCACATATATCGGTCATCGGTTGAATTTGAGGAGGTGCCCCAATATGTGTCCTGAGTTGTCCTGTGAAAATCACATCGGTGAGAGGTGGCAGCATACGTTGAGTCATATGAGGAGAATAGTTGAGAGTCATAATCTGGCTTTGCGGCTTGATGAGGTATTGCCAATACGAATCCCAGTTAGTCCTGGTCAATTTTACAATTGCCTCCCTTTGAGTCTCGACCTTTTCCTTCCAGCTTTTTATACAGAGCATTTAAATCGGGAATTTCTTCCATATTTCCTTCTTTAATCAGGTTGGTGGCAAACAGGGTGTGATTCACTGCCTTAATGATATTCTTTGATACTCCAGCTACCCTTGCGACTGCTAGCTCAGCCTGTTTGATTCTCATGTCCCAATCTGTGAAGAGAATGTCTTTACGAGTTTCCTCAATCTCAGGCAGATTGGCTTTTCTTCTTCCTTCTATTTCCTGCCATTTGATGAACTCAGAGATTCTGGTGTTTAAATCATTAAACTCGGTTCTCTGGTCGATTGCCTTATCTGTGAGATGGTTTCTAGTGGTCAGATAAGGGGTACAACAGTGACACTTGGTGTAGGCTTATCCTCGAGCTTTAACAAATGCATGGGGATCACTTCGAGCCTTTCATTTCTGAATTCTTGAAATCCTTGAAAATCTTCAGGTTTTAGATTCTCCTTTGCCCATTTGAACGCTTGTTCAAAGGATTCAACTGACTGTAACAAGTCTTCAAAATTGTTATCCTCATGGTTGTATTGCTTGAGCTTTACTGTAGTAGTGATATTATATGTCACTTTGTCTGAATCAAATTGCCTCTTAGGCAATGTATGAAGCCTAAGGGCTTCCATGTGTGTTGACTCCTTAGTAGCATTAACAAAATTTGCTAAAGCAATAGACAACACTTGACAGGAAAAGAGGGCCATAATTACTTCTTGATGTCTTTGAGAACTTTAGTCAGGCCTTTTCCCACAGTTTGGTAGGAAATCTCTCTTGCTAATAAATTATCAGAAACATATAAAGGAAGGACATGTGGATCGGTTGTGTTGCCAAAAACCCTAATGTAGGTGAACCATTCTTCAATAAATATTTTCTGACAACAAACAGATCTGTTGCGGCTTCTTGGGAAAACCTAGGGGCTCTCTGATTGAAGATTATTTGATGTAGGGGCAAAACAACAACATGAAATATTTTATAGAAGTGAGGTATATAATGCGATTCCCATATTTTTTATGACTGAGATGGATTGGGTAGGGGTCCTATAAGGTCCATTTCCAACCCATGGTTGGAAATGTCGTGCAAAATAAGATGGCATCAATAATGTAGTCACTAAAATAGAATGGAGGGAGGTTATCTAGAGAGGAGGCTCTCTTCTGTTGATATTCAGTAATGGTGGTGGCTAGGTTATCAGATAGGATGGAGGGCCAATTCATGATGTGGGAATTAACACAGGCATCAATCAGAGGAATCCATTCTATGGAAAACTTAGTATTATTGGGTAACCCATATAATCTACATAACATAGCTACTGCATAGTTGTAGGGGTTTCCCAAAGAGGCTATAGAATACATACTTGATTTATCATATTTTAATTTGTTGTCCAATACTCTCCAACCCTGAATCAGCTTGAAGGGGTCTGGGTTCTTCTTTGTGAATTTGGCCACAAATGTCTTGTCATAGATATCCTGAGGGTCAAGTATGTGGTACATTTTCTTCAAGTCCTCTGCTTTGAACGACCCTATGAGATCAATTCTTGATTCTTGAATTGCATATCTTCATTGATGAGGTTTTAGATCACCCACCTGATCATATCCGTGTATGGGAAGATTTTAGCTCTTGCTCCTATCCTATGAAGGAAAGAATAGGAAGCATCCCTGAACTGAAGTCCCAAAGGCCTTGTTGTGTCAGTTGTTTCTCTCATGACAATGATTTTAGGATGTTCGTCCTCAAGCCTATTGTATATGACCTCTGAATTTGTTGCGCCTTCGGCAACATCGCAAACTGTATCAGAGAAAATAAGAGCCATCTTAGTAAACTCAGATTCAGCAATGGTCTGCTTGCTCTATTTCTGCATCACCTTCCTTAGTGACATGTCTTTTGTAGCTTGCCACAAATTGACAATATATATCAGCGTAGACGGTATCGGGTAATTAATATTGAAAGCTTCTCTGAAATGACTCTGGATCGTGAGAAAGGTTTAATGAGATACTCGACGTTAACTACCCATAAATTGAAAATGATTATCCTTCCTCAGGCTGCTAAATATTTATTAACTTGTTAATTCGTTTGTTTTGATATTAAAACATAATTATTTCACACGTTTTACCGCTCTTAATTGCACATCGCTATATTTAAATGGATACAATATAGCGTTATCAGATGCATAAAGCAAATGTGATTGTGAATATCACAATATCGCATTTTGCAAATCGCTAATGGACATTCTAATGGCATAGGTAAATTTCTTGCGAAGTTTGTGAATTGCCAAGTGCGATTTGCGAAATGACAAGGTGTTATTTATTGGGCTATTGCAGCGGGAGATATGATCGCATATCGCAAGTTTTTGAAGATGTTTTAAGACAGTCACATGGAAAAGTAGGATTTGTGATGCGGATTTCATCCTTATTTCATTTTGCGAGGTTTTGCTAGGTATTTTCTTAGAGTTAGGTATTATTATCCTAAGCCTAAAAATTTAAAAGGGTCCCCATTTATATCCCTAACCTTAGCTATTGTTCTTCATAAATGGGGGGGGGGGGTTGTTTTATAGTACAAAACAGTCATATAGGCAGAATTCTTAGATTCAAAGCTTTGTTTATGTGGAAAATCATGCCTGTGTTTCTCTTCTTCTAATATTAATAAATTCATGCTAATACATGCTCATTATGTTTTCTTAAACTCTCAAACCTATACTACAATGACTAAATCTTAAGTTCACCACAACACATTGTTATCTAGCTCCTCTTTATGCTTGTTACTGCACACTTGATACCTTGACCTAATTACCTGCTCTCATCCCTAGTCTAGCAAACAAAAACCCTAAATTCTCAAATACTCAAATAAGACTTATACATCTAGCCTAAAATCTATTTCTTTCTAGTTGTTTATTGAGAAATCCTCAGAGAGATCCATCTTTGGTTTAGTAGGGCTAGCTACTGAACTAAAATTGGTTCAAGGTTACCCCTTTTGATCTTCTCCTCAGCCTGGGACATTATAGGGGATAACATTTTGGCGTCGTTGCTGAGGAAATGACTGATAAATAATTCCTAGGAATTATTCTATTAGAGATTTCAAGAAAATGGGTTTTGTAGTTGACAGCTTCCAGTATCTAAAGATAGGTTGATTTTACAAATTTCATCAAGTTTAAGGTGTGCAAAAATTCTGGCTCCTAAAATACATACTAGGTCAAATCCTGACCCAAATCCACCTTTTATTGTTGATGAACCAGAAAAACTACTCAGAAATCTCAAGCTACCTATCTCTGAAAGTGCAACTCGAAAAATAAAAGAGACAACTTCTTTGCCTAAAAATTTATTTACTTTTGAGCACCTTCCTTTTGATATTTAGTTAGAACTATCTCTTTCAAGGTCAAAATCTAAGTCTTGCATTCCTGAAGTGATATCTGAACCTTTTCAATTTGAATCTCATCTCCATTCTTCTGAATCCCTATTTTCTAAAGCTGATCATGAGTTGTGGTTGAATTTTGACAAACTTCAAAGTCTTGTTGACCAGCTCCAAATCACTACTGAAAAATCCTACATCCAATATCAGCTTGAATACCTAACTATTGTTTCATCCTCTACTACACCTCCAAGTACATCAACTACCTCATCTCTTCTTCCACCACCTCCATTAGTGTCATCATCTTTACCTACATAGCCCATTGTAGTACCTCCACCACCTCCAGCAATCATGGCACAATTCGCACCTCTTATGTTGCCTGCTCAACTTGCTACTCCACCTCAGAACTATGGCCAAAGAGACCCTCTATTTGATGGAAGATCAGAAATCACAGCCCACCATCATGTTGATAAATTGGTAGATTTTATCGATTTGGAAGAAATTGATGAAGATGATGCTAAGATGAGAATCATAGCTCAAAGTTTTTCTGGAGATGTGAAGAAACAGTTTCGCAGCTTGGCTGCTAATTCTGTCAATAGCTCTCATCACTTGATAGAGTTGTTCTTAGCACGATGGAAGGAAAAGAAAAACCCATTGCAGATTTTGGCTGAGTATAATTCTATGAAAAGGAATCTAAATGAGACAGTCCAAGAGTTCACAACAAGGTTCAATATGGTATATAATTCTATTCCTGACGATATGAAGCCTCCACCTGGTCTAGCACTTCTCCACTACCTTGATGCCTTCGACCCAAACATGGCATATCAGCTTAGGGAGAGGGACCCCGCAACTCTTGAAGAAATGCAGCGAAATGCAGTAAGTATTGAAGCTAATCTTCTCATCAAGAAGTCTAAATCAAATCCTGAGAGGTCTGAGAAGAAATTTGTTTTTAAAGAAGAACCCTCATCATCATCAGATGTAAAGCTTGATACTCTGATCAAAACCATGGAAAGAATGATGGGCATAATTTCCATAATAGATTGACAAGCAGAGCCTTCAGTAAGGAATCCAAATTTTCGAGGCCAACAATAACAACAGTTTAGAAATAGATAGAAACAACAACGAAATCAAGATCCTCAAGGACAAGTAAGAGCTTCATTTCAGCAGGATTACACCGAAGGACAGGAAGAAGATGAAGAGGAAATTGTAGAAGAAAATAATTTCTTTGATGAAGACGAGCTGCCTACCTTTTTGATGGAGGAAGATCAGTTTTCTGAAGAGTCTTTTATACCAAGCGATCAACATCTTGTACTTGCAAGTGATGATCTAGGGGTTGTGCAAACTGAAGAATACCAAAGAGGATATCAAAATGATCTTAGTCATTTGCAGAAACAGTACAACTTAAGGAATAGAAATGTACCTGTTACATTGAATCAGAAGAGGCAGAATGTACAAAAAGATACACAAAGCAAAGAAGCAACCCCTGCAAATCAAAATAAAGAAAAGGAGATTGTCATACTAAGCTAGGATAAAACCAATGAAGCCTCTACCAGTAATGTGAGAAAAGATAAAGAGGTTCAAAGTGAAAGTCATAAGAAGGAGTCTCAAGCCAAAGGACAGACAAAAAAGAAGGACATCGCTGCAAAAGAGGTAGAAAAGCAATCTAATCTATTTAGTTTAGAGAATGAAATTTCTAAGTTGAAAGTTTCAATTCCTCTAACTGAGTTAGTGAAGAATGATAAGTATAAGTTTCAGATTGCTAAAATGCTGAAGGTAGACTAGATGTTAGACACAGTAAATGTTGTCGATGATGAGCCTGCAATTCTGTTTGGTCCAACCTTAGAGGGAAGTCCTGAAGATAGTGAAATCCCACCTTTTTATCTTAGTCTCAAACTTCATGACTTTATCTGCCATAATGTCATGCTAGACTCCGTTTCCTCACATAATGGTATGCCAAAAGTCATCATGGACAAACTAGGAATGAGTATCACCCGACCTTATCATGACCTCTACTAATTTGATTCGGGAAGAGTGAAATGTCTTGGCCTTATCAAAGATTTAGTAGTGTCCGTGGACCAAATTCTAGCCAAGAATGTTCTGATGGATGTTGTGGTCGCTGATATTCCTCCTTGGTTTGGTATGTTTCTTTCACAATCTTTGGGGTAAAAGCGGAAAGGAACTTTACAACTTAACTTTTCATATGCTACTATTCCAATATTTGGGCAACTCAGAAAACTCTATCAGAAGAAGAAAATGAAATTCATGATTATTAGCAAGGAAAAGCCAATAAATCACCCCATACATCATGTACATATCGATCTAGATTCTTTCATTTTATATAGTGATATGAGATCAATAGATGATGATAGTCATCTTGTAGAAATTTTAGAATTTTCAGATGTTATAAGTAGTGTGCAAAAAGTTGTGATTGTTGAAGGAAAAGAGAAGAATGAAGAATGTTTGTAGCTAGTAAGTTCTCTTGAAAGGATTGCTGAGTTAGTGTAGAAAACAAAGTGTGTTGAGACAACGATTCATCCTCCAAAATATCAAACAGTACAACCTTCAGAAGTTCTTTTTCCGGATGAAGAAAATGGTCTTTGGACCATGGAGTTTGATGGTGCATTGGGAAAAGAAGGAGCTGGGATTGGTGTCTAGATTCATGGTCCATTGCATAATTCATGTAAAATTCCATGCAATGTAAGAATGAGTTCTTATAAGTTAGCTTTTGATTTCTCAAACAATGAGGCGGAATACAAAGCATTGATTACTGGCCTCAAAATTCTAAAAAAGTTGGGAGCAAAGAAAATTTCTATTTATGGTGACTCCGAGTTGGTAATCAAACAAGTGAAAGGGGAATACTAGGCCAAGCATCCAAGAATGAGAGCTTATTGCAATGTTGTCCTTGACATCCTCAAAACTTTTTCAAAATATACTTTGTCTCTTATTCCTAGAACTCAGAATGTTATAGCTAATTCTCTTGCTACTGCAGCTAGTATGGTGAAGATTCCCATTCACTCCAATCAGAAGTATTCAATTCATGTTAAACACTGCCCAATTGTTCCTGATAATATGAGATTTTGGCAGGTGTTTTGGGATGACAAACAAATCAATAATTTTCTGCAGATGGAAGGTGAATTCCAGAATTCCTGCATTGATGATGCATCTAATATGAATGATCCAGATTTTGAAGAAACTGAGATTGAAATACTACAACTGAAGGACAATAACATTCCAAGAGGTCTTGTACCTTTGGAAGAGTTGTTTGATTGAGACGATGTTGCCAAAAATCCCACCATGGTCCCCACAGAGAAAGGTGTCGAAGATGTGAACATTGGTGCAGCCGACAAGCCTAAGATGGTCAAATTATCAAATTCCTTATCTCCTGAGATGAAAAGTAAGTACATAGATTTAATGAAAGAATTTTATGATGTATTTGCTTGGGACTATTCATATTTGAAGGTCTATGACAAGAATATCATTCAACACACTATTCCAGTCAAGCCTGATCAAAAGCCATTTCACCAGAAACTGAGGAGGATTAATCCTAATCTGCTACCATCAATTGAAAAAAAGGTAAATAGGCTTTATAATTTTGGTATCATAGTTCCTATTCGATTTTCTGAATGGATGTCAAATCTAGTGGCGGTAAGAAAGAAGACTGGGGAAATTCGTCTTTGAATTGATTTCATAAATTTAAACAAAGTGTCCTTGAAGGACAATTATCCCTTGCCAAATATGGATCATATTATTCAAAGGGTGGTTGGGTCTTCCAGGATGATATTTCTTGATGGATATTCCGGGTACAATCAGATTTTGCTGCATAAAGATGATCAACTGAAAAAAACCTTCACAACACCATGGGGTACATTCATGTATGCCAAGATGCCATTTGGATTAAAGAATGCAAGATCGACTTTTCAGCGGGATATGGACATAGCTTTCGCTAATGAAAAGGATGTATTTCTGGTAATTTATTTAGATGATCTCACAGTTTTTTCCAAATCTTACTAGGATCATTTACATCATTTGAGAAATGTCTTTTAGAAATGCAAAAAAATTGGTATTTCACTTAATCCAAATAAGATTTTATTTTCCATGGAAGAAGGTAAGCTGCTGGGACATATTATCTCAAATGATGGCATTCTCATTGACCCTGCAAGAGTTCAATCCATTCAACAATTAGATTTCCCAAGGAACAAAAAATAAATTCAGTCTTTTAATGGGAAAATCAATTTTTTGAGAAGATTCATCCCTAACCTCGTTGAACATTTGAAAGAGATGACAAACATCCTGAAAAAGGACAGCGAGGTAAAATGGTCTTTAGATGCTAAGAAAACTTTCCATGCTATCAAATTTTCATTATCCAGTGCTCCTACTTTGATTAGTCCAGATTATACTTTAGATTTCATCATATTTTCATTTGCTTTTGAGCATACATTAGCAGCGGTCCTAACGCAAAAGAAAGATCAGAAAAATGAACATCCTATAGCGTTCTTCAGTTGAACAATAAGGGATGCAGCATTGAAATACAACATAATTGAGAAGCAGGCTTTGGCATTGGTGAAAGCTCTCAAAGATTTTCAAGTTTATATTCTGCATTCTCATACCATTGCTTATGTTCCCATAGAAGATGTAAAGGAAATTCTTGTGCAGACAAATCTTGAAGGCAAGCGGGGAAAATGGATTGTAGTCATGCTGGAGTATGATTTGGAGATAAAGTCCACAAATCTCATCAAGGGACAAGGTTTGTCTAAGCTCATGGTTGAATCTAATTTGCATGCATTAGATATCAATTTGATTGTTGCACTTTCTGAAGAAGAAGAAGAAGACTCACACTTACAAGTGTCTAATATGTTCATTTCATCTCCATGGTATTCCGACATTGTTTATGTGTTGTAGCATTTAAATCCTCCACCGAAAGTACCCAAAGGTAAAACTAGATCTTTAAATTTGAAAGCTTCAAAATATTGTATTCTTGATGATGTTTTATTATGGAAAGACCTTGGTGGTGTGTTGCTGAACTGTTTGGTGGGAAATGAAGTAAAGGATGTAATGAGAGATTTTCATAAAGGAGATTGTGGTGGTCATCACTTCTAGAAGACTACAATAAACAAAATTTTGAGATCTGGTTTCTATTGGCCTGTTATTTTTTCTGATGTATATAAAACAGTGATGAGTTGTCATTAATATCAGATTTTCCAAGGAAAAAGAAAACTTTTTCCATTACCTTTGCAGCCCATTTCAATCACAACTCCTTTCTAGCAATGGGGTCTTGATTTCATTGGCGAGATCCATCCTTCATCATCAACACATCACAAGTGGATCCTAACAGCCACTGACTATTTTACAAAATGGATTGAAGCAATCCCAACGGGGCAAGCTACTAATTCTGTTATCATTCAGTTTATTGAATCTAATATCTTATCTAGATTTGGTTTCTCGCAGAAGATAATCACTGATAATGTTGACACTTTCAAGTCAAAGAGGATGGTAGAGTTTTGTGAAAAGTATCATATTTTATTGGGACATTCCATTGTTTATCATCCATAAGGGAATGGTTTGGCTGAATCATCCAACAAATCCTTGATCAACATCATCAAGAAAGTTTTAGAATTCAATAAGAAGAATTGGCACAAAAAGCTCATTGATGCTTTATGGGCGGATAGAGTCAGTATAAAGAAATCAATAGGTATGTCTCTTTTTCAATTGGTGTACGAGGTTGACACAGTTTTTCCTTCATCTCTTGCTGTCCCTGTCATCAAAATTCTGTAGGAATTGGACAACAAAAAAAATGATATGCAGCGAAGGATAAATTAGATGATCCATTTATAGCAAACAAGAGAGGAAGTTTTTCTAAACACTTCTAAACTTTAGGAAAGAATCAAGAAGATCTATGATCGCAAGACAAAGGAAGACAATTTCAATTTGGGAGATGTAGTTCTTCGTTGGGATGCGAGAAATGAAGAAAAAGGAAAACATGGAAAGTTTGAAAACTTATGGAAAGGACCATACTGAATCTCATCTTTTAGAGGAAAGAATGCCTTTCTATTGGAGGAGATGAATGGAGAATATTATTCAGGAGGAGCGATCAATGGTAGGCTTCTCAAGCACTACCATACTTGAAAAATTTCTGCAAATTCTCACCATCATTGTATATACCAGTTTACTTTTTATGTTCAAGAGTCAAGTGACTATCATAGAAGTTTGAAGCCCGAGGAGAAGGACATAAGGCTTCTTTGATTAGTTACTGATTTCATTTTTCTTTTAGAGTCAAGTCAGTTCAGTTTGTCAAAGTCAGTAAGTCAGTCAATTTTCATTTTGAGTTGAGTCTATGGAATTTTGACTCCATTGCCCAATGAATAAGGATACCTGGTCTATGGTGTTCTTGACACCTACAAGGAGTTTCCATCCCCAGTAGGAGCAAATTTTAGTTCCTTTCAAGTCATGTTAGTCACCGGTGATCAAAGGTGCTTTTACATAGCTATTTTTTAGGGTTTTAGGTCAAATTTTTAGTTTCAAAAAGTTTTTCAATAAAAAATTGATCACTGGTTAGGAAGGTCAGTTTCTACTATTCCTTTCAGTCTCATGGTCAAAGGACACTGTGTTGGTCAAGTCAAATCATCATTAGTAGAGTCCCATATTCATTTTTGTTCATAATCCACCAAATAAGTCATCATTAGGTCATCATTAGGTCACCACTAGGTTACTAGGTGTAATTATGGAAAATTGGTCTTTTTACCATTTAATTTCATATTATAAGGAATAGTAGAGATTAGTTTGGTAACTAAGGTTTGAAGGTTATGTTTTTTCTTTCATTCTCTCAAATGAAATATCATCATAATATCATAAAAATAAAGTGTCAATTCCAAGTGTAAATTGTTTGGTGGGTCCACTATTATTGTACAAAGGGAAAATCGATTTTCTCCACTTATAAAAGCTCATCACTCACTCTCATTCATTCCTCATTTTCCCATTGCACTTTCCAACACTCCATCTCATTCCACCAAGGTGATTTTGTCATGCCAAGAAGGTTTGTTGCATCCAACACTTGATTTCTGAAACTGTGCTACGCAAATGACCCTGTCTCTGCTACGCATATACCAGGTAGCTACTCCATCATCTCTCCAAGAGTGTGAGCCCTCTGCAGTGGTTTCTTCCATCATGGTGACATTTTTCTACTGCTAAGACATGTTGGTGATCTTTTAAGATTCAAACTTATTTCATTTCCCTTATCTATGCTCATTTGTCTCATGTCTACTTCGTAGGGTTTTGAATGCAATTAGCAAGGTTTTCATCCTTCTCTTGTTAAATTCGTTGCTAAAAATCATATCTGAGTGCTTCCACACCATCATTTATCCTAAATACACTCACCCAAACACCTCCCATCAAACCCACTCCCAAAATTCACCAATTCTACCTAAACCCTAGACAAACTACACCCTTTTTTACCATATGACTATGTTTCCTTTTTTTTGAAACCTTACATTCACCCAAATCCAATAATTCCACTTTCCCTAGCTTCCTAAACTCCCTCACTACCACCCCAAATTTTCTTGGAATTTTCTCACATCCCTATCCCCCTCATTTTCCCCAAACTCCCTCACAGCTATTGAAAATACCCTGTTTTCCCACAGTGAAAACCCTAATTGATATTCTAAGAGCTAAGTGCTGAGATGGAGTCTGAAACCTCAGAGAAGAGGAAGCATAGAGGAGGACATTTCATCAAACATGAACCTACATCAACCCATGAGGTCTTATCTGTTGGGAATAATACTGGAGGGGGGGTGTGAATTAGTATTTACAAATCAATAAATTTTTTCATTTCCATAATCAGATTTATATACGCTACTTTAGTGAAGGGAATTCGCGTGTACCCACAATTGTTCTTAATGAAACTAGCGTATATTCAGTGAACTTATGATTCAGTTCATTCATCATATGTTTATCTTTAATCAGTGCATCAATACTTTATTAAACATTAAACAAATAACCATGTGCAGTAATAATAGAATAAACCATCACACATAATCAACACACATGAACACCAGGATTTTAAGGTGGAAACCCAAGGTGGGAGAAAAACCACCTGTTGATGTTGTCTATGCCTTCTTTTTAATATAAAGAATAATTTGTTTAAAATCTTGTACTTGTGCAGACTCATACTAGTATGTAGGCACCCACCTGCAAAATGCTACAACCTTCTCTCGTTCTCCAGCTTCTACTGGAAGGGAGCTACAACCCCCTAGCTCTTGTACTAGCTGATATGTTTACCAGTACGTAGGTGCTGACCTATAAAAGGCTACAACCTTCACTCGTTCTCCATCTACTACTGGAAGGGAGCTCCAACCCCCTAATAAAATCACCAGCCACTACTGGTAGGAATCTTTGACTTCCTCATTGAAGGCTTCAACCCTCAACATCCTCCAGGGACCACATTTCATAAATTTTCATACTGCATACTCCTAGTACACAACAACACAATATGTAGGCCAAGTTTCATAAAATTTTCATATTGAACCCATTAGTAACATTGAAGCTCAAAATCAATCACCATTGCAATACATCCATCAAATACATCTGCATCAACCAATCACTGAAACTTAATCATCAATCTCTGATATAATTGAAACCTAATAATCAATCTCTGAATCAACCATAACTGGATCAATCAATCACTGAAACTTCTGGCATACTGAATCAAACAATCAGTGAACCTCTGACACAGTTGAATAAAACAATCACTGAATCTCTAAGACAACTGAATCAACCATTCATTCAAACTTAATCAAATTCAACCAATCATCAACCATTCATTCAAACTTAATCAAATTCAACCAATCAACTGGAAGAGACAAATCACTGTAACGGTACACAAATTTGAACCCAGAACACTGCATCAACAACTAGAACCAACTGTAACCTCAAAAGTCATGTGTCTGAATGTATACGCTACTTCAATGAAGCCAACCTACATGTATACGCTACTTCCTTTACCCAAACCTGCGTATACCTCCAGAACTACTGAAACATAAAACTTTTGAATCAAATTTGTACCAACCAGTTATATTTTGAACATCTATTGTCAAATTACATAGATCTAGATAGTCAGCAACAAAGATAACCCTTCTCATTTAATCAATCAATCAATCAAACTCAATCTCCTTATGCATTCAATTCTACTTTCAGATCTAAGAAGACATCATTGACAAACAACAGTAAACCAACAACACTGATTAGATAGATCAGTCATTTCTAAATAATAGGATTTTCTTTTGTATACGCTACTTGGAAGCTTCGAACCAGCGTGTATACACACCTTCACCAAGGCGAACCTACGTATATATATCTATAAATACAAACTTACAACTTCGCTGCTATTCCAAACTCTAGACATACCCAGATAAAGACATTTAAAGAATAAAAATGTGTAAGCAATCAAATCTAGCCCAACCAATATTAGATCATTCAATGATAGGTCATTATGATCCTGATCCATCATTAGATCTCATCAATTATCAAACACTCAGGTGCATACTTAGTTCAGATCAAGCAAAGCATTAGAAACCCATAACATGCATAATTTCTTTTGATCTAACACATCATAAGATATTCATTACTTGTGCACTTAACCCTTTGATCTTCTCCTCATTATATAGTTTTAGCCTTTCTCAATACCTCAAACCAAAACAACACTTAGAACTTATGGTATTCGTAGACGGGATCAAATAATCGTTACTCCGCTCAATATTGTGGGATAATACCATGGTATCGACCCTTGGTATTATTTCACCTTAATTTCCTTAATTTTTCATCCCATACACGTTTTTCCTGTTGTGAAAGTGCGTATACGCCCTTTTTGTACAATGAACCCACGTGTATACATATACGCTCTTTTTGTACAGTGAACCTGTGTGTATATGCTCTTTTTGTACAGTGAACTCACGTATACAACTTAACGTACCTGAAAACATCCTTTTTCTTCAACTTCTTGATTCTGATCTGTAGTCCGTTGTTCCAACATCCTATTCTTCTGTACCATTGCCATGTTACCTCTGAATTAAGCTGTTATAATGTGATTTGCCATCAAACATCACTTCTGAACTGATTTCTCTAAACTCCCCTGGATCATTATTCTCTTCCATCATTCTATCACCTCTGACCTGTAGATTCATCTTTTTTCCTTCATTTTGTCACCTCTAATCTATCCTGTAGATTAATCTAGTTGCCATATACTTGTTTTGCTACAAGTGGGTTTCCATAAAGTACAAAACATGCATCATAATGCCAACAGTATCCCCCTTTGGACTTGACAGCAACCATATTGGTGTTGATTACATCAAGTTGTAGAACCTGTTAGATGTATCAAGCAACACCAAGGACTCTCCCCCTTTGACATCAAGGGCAAAGGGCAGAACAATTTATTCTCTCCTTTTGAGATCAGGGGCAAAGAGCTGACCAAAATGAAGACTTCCATATCTGAACAACATAATATGAACATTGATCATGCTCCTCCTAGGCACATGTTGAATTCTTTGATTAAACTCCCCCTTTGTACATGCTGAGATGCACTATACCATCCATGCTCCCCCTAAGCACATGCAGAGTCTGCAAAAATATTTTCCAAAAGAATAACATGACTCTATAACTCAACTGTGTGAGTATGACCTTCTTATCACCAATGACTCATACATACATCAATCACCCAACCAAGTGGGGATACACCAAATTTGACTCATCCACCCAACCAGGTGGGGATATACCAATTGTTTATACATGACTGAAATATGACAATTATTACATCATAGGTCTTTACATGACCTTTACATCAAATGATATACATGACATTTATAACAAATACCAAAGATCTAAACAAGACCATGATAGTCATCAACAACTATCATACACCATATATGATCTGCACTATAAGCATTTGTCAGCATCATCCAGACCAGTAACCTGTATATGTCCATCATCAATTCCCAAGATATGAAAATGTAAATATGCAGTGGCATGATCCGGATTATCCACAATTTTGTGTTCATTCTGTCGATTTTTCAAACCCCAAATAGGGTCCATCATCAGGACTAATTCAGAAAGAATATGAATGAAATCTTATTGAGAGAAGAGTCTATCGACCCGGGAATAAATAAACCTAGATCCATAATTTTAAGGAAGCCGACACTTATATGTATGATTTCTAATTTATTTTAATTTATTATTATTTTATTTATAAAATTTTTATTTAAGTAAATTAATTATTTAGCCTTGATTATTCCCAAAGTTTTTCTGGAACCTAAATTTTTTATTTTAATTCATAAATAAGTTTAATTTATTAGTTTATAATTTAATTTATTAGTTTATAATTTAATTAGTTAGTTCAATTTGATCCATAATTGTTATTTATTTTATTTATTAATCAAATCTCTGGTTATTATTAATTATTTTAGTTTAATTATTTGACTAATTATATTTAATTTTAATTAGAATTAATTAAAATTGATGTAATTAAATTAGATTAAATTAATTAATTTTGATTTAATTAATCTAATTAAATTTAATTTTTTAATTAATTAAGTAATCAATTTATAATTCTTTCTATTGCTTTTATTTATTTAATTAATCAATTTAATTTTATTTGATTAATTAATTATAATTATTTCTATTTTTTTTTAAGTTTTTATTATTATTTAATTAATCAATTAATTTTTTTTTATTTAATTAATCAATTTAAATCTAATTGATTAATTAATTAATTTTTAATTTAATTAATTTAATTATTGTTTTTTTTTTTATTATTGTTATTAATCATTTTACCATTTTTCAAGGTTTAACCATAATTGTCCAATTAATTAATAAATTAATTGTCCAATTAATTAATAAATAAATTAATTAATCTTTATTTTTGGTTTTTATTAATTATTTTATTTTATTTTATTTCTATTTTTATTTAATTAAATTTTTTTAATTAAAATTAATTAATTAATTAAAATGAAAACCCTGATACTATGCTTCCAAAGGACTGGAGGGGTTTATTTGTCTGATCAGGGGAAGCCAATTTCCACTAATTTCACTCCCATTGTCCCTATTGAGGTTTTGAGGAAATTTCATAATTTCGATGGCCTCTCTGATTTTTCTTTTATGATAATTATCCTCTCTTGCAATTATTTGAGCGTCTTCCAAACACATATGATGTTTTTTTTTGGAAGAGTGTTCTGCAAGGGCTGATGTATGGGATCTCTCATTCTTTATATCAGCCGCGTGCTCTTTTAGTCTTATTTTCATAGATCGACCTGTTTTCCCAATATAACTCTTGCCACAAGAGCAATCAATCTTGTACACACCCTTGAGTTGTTGACGATCAATGTTATCCTTTATTGACCTCATCATTTGTCTTATAGTTACACATGTGGTAAATTGAGTGTTTATGTTATTCTTCCTTAAAAGTTTTGCAATCTTATCTGTAAGCCCTTGGATGAATGGAAGGTAAACTTTTCCATAATTTTCTTTCTTGTCTTTGGGAGGACGCCTGGAGAGAACCTTATCGTGAGCTCTTCTTATAGCTTTCTTGATACTCCACTCTCTCTATCCAAGGTTTTTGAAGACAGAGGTTAAGTGTTCAATCTCCTCTTTTAGGTGATCAGGGTCAAAAATCCTGAAAGCCTGAACAGCTAGAGTGTTTAAGACGCCAGATTTTTGGGAAGGATGATGGTAAGAGTCAGCATGAAGATAGCTATCAGTATGAGTTTTCTTTCTATAAACCTGGTGTCCCAAAGTACCATCCTCTTTTCTATTGATCAGAACATCAAGAAAGGGGATCTTACCATTCTCTTCAAGCTCCATAGTAAATTTGATTTTGGAAGATATAGAGTTAAGATGATTGAAAAACTTCTCCAGTTCCGCCTTACCATGAGTCCAATTCAGGTTAGTGTCGTCAACAAATCTTTTCCACCATGCTGGCTTCAGAGGGTATGAGTCCAGGGCTTTTCTTTCAAAGTACTCCATGTATAAGTTGGCGACAATAGGTGAGAGTGGGGAACCCATGGCGACTCCAGATATTTGTTCATAATAGTGATCTTGAAAACTGAAAAAAGTGGCCCGTAAACAAATTTCTGCAAGCTTTGTTGTTTCAGGATCGGTGGCCATCTTTATAACATAAACGGCTTCATCTAGAGGAATCTTTGTAAACAAAGAAACCACATCGAAACTTACTAGAATATCATCTTTATCCACCCTTTTATTCTTGATAAGCTTTACAAAATCATTTGAGTCTTTTATAAAAGAGTCTGTGTTACCAACCAGAGGTTTTAGGATCTTAGCTACATACTTAGCTAATTCATAGGCAGGGGAACCAATGGTGTTGATAATTGGTCTAAGAGGGACCCCTTCCTTATGGATTTTTGGTAATCCATAGATTCTAGGAATAACCTCATAGGAGGGAATCAACTTCTTTTTTATTTTATCTTCCAGGTTTGTTTCCATGATGGCTTTCTTGACCTGTTTTATCACCTTGGGAATAGGGTTGGAGTTGACTCTTCTATAACTCCCACAATTTAAATGCTCATTCATTTTATGAATGTAATCTTCCTTATTTAACACAATAGTGGCCCCTCCTTTATCAGCTTTAAGAACAACTATCTTATCATTATTTCGGAGAGATCTAAGAGCCTCTCGCCCCTCTTTATTCAGGTTACTCTTTGGGCATTTAGACTTCAACATAGCTAGGGAACATTCCTGTCTCAATATCTCTTTATTGTTTGATGAAAGGCCTTGAGTGCCATTTTCAATGTTGCAGATGATGTTTTCAAATGGAATGTTCTTAGGAGAGACTGCAAATCCCAATCCTTTGCTAAGGATATTGATTTCTTCAGAAGTGAGCATTATGGATGAGAGATTAACGACTCTCTTATCATGTTTATTTGGAACATTGGGGTTCCCAATAACATACCTACCATTGTCAGAATTATTAGATTCTGCCCTAAATTGATTATCACCTGTAGCTTTATCATTTTTAATAATTCTACAACCTGCAAAGTGTGCTGTAGAATTCCCATTCTCCAAGATTCCTCTAGCATCAATGCTAATGTCCTTGATTCCAACCTCCTTAATAGTTTCAACCCTGCTAATAACGGATTCAATTCCATCATTTATGCTTACATCGGTTTTATTAAAATAATTAATAAAAACCAAAAATAAAGATTAATTTATTAATTTATTAATTAATTGGACAATTATGGTTAAACCTTGAAAAATGGTAAAATGATTAATAACAATAATAAAATAAATAAAAAACAATAATAAGATAAAATTAATTAATTAATCAATTAGATTTAAATTGATTAATTAAATAAAAAATTTTAATTGATTAATTAAATAATAATAAAAACTTTAAAAAACAATAGAAATAATTATAATTAATTAATCAAATAAAATTAAATTGATTAATTAAATAAATAAAAGCAATAGAAAGAATTATAAATTGATTACTTACTTAATTAATTAAAAAATTAAATTTAATTAGATTAATTAAATCAAAATTAATTAATTTAATCTAATTTAATTACATCAATTTTAATTAATTCTAATTAAAATTAAATATAATTAGTCAATTAATTAAACTAAAATAATCTATAATAACCAGAGATTTGATTAATAAATAAAATAAATAACAATTATGGATCAAATTGAACTAATTAATTAAATTATAAACTAATAAATTAAACTTATTTATGAATTAAAATAAATTTTTTAGGTTCCAGAAAAACTTTGGGAATAATCAAGGCTAAATAATTAATTTAATTAAATAAATTTTTTATAAATAAAATAATAATAAATTAAAATAAATTAGAAATCATACATATAAGTGTCGGCTTCCTTAAAAATTAGGGATCTAGGTTTATTTATTCCCAGGTCGATAGACTCTTCTCTCAATAAGATTTCATTCATATTCTTTCTGAATTAGTCCTGATGATGGACCCTCTTTGGGGTTTGAAACGTCGACAGAATGAACACAAAACTGTGGATAATCCGGATCATGCCACTGCAAAAAACTTCCACAGAAGCCTAAAATCTAATGTAAATATGATCAACCCGTGACAAAGTATGTAGCATATAGATATCAACTCATCCTCTTGATCTCATCAAGATCAACGGTTTTGCAGAGGAATCATAGAGGAGGACATGTCATCAGACATGAACCTACATCAACCCATGAGGTCTTATCATCTCCCTTCATTAGGAAATCATTTGAAGATGCATGCTACCTTACATTTTGTCAGAGGGTTGAAGAATTGAAGTATCATGACCAATTGACTAGTGCTTTTGCCACTAAACTTAAAAGGGACAAAGTGACCATAGCAGGGTTTCAAATCATTGTTTCAAGGCAACTTATCTCGCAACTACAGGGATTCTAGAAACTAGAGAAATATGGTTCAAAAGAGAATACCTTGACCTCAAAAACTACAAGATGTACATAAAAACACAATACAAGGCAACTCCAACATATATTTTTCCATTCTGACATTTTTTGGATACGTACACCCCTCTCATGAAAATGATCATGAGGTGTATCACATGAAACTTCTAATGCATTTCATCGGTGTACAAAAAATCAATTTGTCCAATTAATTGTACAAAAGTTTGGTCAAAATGGCAGAAAAGGTACAAAAGAAAAGGGAGAATCACTCACTAGTTTGTTTCATCATGGCCTAGTGAAAGTGCTAGTTTGTCATCAATTAGCACAAGCAAACATGTCTTGGGATCATTTTTCAAGTTCAACTTTTCCTCCATCTTCTTCAACTAGGTCTAGTGATGAAACAACACCTACAGGCTCACCAATGCAGCAAGAGATTTCTTCTTCAAGCAGATCAACCAAGAGGAAAGACAGGGCAGAAGGGTCTTAGACTTATTCCAGAGGTGATAGGATTGTGTTTTCTCAAGGGATTGTTGAAGGGGCCAAGCCTACAACAGGTAAAGAGATAGTTTTCTCACAACATGAGGAGTCCTCTCATCCGGGTACACATGTGTCAGCTATGGAGAAAGGATAGGAGGGCAGAGTTAAAGATCAGATCATTAGAGATAAGGAGGCTGAAATCAAGATATTGGAAGGCAAATTGATAGAGGCAAATTCTCTAATAGCATGCTTGCAACAAGAGAATATGCAACTGAAGGTGAACTAGATGATTCAAGACAAACAAGCAGCTACTTCAAGGAAAGAAGATACAAAGGGCAAAGCAGTAGTTGAAATGGAAGTGTCAAAGGGTAAAGGAAAGCAAAGTGCATTAGGGAGACCAAGAACTAGAGCAGCTAAAAGAGCCCTTGAGCTACAAAGAGAGGTTTCTCCACCAAAAGAACAGATTATGGTAGATGATCTAATCACTAGAAAAATCAATGAAGATATGGTATATTGGCTTGATAAGGTAAATGGACACCTGGAGCAACTCCTCAAGAAAGCAAACAGGAACAACAACTTGCAGAGGCATATGGCTATCCACTACTATAACGGAAACGAAGTATCTCGAGTTAGGATCAAGCATTTGAAGAGAAAACTCAAGGAAAAACTAATTGGTCAAAAGGAAAAGGAGAAGCTTGATTTACTTGTTGAGGCCTCATTCATGGCATAGAATATCCTATTATACCCTCACTCAGCAATTTTGAGGAAATTTGGAGAAAATTTTGGTCATTTTTTATTATTTTAAAAACATAGGAAAATCTATAAGCGCAACACCTTGGCACTACGTTTTCATATTAGAGCTCAAAATGATGAAAAATTTATATCCCTGGATAGTTTTTTTTCCTAAGAATCTCAAAAATCCACTTTTAGAAGAAAGTCAGCAAACCAGTGAAGAGAAAAAGTAAAAAAAGGATTGAAAAAGACACTTTCCACTACTATTCTAGAACAAGCACTGCGCTTATAGAGTCACCTCAGGAGAATTGGTTTTGAAGGCCTTCCCTTGCTCCATTTCCAATATTTCAAGTTTATCGGGAAACTAGACATAATATTCTAGTTAACTGTTCTCTTACTTTTCAAATTTGACTTCCAGAAGGCCTCCAAAAACTACCTGCAAGGTGGCACTATGCTTATAGATGAATGCGCTATGCTTATAGCCAAATGTGCTACGCTTATACCTGTAGCTGATTTTTTCAATTCAAATGCAAGGTGGCACTATGCTTATAGCTGAATGCGCTATGCTTATAGCCAAATGTGCTACGCTTATACCTGTAGCTGATTTTTTCAATTCAAATTTCGCTAGATTTTGGTTTTATGATGTAATTTGTATATTTTGAAGACTTGATGATGTAATTATTGATTTAATAAGCATGATAGGTTATTTTAGTGTTTAATTAAGCCTCATAAAGGTAGCAAAAATCAAAACAAAGTCTATAAGAGGAGTTTGTGTTCGACCTTCTTACTCTCTTTGGTTTGTTAAGAGATTCTTGGTAATTGTTCCACCACCTAAGGATTCGACCCTAAAGGTGGGGAAATGGTTGTTTTGAGTCTATATGTATGATTTCTCATTCAATGAGAAGGGTTCGACTTTTCTGCAGAGACTTGTACCTTATGTTTTCAAACAGCTAATCAAGGAGCAGTTGCAGCTATTTTTCAGGAATACTTGTTCAGTGAGTCTGTGGTGTTATTTTTCTTTCATATCAACTTCTTATTGATGAAATCATCTCTCTTTACATGCTTTTCTATCTTCTTATGGTTTTCCTTACAACCATATAGGTAGAATTCTTAGTTTCAAAGCTCTATTTATGTGGAAAATCATGCTTATGTTTCTCTTATTCTAATATTAATGAATTCATGCTAATACATGCTCATTATGTTTTCTTAAACTCTCAGAAATGTACTACATTGAATAAATCTTAATTTCACCACAACACTTTGTTATCTAGCTCCTCTATATGCATGTTACTGCACACTTGATTCCTTGACCTAATTGCCTGCTCTCATCCGTAGTCCAGAAAACAAAAACCCTGAATTCTCAAATACTCAAACAAGACTTATACATCTAACCTAAAATCCATTTCTTTCTAGTTATTCATTGAGAAATCCTTAGAGAGATCCCTCTCTGGTTTAGTAGGGCTATCTACTGAACTGAAAGTGGTTCGAGGTTACCTCTTTCGATCTCCTCCTTAGCCTAGAACATTATAGGGGATAACATCTTGAACTCCAATATCAACTCGGTAACTCTTAGATATGACATGCAAGAGTTATTTATGAGTGAATCATTAGTTAACTGGCTGAACACATCAAGCAACACCCCATTGTTTGACCTCCTACTAGTTACTCCATCAGTTGAAACTAGTTTAACTGACTTTAACTCAGTTAATTGAATTAATTAGTTACAACTCAAAGTAAACTCAAATAGGGCTCCTATAATGTAGGAGACACTTTACATGACTCTAGCTAGACCCTAAATTCAAATTAATTGAGCCAACTAAGTATTTAACTTGTACAAGTTGTCTTGTGATGTGGAATTACAATTTATTCCTAATTTAATTCAAGGACAAAATTAAATAAGGATTTTGTTGTTGCATTTTCAACAATGAATAATAATATACTCTTTCAATGTGTAGCAGCAACAAGAGAGATACTAAAAAAATTATATGCTAGCACATGGCCACTCAACACCTTGGCCATCACCATCTGATTAATAAATATCCTGCAGCAAAATCATGATAATCACTAGCATCCACCATGCTCCATATGTGCATCAACAACAAGATCAATTGGTAGCGGCAATATAGGAATATGTCATAGAATAATAGCAGAATATATCCACATCATCATGAAGCATCCATGAGGCACATCAATATAGTATCATCAACAAATATATATCCTTGTCATGATGAGGCTCATCAACCATCAACATATTCTCTGAGTAGCAAATGATCAATCAACATTAACATCACTAGCAGCATACAAATGAATATGCATTGTATCCAAGGAGCATCAACAAGGAAATATGCATCAGCAGCAGCAGCAATAGATCATCATCATCATCAGCTATATACTCATCATCTTCTTGACCTCATGCCATAAACCCACACTCTCTCTATTTATGAGCAACAATATAAATCATCATGACTTAGCCATGTAATACATATCAATATCATGCATGAAAATATCATTAGTAGCAACAATCATCCTTCTCATATCTCATCCAACCAACAACACATGAGCAACAACATGATGCATATAGAATAAAAAACATGAACCATAAAGTGCATACTCTAGATGAGCCAAATCTAACATATCATCTGATGTCCATAGCAACAAGACATACATGACAACACATCACATAAATACCATCTAGCAATATGATCATCATCAATATACCAACTATCTCATGCAAAACATATAATTTTGTATTTCTATATGGCAGAAGTAACACAACTTCTTTCCTACAACACAATCTTTTCAAATAAGCATAATAAACCTCCTCCATAGTGAGCATGATGCCAAATAATCTGCAGGTCCATTTGGAAGCACAAATGCTCACCTTGAATGTGTGATACTCCATCACACCTAGACAATGGATATAAGAATACTGCATGGTTTCCATATCAACATAAGCATCAATAGAAACCAAAACATGTAATTGATCCAAAACTATCAACAGATGTACATGGTTGATCCATCTAAAATCAAACTGGAATAGTGATAGAGCAAAAACTGGAAATAACATTTCAAACCTTATGAAGTCCCCCTGAACACATGCATATCTAAAAATGTATGTTTATGTTTACTAAACACTTTCCGCTATGGTCGCATAATTAAGGATTTACATGCAACTCATGATGCAACCATATGATCCTCTTGAGACCACGCGGACCTCAGTTTTTATGGGAGTTCTTTGCTACTCTTTTCTCCTCCAAACTATTATTTGCTAATCCTTCTTCTTTTTTTGCGATAGTCTTTTCATATTATCCTCTTTTTGATTGGATCTCCTTAAACACATGGGCAACTTGCAATTCTTGGCCTTACGACCAATATTTTCATAAAGAAAAAATCTAATGTGACCAAGGAATAGAGGAATAGGATGATATATTCTATTGGTTTGATTTTCATTCCTTGCATGTGCCCTGCATTCAATAGCCCTATGGCCAAAATCATTGCATGAGAAATAATAACCATAAAATGGACTATTATACCTGACGGATGGAGATTTCCTTTGCATGCATGCTTGATGTTGCTTCTCCTTTGGCTGATCCTTTTGATGAGAGAGATTAATCTCTCCATTTCTGCAAATTGTTGCTATGTGTCCATGAACTCCACAATTATAACACTTCCCTATTCTATTCTTCTTCTTTGGCCTCCTTTTATTTTTTTGCTTCATGCATGGTTGTTGATTTTGTTGTTGATTCTTCATTTTCTTGCTACCACTAGCTTCTCCAATCATTTCTGATTTGCTTGTAGATGCTTGAGCACTAGTTTTGAATCTCTTTAATTCTTCTCTTGTAGATTTTTCTTCAGCCTTCAATTTCTGGAACTCATCCTCCAACTCATTGCATTGATTCCTCATTCCAATTTCAATCTTAATTCCTTCTTGAAACTGAGTTTTTAAATCTGAAATTTCTTCTTTGTATGCACACTCCTTTTCGTCAAACATTTACAACAATATTTGTTGGTTTTTATTTTTAGCCTTGAGTCTTTGAGTCTTTGCTTCTAGTGCCTTCACCTTGGCTTGCTCATCATTTTTTCAACTAGTCTCTTCTTGTTTTTCTTCAAGATTGATGACCGATCTATTCCTGCAAGCACTAGGGATTTCAAATTCTTCTTGTGAGGAGGATTGATTTGTTACTGCAATAAAAGTAGAATCCTTTGCATTTTTCTCCATTTTTGAAAAATGCAATTTTCCTCCAAGATACAAGTTTTGCAACTTATCCAACATTTCTTTGGCAGTCTCACAATGCTTCACAAACTTTCTATCAAATTTTGAAATACTATTCAAAATAATCTTTTTAGCCAAATCATTAGATTCATCTTTAATTCCATAATCAACTGATAGAAAAATATCTTCATCAATGGACAAAAAATATGAATCCAAATTTACTCTCCAAGTTGCAAATTTACCTTTGTGAAGTACTAGAATTCCTTGCTAATCCATTTCGGAAAATTTGCAAACATTCTACCAAAATCTCCAAGATCCACTCTCCAACGATCAAGTTACAACCAAGAGCCCCCACTATGACACCAATCATTGGAAACTCGATCACTACTGAGAGGGGGGGTGAATAAGTGGTGATGCCACTTTTAAACTTTTTCTACAAATTATTATTCTTTTAAACCATGCACAAAATGAAACACATAAACATAGATCATAGCATCAAATATAGACATGAAGCCATAAAATAATTTAACACAAAGGACACAAATATGTCTAGTGGAAAACCTTCAAGTCAAAAAACCACCCGTTGTTGCCGTGCTGCGCAAATTCTATTATGTCAAACAATTCTTTACATAGATATACAAATATGCCTACTATCAAATGGAGATTGTTTCTCATGCGAATCTATTGACTACCATTTGTTGAAGGCCACCATAATCAACGATCCTCACCCGGTTAATCTTGAACTATCAATCGACTCTATAGACTCTGATATGTTGGAAGCTACCATGACCAACGAGCCTCGCCTAGTTTCTGCCGAACTATCTAACCACCATTGGATTGAGAAATTTTCTCACTTATATTGATTTCGCCCGAGTCACCCAACTCCACTCCTTTATGTGGTTCTCGTTTCAAAATGTTTCATACTAGAATTGAGAACTAATCAACATGAGCACTGCAACAACATATCTTCAAGTCACAATCAAACAGAAAATATGCACCACTAGTTGCAATCAAACTACACACACAATTTCTCCACACAATCTGCAAAACAACTCCTCAAAACATTACTCCAATTCACACTTCAACATCTCACTCACTACATAAATATGCTGGTTGAAACTGTAACACCCTCCTCCCACATATACCCAAGTAACTAACCAACTAGGGTAAACATGTGAGGAGAGGCTAATATGATTGGATTCAACCTCCTAGGTGACCTTAATGAAATGGAATCGATGGAAACACATCATACATAGCTTCCACATCAGCGATAGGACCCCTAAGAACCATCCCAACATTTTTCGTAACCAACCCCTGGGTCCCACTAACGTTTTTGACCACTTAACCTATGGGCGCTCCCATGATACGGGCCTGAAAACGTCCAGGAAGATTTGGATGCTCTCATGATAAGGCATCTCAGCGTTCAGGAACTATTTTTCTCAGTGTTCTTTCATCCTCCCCAAGATTTGAGCCACTTTTTTAGGCACAAAGCTCGGGTCACTACCCAGAATTGAATGACACCTCCATAACAAAATGATAACAAGGAAACAATGATGCAAATGAAAGTACTTGAACAAGCCCTTAACCGGAACCCTACTATCCATGACAAGCATTTCGTCAAACATATCACGAATATGTAATCTATAGGTCTAAATAACATATTTAAGCATAGGGATCTCATACTTATCTGAGAATCGCTATCAAGCATTGTTACCTTATATCATTTTTTGCATTATCATCTCTTAGGTCGTAGATACATTGTTCATTCATTTACAAGTAAAAACATGATGAGATCCATACATATCCACACTCATAAAACATATACATAACTAGCATAATAGCAACAAAAATACCATGGAAATAACAGATATATGATCCACATATAAACTAGTATAATACTCATATAAATACAAGGATAAATAACCTCATATTGATGATGCAAAATTAAAACTTGGGATGGGACTACCATGTTCCACCTGACCATAGAATGGCTAATCCAAATCTCATTTTAGCCATTCACCCCCATGCAATATTCCAAGCATGAATGTGGGACTCGTAACCAACCAAAAGGAACCAAACAGGCATGGATTCTACCAGAGTTCTCCACCTACACCATGAGGAATTTTCATGCTTCCTAGTCTCTCAGGCTTTATCGTAATCCACAGTCTAATCTAGGGATCACTAGGCCCTACACCGAGACCCACTCTCCAGGATTTACCGTACATCCCATCCTGGGACTACTAGTCCCAATGAAGAGAAATCCACCTCTTGGATTTACCGTATCTCGTCATTCACAGGTAATGATTCCTAGGCCCACTGAGGCACACAATCTTGACTTTACCACAACCCACAGTCTAGCTCAAGGGTTACTAGGCCAATGGATTTACCATGATCCACACTTTGGTTCAGGGACCACTAGGCCATGTGTTTTTCATTTCAGAGATCCACCTCACTCAACTTTGAATCCATCCGAAAATTCGACTTAACCAATGTATGAGAACCCATCTCAACAAGGCTATCAAGAAATGGCAAGGCTAAGATGAAAACATTGTTACACATGGAAAAACCCATGCCATGACAGAAAAGAACCACATGTAATACCATGCATGTCAAATCCAGCAAGGAAATCACACATGCAAATCAATACCTACAAATAATCCTGTTGTAGTTGCTTGATCCTGCTCTTCTTTGCGTGTTCCTTCCTTATTCTTGCCTTCTTTTTCATTTCTTTCTCCAATGCCAAGTGCTCCAAGAAAACTCTAAGTGTCCAAGAGTGAGTGAGAGAGAGAGAGAGAGAGAGAGAGAGAGAGAGAGAGAGAGAGAGAGAATAATGAGATAGATCCAAAAATGAACTGAAAAAAGGTTACAAACTGATCCTCGGAAGCCTTTTTATCAATTAGGCCTCTATTTTCTTCATTTTCCATTATTTTCATTCAATTTCCTCCTCACGTGCAACCTGTGACCTTTCCCCTTCCTTTTCTCCTACTTTCCATTATTTTCATAAATAAATGTGTTAAAAATGTGATTTTTCCTTTCCAAAGCCTTAGCCATTGCCTTTTGCAATTTCCTTAGCCATAATAAACCAAATGAACACCCACTAGGATGTTTTCTCCCAACATTCAACTTGGAATAAGTGTCCCATCAACCGTGGTTATTATTTTTTTAACTTTTATTACATGGAATTTTCACCAGGGTTGTTACAGAACCCTCTCCCTTGGGGACACCGTCCTCGGTGTTCAATCACACATATACCTCAGCAAAAACACTAGAAAGAAAACATACTTCTCATGGGGATTTATATCATAGCTCGATGTAGTATTTACAATAATCACACTGCTGAAAAGCAAACCATCATGATAACATAACAACATGATAACTATACTGTCATGACACACATACCTCGTATTGGATATTTATAACATAGATCATGGTGGTATTTACATCCATATACATATGTACATATATCAAAACATCGCACCAAAAAATATGCCAAAACATATACCAAACAACATAACAAAATTGCTTTGCCTCAATTGACAAACAATGAAGGACACATAACCTGCATCTGATTTTCCATCTTCTGTGTAGCTTCATCGGGCCCAAAGTGCTTCCAATGCACTTCTACCTGCTCGATTGCTCGGTTCTAGAGCATGAGCATATTTTTTTGCAATAGACATTTAGGCTCCGGCTAGAATTCTCCATCTGGCTCTACCTACAATACAAACCAATCAATCACATGATCAACATATTTAACATACTTCTTAAGCAACGATATATGAAAAACATCATGGACTTTCATTGTGGACGACAATGCAAGTCGATAGGCTACTGGTTTGATCCTCTAAGTAATCCTAAAAGGTCCATAAAATCATGGTGCCAGCTTGGCACATGATCCAATCCACAAGTAGCTCTTATTCGGTTTGATGCGCAACTACACCTATTACCCAACTTGGAATACCTTGAACAACCTATTCTGATTTGCATAGTTCTTTTTGCCTATCTTGTGTTGCTTTCAAATTCTTCTTGATTACCTGCATTTCCTGTTCCATTTTTGCCAACATGTCTAGTCCAATCAACACATTGTTAACCGGATCACTCCAACTAATGGGACTATTGCAAATCTGCCAATACAATGCCTAAAATGGACTCATCATCAAATATTCTCGATACCCATTGTTGTAAGTGAACTCTACCAGTGGAAGATATTCTTCCTACTTTCATTGTTGATGCATCACGTACATCC
Source organism: Pinus tabuliformis (assembly GCA_031772625.1). NCBI lineage: Eukaryota > Viridiplantae > Streptophyta > Pinopsida > Pinales > Pinaceae > Pinus > Pinus tabuliformis. Next base: position 162,444,777 of record CM062820.1, read on the forward strand.
TCAACATGTCCTCTAATATCCAGTTGACCCTCTCTGTTTTTCCATTTGTCCACGGATGATAAGTTCTACTAAAGGCCAAATCTATGCCCAAACATGCAAACAACTCCTTCCAAAACTTAAAAGTGAACTTTGCATCCTTGTCTGACACAATCTTCTTTGGAACTCCATGCAATCTGACCACATCTCGAATGAATACTTGTGCTACGTTGCTAGCTGAGAATGTAGACTTCACTAGAATGAAGTGTGCAACCTTTTTCAACATGTCCACAACAACCATGATGGAATCACGATGTCTCACTATCCTCAGCAAACTTGTGATAAAGTCCACGGAAATGACCTCCCATTTCCACTCTGGAATTGCAATCCACTGTAGCACTCCACCTGGATGCTTACACGCTGCCTTGACCATCTGACAGTCCAAACACCTAGCTACAAACTCTGCCACATCCTTCTTTAGATTCATCCAATAATAAAACCTCTTCACTGCAATCAATGTCTTCTGATAGCCTGGGTGACCCGAATATGGTTTTGCATGAAACTCCCTCAAGATCACCTTCTTGAACTCACTATTGTCCGACACATATATCCTGTCTCTAAATCTAACCAATCCATCTATCATGAGATGGTAGTCCAAATCCTGTACACCAACACCTGTACCTGTACCACTACTTGTACTTATACATGTACTATGCTGCAACATGTGCACAATCTCCATATGCCTGTCATCATGCCGACTTGCCTACAATATTCTACCTTGTAAATCTATACCATAGGAGCTCATAGCTTCCATTTGATTTCCATGTACCCGCCTTCTAAGAGCATTTGTGACCATGTTCTCCTTTCCTTTGATGTACTTGATCTCGAAGTCAAACTCACTGATTGTGTCCAACCATCTAGCTTGTCTGGCATTCAAATTTGGTTGATCAAACAAGTACCTCAACCTAATGTGATCACTCATCAATACAAACATCCTGCCAAGAAGATAGTGCCTCCACATTTTCAATTCATGTATAATTGCTACTAACTCAAGATCATGTGTCTGGTAGTTCTGGTCATGCTCATTTGGTTTTCGTGACTCATAGCATACCACCTGTCCATCTTGCATAAGGACCCCACCAAGTCCTCTCTTGCAAGCATCTGTGTGTACAACAAACTCCTTGTCTGGATCTGCAATCTTTAACACTGGAGCGTGTGTCAAACAATTACTTAAGTTGCTCAAAACTGGCCTCAACTCCTCTGTCCAGTCAAACTTCTTACCTTTCCTCTGCAATGATGTAATAGGATAAGCAATCTATGAGAAGTTCCTGATGAACCTCTGGTAATAACCTGCCAACCCCATGAAGGATCTCACCTCATCTACATTTCTAGGAGCTATCCACTCCATGATGGCCCTTATCTTTTCTGGATCTATTGTAATTCCCTCCTTGGAGACAACATGTCCCAAGTAATGTAACTTAGTTTGGAAGAAACTTCATTTGTTGAGCTTAGAACACAACTGATGCTCTCTCAACAATCTGAACACTACTGCCAAATTCTCGTCACGCTCTTCCTCATTTTTAGAATATACGAATATTACATCAATGAACACAATAAAAAACTTGTCCAAATAAGGACGCAACACATTGTTCATCAAACACATAAATGTAGTTGGGTCATTGGTCAAACCGAATGGAACTACAAAAAACTCATAATGCCCATACCTGGTCCTAAATTTGGTCTTGTAGATGCCCTCCTCTTTGATGCACAACTGATGGTATCATGACCTCAAGTCGATCTTAAAGAACACTAATTCTCCCTTCAGCCGATCAAACAAATCATTAATCCTCAGTAATGAGTACCTGTTCTTGATGGTCACTTTGTTCAATTTCCTATAATCGATGCACAATCTAAGAGTACCATCCTTCTTCTTCACAAAAAACACTGGTGCGCCCCATGGCAATACACTTGGTCTGATGTTTCCCTTGTCAAGCATCTCTTTCAACAGCAACTTTAATTCTACCAACTCAGGCGTACTCATCTTGTAAGGTGCTTTTGATGCTGGAGCTGCCCTGGGTACAAACTCAATAGAAAATTCTACCTCCCTCTGAGGTGGAAACTTTGAGATATCCTCAGAAAATACATCCCAAAACTGATGTAAAACTAGGTACCTACTCAAAACATCTGCATCCTTAACTTCCTTACCTTTGTCACTAGAAATGTGCACTGAGAATAACACACATCCTTTTCTGCGACTACATTTTTCTTGCATAGTTGTTACCATCCTAATTGATGTGGTCTTATTCTTTCCCTGTAAGACTCTTGGTTCCCCATTATCATCCACACACTCAATTTATTTTTCATAACAATCCACCTTAGTTCTATGAAGATACAACCAATCTATGCTCAACAACATATTGTATGATCCCAACGAGAATACATTTAAATGTGTTTTGGTAGGCATGCCATTCAAATAAAATGCACAATCTCTTACCCAATTATGAACTTGCTTCTTTGTACTTGTAGCCAACTTCACTAACCAATATTCTACATGCATTTCCTTACTTAAACCACACTTATCGACCAAATCAGGGCTAACATAGCTATAATTAGATCCAGGGCCAATCAAAATAGAAATAACTTGATCACAAATCTTAACATCCTTCTCAATGATAAATACCTGGTGCTCTGCATGTCTATTGTCCACAGCTACATAAATACGAGGAATGCTCTGCCCAACATCCCCAACAGTCTGTGCCTCCCATGCACAGTATATCTTAGGCCTACCACCCTGATTCTATGGACAATCTCTTAAGGTATTCCTCACCACATGTCCTATACTCCAACCGTCCAATACCATTACCTCTATGTTGTTGTTGTGATCCATGTCCCTGTCTCACTGCATTAAACTTCTTTTTAGGTGCCACATTTTCTTTCTCCTCTACATTTTGAGGCCTTTCTCTCTTAGGACGTCATTTACCTTTACCTTTTCCTTTCCCTTTCCAACCATGCTGATATTCATTCTTATGTTTTCATTGTTCATAGCAATGCTTCAATTTTCCAATGACTTCCTCAAGTGACCGAGGCTCATCATACTCAATCCAATCTCTAAATTCTAATGGAAAACAACTAAAAAATCATTAAACTTTAGCCTTTTAGTCTTTAAGATATGGTACATACCTCAATAGATCCATAAAATTGGTCATGTACTCTTCATTATTCATTGACCCCATCTTTAGCTCATCAAATTATTTTGCCTTACTATCGTAGTACCTCTCTGACAAGTATTTCTTTCTGAAAAGCCTCTTGAACTCATGCCAACTCAATTCCCTTGTCCTAATGTTTCTGGTTTGCTTCACGTCTTCCCACCAAATGTATGCTTTACCTTTCAGGCTGAAGATAACAATTTTGGCCTCCATGTTATCTATGTACTCATGAAACTCAAAGAATTTTTTCATCCCAAGTATCCAAGCCTCTGCATCTTTTGGCTTCTTCACATCTCCATCAAAAGTAGGTGGATTTTCTTTCTTAAATTCATCTAGGAAGTATCCCTTATCACTCCTCCTGTACGGATGATAACAATGACGATCATAATGTATATCTGAACCAGAACTAGAATAGTGTCTGTACTCATCACCCCTCCTATCCGGAGTGTCTAATAGTCTTACATATCTCACCATGTCAGCTATATCTGACCTGTGTCTACAAGGAGACCTACTGGAATATGCCCCATTAGTTTTGTCCTCCTTCCCATGGATGATCCAAAGTGGCCCTTATTGCTGCAATTATAACAAAATCTGAAGAAGTATTGCATTAATCTCCACTGGTTTCTCTTGTGTCCATATGAACATGTCAATGTCTTCCTTACAACTCCTTATTTCTTCCTTCAATCTCCTCAATGTTTCTGCCAAATCAGAAGAGTGCCCAACACGCTACTCATTTGATTCATAGGGAGAATCTTTGTATTCTACCATATTGCTATTCATTTTGATATTTCTCCTACAAAGCATACTATGTCAACTAAACCAAATCACAAAAAACCAACGTACCTTAGCAAAATTCGGGGAGGATATCTCATCTGCAAGAACAACCAATCAGCGTACTACATGTATAACATAATCATGACAACATATATACATATAATACATAAGCACATAACCATGTAACCATCAGTCTAGCTAGAGTCTAGTCATCAATGCATGACCATATCAACTACACATACCATGACCTCATGCATGAAAACAAAACCATACCAATGTACACTAACAATATGCAAGCATAAACAACATGTAACCAATCATACACTCATGATGACATACTTCATAACAACAACATCCTCTTTCACATGGTGACATCACTACAACCATGACTGACACCATGCATATGCAACAAGCACATAAACCACAAGGATTATTAACACACGTGCAAATGACATGAATGCATGACCAACACACTGTGCATCCAATCCGAGGGGTGAACCATGATTTGATACTACTCTGTAACACCCTTCTCCCACATCTACTTAAGTAACCAGACAACCGGGGTAAACATGTGACGAGAGGCTACTATGATTGGATTCAACCTCCTAGGTGACCTTAAGGAAATGGAATTGATGGAAACACATCATACAGGCCTTCCACATTAGCTATAGGACCCCTAAGAACTATCCTAACATTTCTGGTAACCATCCCATGTATCCCACTAAGGTTTTTGATCACGTGACCTCTGGACGCTCCCATGCTATCGGCCCGATAGCATCCAGGAGGCTCTGGACGCTCTCATGACAAGGCATGTCAGTGTCTAGGGATTATTTTTCTCAGTTTTGTGCTAACATCCCCGATATTTGAGCCACTTTTTCAGGCCTAGATCCCAGGTCACTACCCAGAATTGAATGACACCTCCAGAATAGAAAGTTAACAAGGAAACAATGATGCAAATGCAAATACTTGAACAAGTCCTTAACCAGACCCCTACTAGCCATGACAGAAATTTCGTCAAACATATCACAAATATGTAATATACAAGTGTAAACAACATATATAAACATAGTGATCTCATACTTATCTGAGAATTTCTACGAATCATTCTTCCCTTATATAATTTGATTCATTATCATCTATTAGGTCATAGATAAATTTTTCATTCATTTACAAGTAAAAACATGATGAGAGCCATACATAGCCACTCTCATAAATCATATACACAACCAGCATAATAACAACAAAAATACCAAGGAAATCACAGCCATGTGATCCACATATAAACTAGTATAATACTCATAGAAATACAAGGATAATTAACCTCATATTGATGATGCAAAATCCAAACCCGGGATGGGACTATCACATTCCACCCAAGCATAGAATGGTTGAGCCAAATCTCTCTTTAGTCATTCACCCCCGTTCCATATTCCAAGCATGAATGTGGGACTCATAACCACCAAAAGGAACCAAACAAGCATGGATGCTACTAGATTTCTCCACCTACACCATGAGGAATTTTAGTGCCTCCTAGTCTCTCAAGATTTACCATAATCCATAGTTTGATACAGGGATCACTAGGCCCTACATCGAGACCCACTCTCCAGGCTTTACCATACATCCCATCCCAGGACTACTAGGCCCAATAGAGAGCAATCCACCTCTTGTCTTTACCGTATATCCCGTAATTCATCGAAAAGGATTCCTAGGACCACCAAGGCACACAATCTTGGCTTTACCGCAACCCAAAGTCTAGCTCAGAGGTCACTATGCTAGTGGATTTACCGTGATCCACATTTTGTCTCAGGGACAACTAGGCCATGTGTTTGTCAATTCAGAGATCCACCTCACACAACTTTGAATCTATCTGGAAATCCAACTCAATCGAAGTATGAGAACCCATCTCATCAAGGCTATCCAAAAATGGAAAGGCTAGCCTAGAAACACTGTCACACCTGGAAAAACCCATGCCATGACAGAAAATAACCCCATGCAATACCATGCATGACAAATCTATCAAGGAAATCACACATGCAAATCAATACCTACAAAGAATCTTGTTGTAGTTGCTTGATCCTGCTTTTCCTTGCTTGCTCCTTCCTTGTTCTTGCCTTATTTTGACTTTCTTACTACAATTTCAAGTGCTCCAAGAAAACTCTAAGTGTCAAAGAGTGAGAGAGAGAGAGAGAGAGAGAGAGAGAGAGAGAGAGAGAGAGAGAGAGAATAATGAGAGAGCTCCAAAACTAAATCAACAAAAGGTTACAATGTGATCCCCAGAAGCCTTTTTATCAATTAGGCCTCTATTTTCTTCATTTTCCATTATTTTCCTTCAATATCCTCCTCACGTGAAACATGTGACCTTTCCCCTTCCTTTTCTCCTAATTTCCATTATTTTCATAAATAAATGTGTTATGAAACCAGCTCAAGAAAAGATAGAAAAGATAGATCAACGCCTTAGAATTCAGCCTCTTCGAGGGGGCAACCTCCTTTACATTACATAAATGAACAATTCTTGGATGATACAAATGACAAAACCTCCTTTCTATATATAGGAGTCTAAGGAGTCACAATATAATCCAGCCGACCTAACAATAATAATATAAAGCCACAAAAATAACAATAGAGGGATTCTATGGGGCACAGAAATAACAATATGGGGGTAATAGGGCACAACAATATAAATAAGGGGTATAACTACAATAGTAATGGGGTAATCACTAGTATTATAGGGACCCAACATGCCCCTCTCCTTCAAAAAAGTGTTGTCCTCAACGCTTGAGTAGTTCTGGATACTTCTGCATAAAATTCTCATCCTCCCATGTGGAATCTTCAGCGGATAAGTTCTTCCACTTGATAAGATACTCTGAAATTGATCGATTTCGTAGCTGTCGAGTTCTTGTTTCTGTGACTGCTTCCGGTTCCAATATAATTTTTCCTTCCTCGTCAAGTTCTGGCAATATTGTTTGAACTGGGAGCTTGTCACCTATAACCTTCTTTAAACATGAAACATGGAAAACTGGGTGCAATCGAGAAGCTGCAGGAAGCTCCAATTTGTATGCCATAGTACCAATCTTTTCCAACACCTTGTACGGACCATAATACTTTGGTGATAATTTATTATCCTTCTTAGCTTGCTTTAGGGACATTTGCTTATATGGTTGTAGCCGTAGGAATACCCAATCACCTACATCAAAACTTCTTTCACTGCGATGTTGATCTGCCTGTTGTTTCATTCTATTTTGTGCCAACACGAGGTTATCCTTTAAGAGTTGGAGGACTTGTTGTTGATGTTCGATGTGATGTTCCACTGCTTGAACCTTAGAATTTTCTCTTAAATATGATGTGATGGATGGTGGTTGATACCCATAAAGTGCCATAAATGGGGTCATTTTTGTTGCTGTATGGAAGGAAGTGTTATACCACCATTCAGCCAGAGGCAACCATTTGACCCATTGTGTCTGTTTATCAGATACAAAGCAACGAAGATATCCTTCCAAACATTTGTTTACTATCTCAGTTTTCCCATCAGATTGAGGATGATAAGATGAGCTATGAGCTAACTGAGTACCAAGACAAGAAAATAATTTTGTCCAAAAATTTCCAGTGAAAATGGGATCTCTGTCACTTACAATAATCTTTGGGTTTCCATGTAGCTTTTGAACTGTTTCCATAAATGCAGTAGAAACTGTACTGGCTTTAAATGGATGTGATAATGCACAAAAGTGTGCATACTTGGTAAGTCTGTCAACTACCACCATGATGACACTCTTTCCCTCAGACTTGGGTAAACCTGTGATAAAATCCATTGAAACCTCCTCCCAACGTTGGCTTGGAATGGATAAAGGTTGTAATAGACCCGGTGTCTTAATTGTTTCAACTTTATTTTGTTGGCAAACCAAACATTCCGCCACAAACTTTTGAATATCTGATTTAAGGCCATCCCAAAAAAATTCCTTCTTAACCCTGTGGTAAGTTTTTAAAAATCCTGAGTGCCCTCCTAAGGGAGAAGTGTGCAATTCCATAAGAATCTTTTGTTTTAGCTGGGAATTCTTACAGAGGTATAAGCGATCTTTGTACCATAACGAATCATTTTGCCAGCTAAATGTATCAGAAGTACTGGAATCTTGTTGTAGCTTTCGAATAAGTGCCCACACTTCTTCGTCATTCTTCCATTCCTCCCTTGCTTCGTTTATCCAATCTGGTTGGATAATAGAAATGGCACACAACAATGCTTCCACATCCTCATCCTTTCTTGAGAGTGCATCTGCCACCACATTTTGCTTCCCTTTTTTGTAGATGATTTCAAAGTCATAACCCAACATCTTTGTGACCCACTTTTGTTGCTCTTCAGAGGATAATCTTTGTTCTAAAAAGTATTTAAGGCTATCATGATCCGTTTTTACCTTGAAGTGTCTTCCCATTAGGTAGGGTCGCCATTTCTTAAGTGCATGGAGTATTGCCAACATTTCCTTCTCATAAATAGCTTTGCTTAAAAACTTTCCCTTGATTGGACGACTTTCAAAAGCAATGGGTCTTTCATCTTGCATTAGAACAGCACCAATTCCATTTCCTGAAGCATCACATTCCACAATAAAGGTTTTTGTGAAGTCCGGTGTAGCTAAGACCGGTGCTTGGCACATTGCCTCTTTAAGATGTTCAAAGGCCTTTGTTGCTTCCGGAGTCCATGAAAATGAATCTTTCTTCAATAATGTTGTTAGAGGTGCTGCTATTCTCCCATAATTCTTAACAAACTTGCGATAATACCCTGTCAACCCAAGAAATCCTCGCAGATGCTTTATGGATGTGGGGATTTTCCATTCCTTAATGGCTTTAATTTTGCTAGGGTCTACCTTAACTCCTTCATGAGATACAATATGACCCAAATATTCCACCTCCTGGACTCCAAAGAAACATTTGGATCTTTTTGCATATAATTGTTTCTCCTCCAATAGTTGTAGCACCTTGTCAACATGTTCAACATGATCCTTCCAAGACTTGTTGTAGATTAGTATATCATCAAAAAATACTAACACAAATTTTCTAAGGAATGGTTTGAAAATTGAATTCATCAAACCTTGAAATGTTGAAGGTGCATTGGTAAGGCCAAAAGGCATGACCAAAAATTCATAATGACCCTCATGAGTTCTAAATGCCGTTTTCGGAATGTCTTCAATCTTCATTCTGATTTGATGATATCCCGAACGAAGATCCAACTTGGTGAAGTAAATTGATCCATGCAATTCATCCAGTAATTCATCAATGACAGGAATGGGAAACTTATCTTTAATAGTGAGCTTGTTGAGCTCCCTATAATCTGGACACATGCGCCATGATCCATCCTTCTTGTGCACCAATACTACTGGAGCTGAGAAAGAACTTTGACTCGGTTGAATTATACCAGCCTCTAGCATTTCTGCAACCATACGTTCAATTTCACTTTTTTGGACATATGGATATCTGTACGGCCTGATGTTTGGAGGAACACTTCCTGGAATCAGATGAATAGCATGATCATGATCACGCATAGGTGGGAGACCTTTGGGAGTCTCAAATACCTTGGAATGATTGTCCAGGACTTTTTGGAGATCTGGAGAAATAGATGATTCCAATGTGGAAACATCTAGCGAACATAATTGTGCAATTACACCTCTTTGCTCCTTTTTTAGAAGCTTTGTCATGCCATTAGAGCTGATTATCTTTCCTGGTTTCCCTGCAATACCCCTTAATTCAACTTCCTTTCCTTCCACAGAAAATTTCATGAAAAGTTCTTGAAAATTAAAAGCTATTGTACCCAAGGATTGTAGCCATTGGACTCCTAGTACAACATCAGCACCTCCCATTGGAATGGAAAGCATTGGGCTAGTCAATACATATTCTCCCATGGATAGCTTGATATTATGGCACTTTCCAGAACAATTTATTGTTCCTCCATTTGCAATCATCACTTGACACTCTGGTGCTGGATATAGGAAGCAATTCAATTCTTTTGCTACCCTACAATGAATAAAATTGTGGGTGCTTCCTGAATCAATCAACACTATTACCTTTTTCTTCTTGATTTGTCCTTCTATCTTGATGGTTTGAGGAGTGGTAATTCCCGCCAATGCATTACAAGATATGGTCGGATTTATTTGTTCTTCATCTAGGCTTTGTTCCTGGAATATATCCTCTTCTTTTGACCTTTCTTGCTCCTTTTCTTCTTCCTCTTCACAATCTATGTAGAATAATTTCTTCTCAGCACACTTATGACCTTTTGTGTATTTGCTATCACAATTGTAACAAAGCCCTTTTGCTCTTTTTTCTTCCAATTGTTGTGGTGTCAACCTTGTAGGTTGTGGAAGACTATGGGCAACAACACTTCCGTCTTTATAGTTGTGAATGGTATGCTTCCTAGTTGCCATAATTTTGCTTTCCATTTTTCTTGCTAACCTGAATGCCTTCTCTAATGAATCAGGTTCCCAAAGGCGCACATCATGTTGGATATTATCCTTTAAAGACCCTATGAACACATCAATCCTATGCTCCTCTGGAATATCTTTTACCCTTATGTTCAATTTTTGGAACTCCTCAATGTGCTCCATTATTGAACCCTTTTGTTTGAGACTTATCAATTGGCTAAAAAAAGTGTTGCTTTTTGTATCCTCATAATGTGCTATCAATTCTTCCGTAAAAATTGCCCAAGTGATAAATTGTTTACGAGAACAAAGCCATTGATACCATACAAACTGATTTGGTTCCAAATATAAAGTTGCCATACGTACCTTTTGTGTGTTTTGCACATTATTGAGATCGAAGAATTGCTCCATCTGTAATATCCATGTGGCGGGATCCTTGCCATCAAACTTCCTCATATCGATTTTTGGAATGTGGTGATTCTTCGATCCAACATTAGCATCTATGGAATCATGATTAACATTTCTTTTGTTCTCATCATGAGTTTCCTTTACTACCTTTTCACCATTAGTAAGTATTTCTTGTAGAAAATTAGTCAAATTTGTCTTCAAATCTGCCATGCCTATCTTCAAATTTGTGTTCAAATCTATCTTCAAATTGTCCATCTTAGCTTCCATGCCATTCATCTTAGCTTCCACGCCATTTATCTTAGCATCTGTTAACTTTTGTGAGCGTGACATTTGTTGCACTTGTTCTTGTAATTTTGATATATCATGTAGCATTTCTTCCTCTTCTTCATGAGTCATGCTAGAGCTTTCAGGTTCCTTACTAGGTGTTTGCATTTTCTTTCCTCGGGGCATCAGTTACCGATAATAATGCTCTACTATGCCCTTTGAATTCCTTCAAAATAAATTTTCAAACCAAGCTTAAGCAAAAATTTAAAAAAATCTACACACCTTTTTTCACTTTGTAGGAGCTCGATATTGCCTCTGATGTATCTCTGTACTTTCCAGTCATCTAGTTCTGAGCTGGTGACCTGTAGTATCTCTCTATGTCCTCTTTCCAATCCCACAGGTCTGACCCAAATTGGATTCTCCAAGGAAGAATTATGCGAAATCTCCCACGGTGACTTGATTATAGACTAGTTCAATAGAGCTAACTTGTACGACGTGCCGCGAGTCACTGTTTCGACCTTTGGATCTAAAAAACACCCACAAGAAACTATAGTCTATCCTCTTTCTGTACCTTTTTATGAAATTTCAATCCGATCCTCAGAGAGAAAGTTATGATGATTTTCCCTAGGTCACCTGTTTTGAATGTAATTCAGGAGTCTACAAAAATACCAACTTCCTCAGATCATATCTCCGAAAATATCGCGCAAAAAGCTCTGAAATTTGGACCCGAGGTTCAGCGTCAATTCTTCTCAAATGGGTTTTTTTTGTGACTTCTGAAACATCACAGAAAAAAATTTATAACGAAAATTCCACGATGACCTGTTTGGAGCAGCGAAACCCTAGAATCCAAGGCTCTGATACCAAATGTTATGAAACCAGCTCAAGAAAAGATAGAAAAGATAGATCAACGCCTTAGAATTCAGCCTCTTCGAGGGGGCAACCTCCTTTACATTACATAAATGAACAATTCTTGGATGATACAAATGACAAAATCTCCTTTCTATATATAGGAGTCTAAGGAGTCACAATATAATCCAGCCGACCTAACAATAATAATATAAAGCCACAAAAATAACAATAGAGGGATTCTATGGGGCACAGAAATAATAATATGGGGGTAATAGGGGCACAACAATATAAATAAGGGGTATAACTACAATAGTAATGGGGTAATCACTAGTATTATAGGGACCCAACAAAATGTGCCAAAAATTCCATTTTCCCTTTCCAAAGCTTAGTCATTGCCTTTGATAATTTCCTTAGCCATAATAAACCAAATGAACACCCACTAGGATTTTTTTGCCTAACATTCAGCTTGGAATAAGTGTCCCATCAATCGTGGTTATTATTTTTTTTAACTTTTATTACATGGAATTTTCACCAGGGTTGTTACAGAAACATACTTCATCTCACTGCTACTACCACTGTAAACTGCTTCATAAATTCTGTTATATAATCCGCACATAGCTTGCGCACTCTTCTCTTGGATCACAGTCACTCCACACAATTAGATAATCAACCATACTATCATTGAGCTTCCTCCAATATGTAGATGAACTCAAGTGCACAACACAATCATTATCAAGAAGTATTAGGCTCTACAACTCTGTTCATATGCTTGAATTGATCTAGATTCAGCTCATTGACTCTATCAAGCCACTAACTACACTTTCCTTTTCATGTCTTCAACTTTAGTTAAAGAGGTCCCATGAACTTTTCCGACCATAAACCTAAAAGTTTCTAACAAGAATTTCTCCACAATACAAAAATTAGTTGACCAACGCAAGAAATCTAGAGAAAAACTCATGCAAATGCTCAATTGCATGCATGACACTAGCTCCATGTGATTGGAACATCACAGTTTCTCCCATAGGCCTATTTTCCAGTGATTGGAGAATTTTGTCTACTCCCACAGGCTTGGCTCCATGCGACTGGGGCAAAAGGTAAGGAAAAACATTGGAACTTCAGTCCAAGCTCTCTGCCAACTAATGGATCATCTTATTCAGTTGTTGAAAACTTCTCCAAGCCTCTGTAACAAATATGTAGTTGACGACATAGGCCAAGAACCTTTGTAACAAGTTAGTGACATTAAATACCTAGTCTGCAAACCTCATAACCAAGACCAACACCTACATCTCCTCAAGCAACAACCACAACCTCTCTAAACACCTCCAATACCTGTAGCAACATTTTTAACTCCTGTAACAACAACATCAAGTCATCCAAATACCTCCAACACTAGTAGAAGCACCTCCAATATATGCAACCACAACACAACACATTTAGCAACATATCCAATGTCTCCAAGACATATAGAGACATATGGGACACCTATATCACACTCGAACCACCTACAACAGTAACATCTCCAATCAAAACAACATGTCAACCTCGATCCAATCATCACATGTGGATGCCATCTCTACTTAGCAGCAATAACCTCATGTCACAAGCATGTTGACATCAATGACAACCAATAGGACCACCAAGCCAAACATCCATCACTCATGCATATGGCAATCAACATCATGACCATGACCCTGTTCACGTCAATGCCAACACTACAATGCCAACATGTTCCAAAATGAAAATCGGAGGGAATTTGTTAATATATATCTGTTTAAAACTATTCAGTATATGTTAGTGCCTAAATCTACCTCAGGCTAAAAGAAGGCAAGTCTAGGGTAACATCAAACCACGCTTAACCTGGTAGCTAGCCCTACCAGGTCGGGAGAGGGCTCTCTCTTTGTCAATCTCAATTAGGATATTGGCAACTATGGATTGAGATGACTGAAATTAGTGCTGATTTTAGGCTAGGTATAGTAGATCAGAGAATTTTGTTTTATTTTAGGTTTTGGTTGCTGGATCAATTGGAGAAGGCAGATTGGGTCCGGGAAATCAACTCAGGGATACAGTCATGTCCTGTGGGGCGAGGTAGACAAGGGTTTATGTACTCGAAATGGATTGAGATGGTAGATTAAGACAGCTGAGGAGTTGAGGAGGGCATGAGAAATTATGAATCCTCTTCAAACAGTGAAAACATTGAAAACCAAATGCATTCCCAAGACAAAGCACTGTAAATTTAGTGTATTTTGTCTATTCACCTTGATTCATTTAGTTTAGAAGAGAGAGAGAGAGATGTGGATACATATAAAACATCAGAAAAAATTCATTACAAAGAAGAAACAATACATAAACTCACTGTCACAAGAATCCCACAAAAATAGCTGTGAAACCTGGTTTTATTCCTTGCCAAACTACTGATACAAAATGTTCAGTGAGTCTAACACTTCTTCCAAAGTCCAACCTTTACAAATGAATCAAAAAGTCCATGATATAGGCAAGGAAACTACTCAAGCTAGCTATTAGGGTCGAATCCATGAGAAGAGCGGTGGTTTCAACCATCTCTAAACTAAGAACAGGAATATAGGCAGTGGAACAACTTGCCTCTAAAACCATGGAAACTGATTCATTCACCCCCAAACCACTTCAAAATGATGAATCTACCCTCTAAGGTCATTTTGCAATTACATTTACATAGCATAGCATCATTTAAAATCATAAATTCATCCAAGATAAGAGGAAAAGTCAACTTGTAGAAAAACTACGCGAAATTTGGATTTTTGAACAAAACTGGCAAAATTCATCCTATGCGCAACACCACTGATCCTATGCGCTGCACTTTTTCTAGGCCAATTTTGGAAGGCTTCCCAGAGTCCAAATCAGGTGCAAGATAGCTTGTTGGAAAGCTTAGCGAGTCTACTTTCTGTAATTTCTAAATTTGGAGTCCATTTGCCCCTCCAAAAATTGATTTTCCCAAGATTGCTTCCTGTGTGGCAAAAAAGTGGTAGAGAGGGCACTTTTTGGGTTTTTTTTTGCCCTTTTAGAGACCTAGAACTTTTCCAAAATTCACATCCATTTTTGAGCTTTCATACTTTTCCATGCTGATCCAAAAATATAAAAAAATTTATAAGAAAGTGTCCCCAACAAAAGCGCAGCGCCGGTGGCGCTGTGCACCTATTGGAAAAGTCTGTTTTTCACATTAAAAATTTCAAAAATGACAAAAATTGCTCCAAATTTCTTGAAATTTGGCATGATTGACCCTTGTTAAGTGCTTTGATGAGCCAATGATGCTTCAACCAAGATCTTGAGTTTATCTTTCTCTTTCTTGTTCCTCAAGACTCTTCTTAGTTTGGCTTTTAGCCTCTTTGTCCTTGCATTACAAATCTTGTTCCGGGTTAGGTAGTGATAGGCTAAGTGACGAAGCATCTTTTTGTCTCTGTTAACCCTCTCAATCAACTTCTCTAGGTGTATGTTAACCGCTCAAGACAAATCTCCTTAGGATTCTCAATTTCCTTTGCCTTTTGTCTTCTAACCTTGCCTCTTCGTTGCCTAGTCACCTGGCCTTTTTCATTGTTTGTGAACACTTGTGGTGAATGATGAGATAGGGTGGATGGATGAAAGATGAGTATGAAGAGATTTTAGGATGAGTAGGTGAGGTAAAATGGGATATGAATGGGATTTAGGGAGTGAAGGGTTTGGGGTTTAGGGAATAAGGGGAGTGAGTAGGGTTTTGGTATGTTTATGTATAGGGTTTGGGAGTTTATGTATAGGAATGAGGTGTATGTAGGATAGGTTTTATATGGGGGGTAGGGTTTTAATTTGTAGTGTATGGGAGTTTAGAAATAGTAGCTAAGATGAATGAGTGACCTTAATGAACAGTGAAACCATAGTGGATAAATAGACTTTAACAACTATGGTGAACAATGAAAAATAGGGCTAGTGTAATTTTACACTGGAAACCTACCACAGGGGCGCAACGCCAATTCTATGCACAACGTTGGCTTCCAACTGCGCAATGCCTTTTTGCAGACCACATTTGGAGGCCTTCCCGGTGTCCAAATTGTGTGTGGGATAGCTCGTTGGAAAGCTTATCGAGTCTAATTTCCATAACATTTTTCATTTTCCAATTTGGAGGTCATTTGCCTTGTTAAAATTCTAATCTCCCAAGATTGGTCAAAATGTGAAAAATGAGGCTGCCCAAATGCAGAGTGCTGTTGCGGTCAACTTGTGAAGGTCTTCCTCAAATCCAAATTGAGCTCATGATAGCTCATTAGAAATATATTTGTGTCTAGGTATCATTTGACTCATCAATCAAGTCATTTGGCCAACCAAGCTAGGAGAAATCTTGATTTTCCCAAGGCCAATCCAGAAGTACATCAATTCTCTTAAGGCAATTGTATTGTTGACATTTCTCTAAAACCATGACACCTATGTGAAAAGTGAAGGAGGTTTTTATTTTTTGGCCTATTTTGGACAAACACCTCTCTCACGTTTTCCAAATTCATTTTTTCATGCTCAGAAACATCATTTTAGTAAAACCTATCCCGATGTGTGGAACAGGGGATTTGTTGAAATGAAGTGAAATGAAGGGGATAAGGGGCTTCTAAATTCTTAAGAAAATTTTGCGAAGTAGGTAGGGATGTTAGGAAATAGGGGAAAGTGGAATTTCAAAGATTGAGTGAGGGGAAGGGGTCCAAAAGGGCAAAACACAGGCCTAGCCTAGAAAATTGTCAAATTGGAGCAACAAGCTAGGGTTTGTGGGAAAATGATGAATTTGAGGGATATCAATGATGGGAAGTGCTTAAGAAGGTACATTAAGGATAGGGGAAGGTGTATGAGCATCAAGATATAAGTTTTGTTGATGATTTGACCATACAAGAGAAATTACCTTCAAAACCCTAAGAGAGGGAAATGAGCCTTACCCAAGTACAACTGAAGCACAAATAAGGTGTAAAATGACCCATTGAAACATGAAACAATGATGAAAAGTATCTGAATGATGGTACACTCAGCTGAATGGTGACATGGATCGACACTTGGAAAACTTTGGAAGGAGTGAAAAGAAACCCTAGACCTAATACCTAGTGACCAAATTTTACTTGCAGACTGACTGAAATGACAAAATTTGATTTTGACACCCTAAGACCACTTTGTAAGAGCATGTTTGATCACTAGAGGAAGGCTTCAAAGACTGACACTAACATTGGCTCCAATGGGGATGGTAGCTCCTTGGAGGTGCCAAGAACAACAAATCTTTGGGAGAGCAGACCAGTGCCTTATCCATTGGGCAATATGGAGTCAATATCTTGGCAAATAAAACATCAAAACTCAAGACTCATAACTGAAATGAAACTGGCGCTATACTAAAACACAAATGACAAATTGGAAAATATGCTCAAAATGGAGCTTATTCAAATAAAGCCTACTCTATTTGTTCCATTCATCATCTGATCGAGTGAAATGAAACAACCAATGCAACCACATAAGTATTCTGGTTGCTGTTTGAATTCTCTACAAGTACTTGGTTATGAACAACAAGAGAGAGCTACTGAAAGGCAACTCCCATGAAAACTTGTAAATAGATCCGTTGAATGATATGGATTCTCTATTTGACCCTAAAAACACTGCATAAGGATCTTGAAAATTCATACACATTGGGACTTAGCTCATCCAATGGATTACTTTTCTTCTCCTCATACCATGAATGCAAACTTTGATCTGAGCTTTGTGACGAGACTCCTGCTAAAAATGACAAAGAAACTGGCTGTCGGATCAAGTTTGTATCAATACTTGTTTCAATCTCACAGGTAGCTAATGGAGAAGGACTTTGACTGCAGACATCATCCAACACATCAGCTATTGGATCGTGAAAAACTTGAAAAGACTACTGCAACCCATTTTCTATTGGCTCCGATGAGATTACATGATTTTCTACAAGCTGCTCATCCTTTACTGAAGATGTACTATGCAAATTTTCCTTCAAAAACTGAAATGATTCAAAACAAAATGGTACAGAATCATCTTGCATCATTTGATCATATGGTCCAGCTTCCAAGTCTTCATCTGCAACTTGACAATCAGTGGCATTCGGGGGCTGCAAATCTAGATATGACAAGTCTTGAACAAGGATTTCATTGCCCTCAAGATGGTCCAGATCAAGACTTGTCGACAATTTATTTCTAATTGCATGAATGTTGCCTCTCATGAACTGAAATGAAGAAAAACAAAAATGCAAAGATCCTTCACTTACTTCAAAATTTGCTACACTTTCCTCATCATTTCCATAGCTGATATGTAACGGTTGATCACTATATTCGAGCTGTTGAAAGTGAACTTCCTCCTCCCACAAACCAGTTGCTGATTTGTCAACAAGATTAGCTTCTATTTGGAGAACATAATCATCATCATACTGATCAAACTGAGGCAAATCATTAGTAAAAAACACATCATCAAGCATACATGTCATATCAACAGACCTATCTTCTGCAAGCTGATCTATAAAACAATCATTATCAGGTCTATGAAAACTGGGATAAGAAAGAAAAAAATTTGGATCGACCACTTGTTCTTCTTCAATCAGCGAGCCATGGGCTTGAACATTATACTCATTCCTTGTGGTGATCCTTTGCATCATCTCTTCCACTGCGCTTACCAAAATTTCAAGTTTTACCTTTAAAGATGTCGATTCCTTTGGATCTGTGTTCTTCATCTCTTCTTCCTTAAACTTTGCCCTTCTGATCAACAAATTAGCCTCTACATCTACTGCATTGTTTTGCATCTCTTCAAGTGTTGCAAGGTTCCTTTCCCTCAACTGAAATTCCATTTCTGGATCAAAGGATTCCGAGTAGTGCAAGAGAGCGGATCCAGGAGGAGGTCTTATATTAACCAGCATCGAAAAATAGACTTGGTTAAATTTGGCAGAAAATTGTTGTAATGTCTCCCCTGGCTGTCTTTTCAGCTGGTTATACTCTTCTAGAATCAATAAAGGGTTATGTCTGACCACCCACATGTCAAGGAAAACTTTGATGAACTGCTGAAAATCTAAGATGCTTGCATCACGCAGGGTTTTGAACCAACTCTTGACTTTGCCTTGTAAAGAAAGAGCAAAAAGCCTAATACTGACATCCTCTTCATCAACTTCAAAATGGTCAAGAAAAGACTCAAAATTCAGTACATGTCTCTTAGCAGTGATGTTGTCGCATTCACCATCAAATCTTGGTAGATATAGGTCATGATTTTTAGGGAAAGCATGGGATATAGGAGGTAAAATCAGAGGCTTGTATCGATCTAGAATTTTACAAGGTATAGGGGTATGTATAGAAGGTGTAGAATTAGTCTTGGTCTCTTGAGGCTCATCAGTTTGAAGACGGTCATCACAAGCTTCAGAAAAAGGGTCTTGATCAAGCTCAAAGGCATGCAAATCTTTGGTATTCACAATCTTCAAAGGGAAGGAATCAAATGCAGGCCGAGGATCTTTTCTCAAATACAATATACTTTGCAAAGCCTTCTTGACATTCTCAGGAAAAGAGAAGAAATAATTTATAACAAAGAACAAAATGTCTTGGATGAAATTCCAACTTGAATACCCGATCTTTCCATATTGTCCTTTTATGTTTCGGATGGTCAGGTTCATCCTTCAGTGGAGTCTTTGGATCTGATCTCGAAACTGATTTAGAGTTGCTAGGTGAATGATTTCAGCCTTGCTGTGTCTGATCGTTGTTCACCATCAACAATCAGATCTGAACTTGATTACATTTTGCTGAGGAACATAAAACTACGTTCCCTAGTACAGTCACCACTATGTTAGTGCCTAAATCTACCTCAGGCTAAAAGAAGGTAGGTCTAGGGTAACATCAAACCATGCTTAACCTGGTAGCTAGCCATACCAAGTCGAGAGAGGGCTCTCTCCTTGTCAATCTCAATTAGGATATTGGAAACTAGGGCTTGAGATGACTGAAATGAATGCTGATTTTAGGCTAGGTATAGTAGATCAGATAATTTTGTTTTATTTTAGGTTTTGGTTGCTGGATCAATTGGAAAAGGCAGATTGGGTCTGGGAAATCAACTCAGGGATATAGTCATGTCCTGTGGGGTGAGGTAGACAAGGGTTTATGTACTCGAAATGGATTGAGATGGTAGATTAAGACAACTGAGGAGTTGAGGAGGTCATAAGAAACTATGAATCCTTTTCAAACAGTGAAAACATTGAAAACCAAATGCATTCCCAAGACAAAGCACTGTAAATTTAGTGTATTTTGTCTATTCACCTTGATTCATTTAGTTTAGAAGATAGAGAGAGATGTGGATACATATAAAACATCAGAAAAAATTCATTACAAAGAAGAAACAATACATAAACTCATTGTCACAAGAATCCCACAAAAATAGCTGTAAAACCTAGTTTTATTCCTTGCCAAACTGCTGATACAAAATTTTCAGTGAGTCAAACACTTCTACCGAAGTCCAACCTTTACAAATGAATCAAAAAGTCCATGATATAGGCAAGGAAACTACTCAAGCTAGCTATCAAGGTCGAATCCATGAGAATATGGGTGGTTTCAACCATATCTAAACTAAGAACAAGAATATAGGCAGTGGAACAACTTGCCTCTAAAACCATGGAAACTGATTCATTCACCCCCAGACCACTTCAAAATGATGAATCTACCCTCTAAGGTCATTTTGAAATTACATTTACATAGCATAGCATCATTTACAATCATAAATTCATCCAAGATAAGAGGAAAAGTCAACTTGTAAAACAACTAGGCAAAATTTGGATTTTTGAACAAAACTGGCAAAATTCATCCTATTCGTAGCGCCATTGATCCTATGCGCAACACTTTTTCTAGGCCAATTTTGGAAGGCTTCTCGAAGTCCAAATCAGGTGTAGGATAGCTCATTAGAAATATTAGCGAGTCTACCTTCTGGAACAAATTGAATTTCTAAATTTGGAGTCCATTTTCCCCTCCAAAAATTGATTCTCCCAAGACTGCTTCCTGTGTGGCAAAAAAGTGGCAGAGAAGGCACTTTTTGGGTGTTTTTTGCTCTTTTGGAGACCTAGAACTTGTCCAAAATTCTCAGTCATTTCTAAGCTTCCATATTTTTCCATGTTGATTCCAAAAATATAAACTTTTTTGCAAGAAATTGTCCCCAACAAAAGCGCAATGTTGGTGGCGCTGAGCACCTATTGGAAAAGTCTGTTTTTCACATTAAAATTTTCAAAAATGACAAAAATTGCTCCAAATTTCTTGAAATTTGGCATGATTGACCCTTGTTAAGTTCTTTGATGAGCCAATGATGCTTCAGCCAAGATCTTGAGTTTATCTTGCTCTTTCTTGTTCTTCAAGACTCTTCTTAGTTTGGCTTTTAGCCTCTTTGTCCCTGCATTGCAAATCTTGCTCTGGGTTAGGTAGTGATAGGCTAAGTGATGAAGAATCTTTTTGTCTCCGTTAACACTCTCAATAAACTTCTCCAGGTGTATGTTAACCACTCAAGACAAATCTCCTTAGGATTCTCAATTTCATTTGCCTTTTTTCTTCTAACCTTGCCTCTTCGCTGCCTAGTCACCTGGCCTTTTTCATTGTTTGTGAACACTTGTGGTGAATGATGAGATAGGGTGGATGGATGAAAGATGAGTATGAAGAGATTTTAGGATGAGTAGGTGAGGTGAAAGGGGATATGAATGGGATTTAGGGAGTGAAGGGTTTGGGGATTTAGGGAATAAGGGGAGTGAGTAGGGTTTTGGTATGTTTATGTATAGGGTTTGGGAGTTTATGTATAGGAATGAGGTGTATGTAGGATAGGGTTTATATGGGGGGTAGGGTTTTAATTTGTAGTGTATGGGAGTTTAGAAATAGTAGCAAAGTTGAATGAGTGATCTTGATGACTAGTGAGTGGATAAATAGAATTTAACAAATATGGTGAACAGTGAAAACTAGGGTTTTGATTTCATGGATGAAAAATCAACAAGACAAAATCACTCTTTGGCAAGGAGGAATAATTCACTTACTTGTAAAGAAGGTCAACTTGGCGATTTGAAGTGATTTGAGGTGATTTCGCAGTGTTTTGGGAGTGTTCAACAAGTGCACAGTGCCCTCATACAGGTGCACAGTGCCTTTTCTATGCGCAGCTCCAGTGTAATTTTACACTGGAAACCTGCCACAGGTGTGCAGCGCCAATTCTATGCACAACGCCGGCTGCCAGGTGCGTAGCTCCTTTTTTCAGACCACATTTGGAGGCCTTCTTGGTGTCTAAATTGGGCGTGTGATCATTCGTTGGAAATCTTATTGAGTCTACTTTCCAGAACATTTTGAATTTTCCAATTTGAAAGTCATTTGCCCTGTCAAAAGTCTAATCTCCCAAGACTAGTAAAAATGTGCAAAATGAGGCTGCCTAAATGCAGAGTGCTATTGTAGTCAACTTTTTAAGGTCTTCATCAACTCCAAATTGAGCTCATGATATCTCATTGGAAAGCTCTTTGTATCTAGTTATCATTTGACTCATCAAGCAAGTCATTTGGCCAACCAAGCTAGGAGAAATCGTGATTTTCCCAAGGCCACTCCAGAAGTACGTCAATTCTCTTGAGGCAACTATATTGTTGACATTTCTCTAAAACCATGACACCTATGTAAAAAGTGAAGAAGTTTTTTCTTCCTTGGCCTATTTTGGACAAAAACCCTCTCATTTTTTCCAAATTCATTTTTTCATGCTCAGAAACATCATTTTAGTAAAACCTATCTCGATGTGTGGAATAGGGGATTTGTCGAAATGAAGTGAAATGAAGGGGATAATGGGCTTATAAATTCTTGAGAAAATTTTGGGAAGTAGGGAGGGATGTTAGGAAACAAAGGAAAGTGGAATTTCAAATATTGAGTGAGGGTAAGGGGTCCAAAAGGGCGAAACACAGGCCTAGCCTAGAAAATTGTCAAATTGGGGCAACAAGCTAGGGTTTGTGGGAAAATGATCAATTTGAGGGATATCAGTGATGGGAAGTGCTTAAGAAGGTACATTAAGGATAGGGGAAGGTCTATGAGCATTAGGATACAAGTTTTGTTGATGATTTGACCATCCAAGAGAAATTACCTTCAAAACCCTGGGAGAGGGAAATGAGCCTTCTCCAAGTACAACTGAAGCATGAACAAGGTGTAAAATGACCCATTGGAACATGAAACAATGATGACAAATCTTTGAATGATGGTACACTCAGCTGAATGGTGACATGAACCGACACTTGGAAAACTTTGGAAGGAGTGAAAAGAAATCCTAGACCTAATACCTAGTGACCAAATTTTACTTGCAGACTCACTGAAATGACAAAATTTGACTTTGACACCCTAAGACCACTTTGTAAGAGCATGCTTGATCACTGGAGGAAGGCTTCAAAGACTGAAACTAACATTATAAACTATAGTGTACAAGGGGGGGAATATTGTGTTCAAAGGAGCCATAGCATGCCTATGGCCACTTGATTGTTGGCTAGAAGCCATTGTTTAGGCCTCTATTCCAATTTAGTTAAATTGGTAAGATGGGATATCGTTATCGAGTGATACTTTCAGATTTAGAGACGGGGAAATAAAAACCGAGAATTTTTAGCTTCTATCTATGGATGTGTTCCTTTATTGTGCATTTTCTATCAGGAGTAGTTCAATGATTTATGCCTATTATTATGACAGTGAAAATAGGAATAAATTACCCCTGCACTTTTCACCCAATCCTTCTTGCTTTGCTTTACTGTAATTGCATGTTCTTTTATTCTACAATTTATGCTCCAAATGTAGAGGTCCATTCTTGTGTTTTCAGCTAAGATGGAAAACAGAGTGCTTATCTTCAATTGAGTCAATATGAGGAACATAGTCACAACAGATTTGATGTATCAAAATCAATTTCTCTAAGCGAGAGATTTCATGGTCAACGTTTACCATGGTGAAAAATATAAAACTCTGGAGGAAGGGGTTTTGTGCAGAGAATATTTTGGACAAAGACTAATACTAAATGGAATTATGTAGATTGTATGCATAACCATGACAAGGTTGGACATCCTGTGTGTAAAAATAACTATGCATCTTTCCATAATGAAGAGCTCTATTGGACATTAAGCGACGTTGGTGAAAAAGTTTTACAGTGGAGGATCCAATTATTAGGAAAGGATAGATTGACTTTGAGCTTCAATCCTGAATGCATAAATTTCATGGTTCAAGTTACCAATCTTAAGAATATGCCTCCTACTATAAAGTGTAGTTTGCAATAATTAATAAGAAAGCATTGGAAATTCAAGGCAATTGTAGAGAGTTTATTTCTAAGAAAGTAAGATTATGATGAAATATTATTAGTACATTTATATTATGGAGATTTTTATGGTTGTTGGGTTACTTCTTCTTCTTGATGGATTATTTGAAGCTATTACCAATTAGTTGGGAAATTTGGTTTTGCAAAAGGCATCTCCATCATTGAAGTGTTAATGGTCATCTAGTGATACACTATAGGCACAAGTTCGAGTAGCCGTAGGGAATATGAAAATACATGAGGTAATTCATATTTGTAATTCTGAAATTTTATAAATAGGTAAATTCTAATTTGTAATTCTGAATTCTATAAATGGGTAAGAACACAAAATATCCCATGAAGTATGCTCAGAAGACAATCTACCCATCTGCAATCTTCTATCGGTATGAAAAATTTTGATAGTTGAGGAAGGAATTTAAAAGATGCTAAGGATGATTTTTACACTACTCCATTACTTGAAGACAATGGCACAGTGTAGTTGAAGAGCATAGTTTACAATGATGGTGTTGATGGTGGTAGAAAGATAATGGGAAGGTGTTCCATGGATGGTGGTGTCAAATGCCAATGGAGAGAATTTCCAATCAGTGTTAAAATTATTTTAAAATGAAGTTTCATTTTCAAACCAAATGACATAGTGTCCTTTACGTCCACAATTTACGTTTCCTCATAGGACAATTGAGTGGTTGGAAAAATGGGATGTTTTCTCCTCCACCTGGTTTCAAATCCCATGGGGGAAATCTTTGGTTCATTTTGCTAAGCCTCAAGGAGTAGGCTCCTCCATCCTCGTGGAGTCACGATTCATTCCAAGTCCTAAATTCTTGGTATATATGGCATATGGGTTGTTGGATATACTCTTGGTGTTATCGTGGCAGTCGTTAAGTTTGATCTTGTCCCCTCCCCCCGATTACTCCAATTAGTTACCAATTAACCATTGGGTATATATATATGATTAATCAAAAACATTATTGTCTTTATGGTAATGTTAGGCAAGTTGCAACCATTGGCCTATCACAAGGAGTGTCTTAATAACGCACCCACTCACCGTCAATCTAAAGCCTCGTGGGCTTAGGAACATGATTATTGTTTCTAAGGATGAATGGGATATATTTATTACAGCACATTGAGAATAATGATATTTATTATAAACATAAGAAGATAAGAGAAACATTGTTGAAGGAAAATTTCTCCTAGGGTTGGGGTTGGATGTTTATTTTTGATAGCTTGGGAGGTACTCCAAGCCCTAGGGTTCATGGTTTGGAGATTGGAAGTGTAGTGCCCTGCTCTAGTTGACTCGCAATGATATGTCATTAACATTTATTTAGCCCTAAGGTTCACACTTTATTCCTTGAGGACCTCAGGTTGAGGATCCGGACATATGACTCCATTATTAGTGGTTGTGATGTTTATGTATGTTATCCATTGATATTATGATGAAGATAGCATTAATGGTTATGTATGTATCTATTGGTATTATGGTGTTGTAGCATTTATGGTTATGAATGTTATCTATTGATACTATGATGATTGTAGCATAAATGGTTATGTTTAGTCTCTATTGAATTTATGAGGATGATAGTAGTAAAGGATATGTATGCTTTCTACTGATACCATGATGATGATAGATCTGATGGATAGGTATGTTTCCATTGATGTTATGATGATGATATCCATGATGGATGTGCCCCCATTTTACTTACTTGCATTAGTTCTGGTTCACAATGAGCAATGATAAGAATGACTAGGTGATGTTAATGATGCTATTATGACAATGACTAACACTGAGAAACCTTGTTACTGATGATTATTGAGTATGGCAGGAAACCATCAGAGGCACTCACATATGACGAGTTGATGACACCTGGTTTGATGAAAATTTACATTATTTTATCTTTGAAATTCTAAATCGATTTTGGAACCTGCTATATATGTTTATCTATATTCTGATGATATGTTAATGGTTGTAGGCATAGATTAGTTGCTTGACCGAATGACTCACATATGGGTAATGGGGTTGTGCAAGTGGATGGAAATACATGGGAGGGGTGGGACAATGTCCCTGAACTCACCCACTAGCACTCCCACCGTGACTTGGGCTAGAAAGGTTGAAACACCTTTGCCTTGAAGATCACGATGTCATGAGGGTAGGTATTAAAGTTGGTTTGCTCATAAGGATTTTACCAGGGGGCACGCATCAAGGTGGATTCCTTGATCCCCGACACCATTAGTCTCACTATAGCAGGCAACATAAGAAATTATAGTGGTCTCTATTGTTGCACCTATACTTTCCCCTCGTAGTCATTGTATGCTTGAAGGGCAACTGGCATGGCACCCTTGGAACTTCAAGGGAATTTCTTGAATGGAATGACCAACTTGGCACCCTTGGCATCACAAATAAATTGTTAGGTGTGGCACTCTTGGAACTTCAAGGGAAGTTCTTAAAGGGCACAACCAAACTTGGAACCCTTGGCATCACAAATAAATTGTTAGGCGTGGCACCCTTGGAACTTCAAGGGAAGTTCTTGAAGGGCACGACCAAACTTGACACCCTTGGAATCATTAAAAATAAATAAATTAATAAATATAATCAAGAAATGAAAAATAGGTAAATTTACATCAAGGGAAAATGATGTTAGAAACCGAGGTAATTAAATCAAGAATAAAACTTGGGTTAAGAGGATCATGGGAAGAAATAAAATATTTTATCTTAAAAACTCTACCCTCCCCATGTTGGAAAATATTAGGTAGATTATGTAGTTTAATTAGGTAAAAAGGGGAAAGAGGGACATAAATGTAAGGATAAAGATTAATCCTAAACTAGCTAAATCTAATTAAGAGAAGAGGAAGGTGAACTAAAATAAGTTTAATAAATTAAATTTTAGAGAAATGTAGAGAACCTCGATGTGGCAACAACTAACATAAGACTATCCATCTAAGATTTAACTTGAGTTAAATTAGGGAGTAAATAGGGGATCAAATCTTGACTCATTAATTGACTTTATTAATGAACACAAATTAAGGAATAAAAAAGGGGATCAAGAGGCAACTAGGAGAAGAAATAGGAATCTTGTTGAGGCGAGGAAAATATTAGTTTTAAGATAAAAATTTAAGTAAATAATTTTGGAGACCCTTGATTAGAGAGTGACACATGGGTGGGTCAATAATCAAAGTATTGAATTAAAAAAAAAATAATGAATTATGCATGACATGCCAAGTGTCACCTATGAGGACTCCTATAAAAAATGGAGCAAGCCATGGGAGAAGGGACTTTTGGGAACCATATTGTTGGATGGATGAGACTATGGCAGAGCAATGATTACGAAACTTTAGTGAGTTTGGTGAGATAGAGGATTTTAGAGAGGGGACTCTTGAGCCAAGAAGTGCTCTCCTCTACCAGCTATTGCATTCCTCCATTGTACAACCCCATTGTAGCTCGGGGACCTGCGGGGAAAAAGAGTACCCAAGAAGTAGGTTGGGAGGTTAATAAAAAAAAGTAATATATATATATAGAGAGAGAGAGTATGGATGTGGTCCTTACACTTGGTATCAAAGCTTAGTTGAACCCTTGAGACCTATGGGCCCATACATGCATGAATAGTTTTGTTAAACATCTACTAAATTCTACCCTAAAATTGTGTATGAGGTTTCCATCCAACTCTTAGATTTTAGGATATCTCTACAAATACAAAATACTATGTTTCTCTGCATATTTTTAAAAATAAAAATACGAAATTTGCAAATTTAGCTTTCCATTTGGGCAAGTTGGCTTTCTAGAAAATTCGGAAACCAGCTGGAAATTTTGGCAGCAGGCAATGGAACCATTTTTCCAGAAATCTCCCTGCAGTTTTCCACATTTATACCTATAAACTTCAAGTTGCATTAGGATTTTACAGTAGCATATCTTTCATGGAAACCACATACCTTATGGTGAACAAAAACGAAATTAATAGCAATTTTTTTTAACAGCAAAAGACAGAACAACCAATTTTCATTTACAGCAGAAAGTTATCCCTAAACAAGAAATAGTGTCAGTGAAATTCCTCTTGGTTTTCTACAGAAAATTAGCTTGCACATTTAAATGTAGAGGCTTGTTACTTGGGCACATGATCTATAGTCCATTTAGACTGCATTTGATCATCATCCAAGTCTGTTTTAGATGAACCCAACAGAATAACTTTTTGGGCAGCTACCAATCTCGGCCTGCAATACTGAATGGACCTCATCGATTTTTGTTAAAGGAACTTGTGTCGAAAAAGGAATTCATTGGAGTACAATGGGCCAATAGAAGATGGGTTAGCGAGGGGAAGGTCTCAGTGCCGTTAGGGAAAGGAGTTATGTGCCCAACCATTGTAAAAGAGATCTTCTGTAAGAAGGTTGATTCGCGGAGTAATGAATTTGCGTTGAGGCCCACTTATAGTACACCAAATAGCGATGAGAATAGATGAAAGTGAGTTTTAAAAGAAAGGAAACTAACACTTTTAACAGAAGTCTGAGTGTTCTTTAATGAACATGGGAATTGTCATAGTTTTGTTGATGATGGAACCCTAGCCATGAGATGAGAGAATAAATAACTCACATAGTAAATGAAGAATGGAGATTCTGGGAAAGATATGTCGGTAATGTGTCTACCCTGGGCGTGCTCTCTCTACTGGAAACTTGTCAGCAATAGTACTTTATGTTTCTTCTTTGCCACTGTCAGATAGGAGAATTCACATGGGATAGTGAAGGAACTGCAAAAACACTGTTGTTGAGGATCGCTGGGAGAATCTGCAACATGAAGCGTTAAGAGGAATCGTTGTTGACTGCATGGAGTTACATCTGAGTAGATCTGCTCGCCAGAGTTGAAGATTGTGCGGAGATCTTCGATGGAGTTTGAAGCCACGTGGAAAAATATTCTCTGGAGATCTTTCTGCACAAGATGAGTTGTTGAAGATTCAGAAAGCAATGAAATTAAAAAGATGGAATATTTACTCTTTGTATGCTTCAGAGATGTTTTTTTTTGTTATGCATCTTTCACACTACTGAGTTTTATTTTTTTCTAATAATCGTATTGAATTGGAAGTAATCTGTGGAATTCATGGAATTGATATTATCTTCATGGAGGCAGAAAGATTATTGCATTAAGAAGAGATCGATGTAGCTGTGAAGGAGGACCGTTCCATACGACAATATCCCTCTCTCTGCTATTGTGTATCATGACCCCTATTTCCTTCTCTTCCTTCGGATCCAAGATTCGGTGCCCAAGGATTAATGTTGCGGCCTTGCTTCTTTAGCTAAGGAGACAATTGTGGTTCATCTCTTTGCTGGCACCATTGTTCCTCTCTTAGTTTTTCAATTATGTTATATTCTGTTAGCGCTCTAGGTGACCAAGGTTATTAAGTTTCCATTTGCAGATTTAGCTTTTGTGAAGATATTTACACTAAATTCAAATTCAAAGTTAGTGGGTTAATGAGTAAAGTCAAAAAAAAAATTCACATTGAGATTTAAAAAAAAAATGTCAAAGGAAACATTAAAGTCTAAACTCAGCCTCCTCCGGACTTTCATGAAGGAAGAGGATCTATTTAAATTACTTATCCATGGAGCATGGATATTTACTTGCGGAGACAATAAAATTAAATCTAGAATTTCAGTTTTTCAAAGATTGGGCATTGAAGATCGAGTGCTATCAGAATTAGTGGTTGTTTACCATCTTTTGCTCATGTGTCCAGAGAAAGAAAATAAAAAATTATGGAGTTAGTGAAAATGGCCGAGCATCTAGGGCTCAAGAAGGGATCTAAGATGTTTGTAATTGCTATGCATGTTTGTTTTTTTTTGTACACCAAAATAAACCATAGATATGAGACTTCAGTGTTTGAGGAGTTCTGGGTTCTCAGAGAAACAAATTTTGTAATTATCGCCATGGATTGTGGGTCATACAGATGAAAAATTGAAGTGTAATATAGATTTTCTGGTCAATCATGTTGGATTCTCTTTGGATGATTTTGTTAAGGTTCCAATGGTGTTTTCATACATCTTGGAGAATAGGATAATTCCTCAATACAGAGTACTTGAGGCATTCAATTCCACGCAGGGGTTGAAAACAAAGATGAGTTTCCGAACTATTGTTGCATTGCAAGAGAAACGTTTTTGGAGAAATTTGTTAATTTCAACCATGAATCTTCCTTGATTCTGCGAGATATTTACCATGGTGGGTAAGATGGCGAGTTGATGATTGACAAGGATTCATACGAGTGTGTGTCTCAGTAACCAAGATTTACCAACATTGTGACACTAAGCCAGAAGCTTCAATGTGACTTTTACTGTGCTTTATTTTTCTTTTTAAAGTTCTTTTCTTCGGTCAACGAACAAGAAACTCCACTTTTTAATTTTTAACAGTTAGATGTCTTACTTCGAACAAGAAGTACACCATTCATTCAATAAAATATTTTGTAGAAAAATAAATTGTAGCCGGCAAGTTCAGGGCCATGGGCTTACCTAGAAATGCAAGCGGATTTAGAGATGTCTTCAAAGTTAGTGGCCCAAATAGATGCGACAAATGAATGGATCATCTTCCTGTTTCGCAATAGCTGTTGGGCACCACACTAAATAAATGATAATGTAAGTGAAATGAAGAAGACTCATGGGAATGTGCTCTGATTATAACAAAAATTCCTTTTTGACATCTAATTTGACATACTAGATGGGGAAATTGGGGAAATTAAATTAATAATGGCAGGAAATAAAGTAAATTTGTGAAATTCAAGTAAATTTCTCTCAAATGCAGTACAATAGAAACTTCCACGTTTGACCAGTTTGGAATGTTTAAAATATTTTAATGAGGAAAAACAAGTGCAGTAAATAAAAATGAATAAACCTTGAGGTAAACAAATTACTGATTATACCCAACATGTTTAGTTTGTTGTTTGTGCCACAGAAAATCTTCTAGCGGGAAACATTGTTAATACCACAACAATTTCTGGTGAGAAATATTGTTAATCAAGGTGACACATTAACCTCTTTAAGCATGTCGTTCCATGATTTAATGGATCCATTTTGTATATAAAAGTCATTTTAACATAAATAAATTAAAATGTTGGCAAGATTAGATGCTAAGTATTTCAAACCAGCACTTAGATTACTATACATGCCATATTTTGAGGATAACGAAAAGATGATTAATCTCAAAATAAAAATAAAAATGGAAGATGATAAATTAAGAAATATAGGAGAAATCCACAATAGTGTAAAGGTAGGTGAAATGGTAGTTTGGCGGTCAATGCTGGAATTTTCAACATTGCCAGAGCACATTTACAGATACGTGGATAGGCACAACGTAAACCCAGGATTGTATGGTCGACCAGTTATATATATAATTATTATTTTGGTAAAATTTGGTCCAAAATGTTGATTTATTCAAATTAGTTTTTGTCTAAATGTTAATATCAAAACTAAATATTTTTACAGGAGTACTTTCCCCAAAATGTATTTTGATTTTCAAATACTTACCAAGTCTTTAATAGCTGCATATATTTATTAACCTAGATAGTTGTAACACTAGCCCTAAATTATAGATGGAAATTAACCAAGTTAAGAAAATCTGTGGGTAAAAATGCTTCTTTACCTGAATGTAAATAATATCTCAAATAGTTTATTAACCTAGATAGTTGTAACACTAGCAATTAACCAACGCCATAAATTATAGATGGAAATTAACCAAGTTAAGAAAATATGTTGATAAAAATGCTTCTTTTCCTGAATGTAAATAATATCTCAAATAGTTCTTGCACTATTATAGTCATTTATGCTTCATGGTTGTGCTAGTTAACATTCTCAGAATCATTACATTTTTTTAATTATTTAATTAATTATTAATATTTGTTCTTAGATATCTTATATACTAAGGCATAACATTGTGTCATACCATACACTTTTAGCTATATAAACACACATATATAAATAGCCATTAATGTAAACCCAAATTAATTATTGTTTTGAATTGGTATCCCTATCATACATGCATGTAATATAATAATTACCCTATTCTAATGGTATGTTATATAACACAATATTTACCTAATCTTAGTATTAATATTAGGGTTTTTAGTACTTCCATTATTAAAATCATAAAACATTAGAAACTTACTCTCTCTCTCTCTCTTTTTACTATTAACAATCTCAGTTTATGTTATGATAATGCTACCAACCACCCTACCATTTACATGACATAATGTAGTCTAGCCTACTATGCTGAGCAGATTGAATGTATTCTTTTGATTAAATCTTATAGGAATATTTGAAATTGATAGGTGAATTGTATAATCAAGAACCTATAAATACATAGATTTTTCCTTTGGAAGTATATTATCGAGCTCCAAAGAAAGAACAAAAAAAATGGCATTTGGACTGAAAAATGTGAAGAGAATTTTAAAAGGTTAAAGGTGTTATTAATGACAACACCAATCTTGAAGGTGTCGGATATGGAATAAGAAATTTTTGGTTTGTACTGATGCCTCCGAGGAAGGGCTAGGTTGTGTGTTGATGCAAAAAGGAAGAGTAATAGCTTATGCATCAAGGAAACTCAGAAACCACGAAGAAAACTATGCAACCCATGATTTAGAAATAGAAGAAATTGTTTATGAACTAAATATTTGGAGACACTACCTTCTAGGAAGGAAGTTTGATCTTAGGACTAACCATGGTGGACTACAATGCAAATTCCCTCAAGACCACTTAAATGCAAGATAAAGACGATGGCCTGAGCCAATTAGTAATTATGATTTTGATATCACTTACATAAAATGAACGATAAATAGGATGGTTTATGCTTTAAGTAGGAGGCCTCAGATATTTTCAGTGATTCCCTTAAAGACAAATTTGAGGGAGAAACTGTTTGATTTACAATTTAAAGACACTTGGTATCAGGAGGTTAACAAAAATTTGAGGGAGGATGAAATGAGGGTCCCAAAATATGAAGAATGATCCCTTGATAACGATGGGCTACTATGATTTTGGGGAAGGATATATGTACCACCGAATGAATATATACGCCAGTTAATCTTGAATGAAGCACATTGCGTAGTATACATGGCACACCCTGGTGTTAAGAAGATGAGTGCGGACCTGAAATTTTGGAAAAGGATGAAGAAGGACATCATGAACTGGGTAGCAAGGTGCTTAGAGTGTCAAAGAGTAAAAGCTGAACATAGACATCCAACGGGGGTTATTGATACCCCATGAGATACCAAAATCAAAATGGGAAGTTACATCAATGGACTTCATTGTGAGACCTTTTGAAATCTTAGAAAGGAAAGGGCCAATGGCATATAGGCTTGCCTTACCTCCATCTTTAGCGCATATGCATGATGTGTTTCATGTTTGTGTTTTGCGTCATTATATTTCAAAATCCTTCGCATGTTATTGACTTTGGTAATTTCATGTTTCAGGCGAGGTAATAGTGATGGCCGAACCAGTTCACATACTGGATCAATGAACTTTGCAGCTTAGTCGACTATTAGTGGACCAGGTTAAGGTCTAATGGGACAACTATAGTCTCAATTGAGCTAATTTGGAGGACGTAGAAGAGATGTGTCACCATTTTCCTTACCTATTCCAAGGACTTCGAGATGAAGTGCATTATTAAGAGGGGGTGTATGAAGTGCCCTGCTCTAGTTGATTGGAAATGATATGCCATTAACATTTATTTAGCCCTAAGTTCCACACTTTATTCCTTGAAGACCTCAGGTTGAGGATCCGGACATATGACTCTATTATTAGTGGTTGTGATATTAGTGGTTGTGATGTTTATGTATGTTCTCCGTTGATATTATGATAAAGATAGCATTAATGGTTATGTATGTATCTATTGGTATTATGATGATTGTAGCATTTATGGTTATGAATGTTCTCTATTGATACTATGATGATTGTAGCATAAATGGTTATGTTTGGTCTCTATTGAATTTATGATGATGATAGCAGTAAAGGATATGTATGCTCTCTACTGATATCATGATGATGATAGCTTTGATGGATAGGTATGTTTCCATTGATGTTATGATGATGATAGCCATGATGGATGTGCCCCCATGTTACCTACTTGCATTAGTTTTGGTTCACAATGAGCAATGATGCGAATGACTAGGTGATGTTAATGATGTTATTATGACAATGAATAACACTGAGAAACCTTGTTACTGATGATTATTGAGTATGGCAGGAAACCATCAGAGGCACTCGCATATGACGAGTTGATGACACCTGGTTTGATGAAAATTTATATTATTTTATCTTTGAAATTCTAAGTCGATTTTGGAACCTGCTATATATGTTTATCTATATTCTGATGATATGTTAATGGTTGCAGACACAGATTAGTTGCTTGACCAAATGACTCACGTATGGGTAATGGGGTTGTACAAGTGGATGGAACTACATGGGAGGGGTGGGACAGTGTCCCTGATCTCACCCACTAGCACTCTCGCCGTGACTTGGGCTAGAAAGGTTGAAACACCTTCGCCTTGAAGATCACGATGTCATGAGGGCAGGTCCTAAAGTTGGTTCACTCATGAGGATTTTACCAGGGGTTGCATATCAAGGTGGATTCCTTGATCCTTGACACCATTAGTCTCATTATAGTAGGCAACATAAGAGATTATAGTGGTCTCTATTGTTGCACCTATACTTTCCCCTCATAGTCATTGTATGCTTGAAGGGAAACTAGCGTGGCACCCTTGGAACTTCAAGGGAATTTCTTGAAGGGCACGACCAACTTGGCACCCTTGGAATCACAAATAAATTGTTAGGCGTGGCACCCTTAGAACTTCAAGGGAAGTTCTTGAAGGGCACGACCAAACTTGGCACCCTTGGCATCACAAATAAATTGTTAGGCGTGGCACCCTTGTAACACTAGCAATTAACCGACGCCCTAAATTATAGATGGAAATTAACCAAGTTAAGAAAATTTGTGGGTAAAAATGCTTCTTTACCTGAATGTAAATAATATCTCAAATAGTTTATTAACCTAGATAGTTGTAACACTATCAATTAACCAACGCCGTAAATTATAGATGGAAATTAACCAAGTTAAGAAAATATGTTGATAAAAATGCTTCTTTTCCTGAATGTAAATAATATCTCAAATAGTTCTTGCACTATTATAGTCATTTATGCTTCATGGTTGTGCTAGTTAACATTCTCAGAATCATTACATTCTTTTAATTATTTAATTATTTCTCCATATAAATAATGGAATTTATTATTATATATTATTTCATTATTAATACTTGTTCTTAGATATCTTATATACTAAGGTATAACATTGTGTCATACCATACACTTTTAGCTATATAAACACACATATATAAATAGCCATTAATGTAAGCCCAAATTAATTATTGTTTCGAATTGGTATCCCTATCATACATGCATGTAATATAATAATTACCCTATTCTAGTGGTATGTTATATAACACAATATTTACCTAATCTTAGTATTAATATTAGGGTTTTTGGTACTTCCATTATTAAAATCATAAAACATTAGAAACTTACTCTCTCTCTCTTTTTACTATTGACAATCTCAGTTTATGTTATGATAATGCTACCAACCACCCTACCATTTACATGACATAATGTAGTCTAAGCCTACTATGCTGAGTAGATTGAATGTATTCTTTTGATTAAATCTTATAGGAATATTTGAAATTGATAGGTGAATTATATAATCAAGAACCTATAAATACATAAAAATTTTCCTTTGGAAGTATATTATCGAGCTCCAAAGACAGAACAAAAAAAAAATGCATTTGGACTGAAAAATGTGAAGAGATTTTTAAAAGGTTAAAGGTGTTATTAACGACAACACCAATTTTGAAGGTGCTGGATATGGAATAAGAATTTATTGGTTTGTACTGATGCCTCTGAGGAAGGGTTAGGTTGTGTGTTGATGCAAAAAGGAAGAGTAATAGCTTATGCATCAAGGAAACTTATAAACCACGAAGAAAACTACGCAACCCATGATTTAGAAATGGAAGCAATTGCTTATGCACTAAATATTTGGAGACACTACCTTCTAGGAAGGAAGTTTGATCTTAGGACTGACCATGGTGGACTACAATGCAAATTCCCTCAAGACCACTTAAATGCAAGACAAGGACGATGGTCTGAGCTAATTAGTAATTATGATTTTGATATCACTTACTTAAAATGAACGATAAATAGGATGGTTTATGCTTTAAGTAGGAGGCCTCAGATATTTTCAGTGATTCCGTTAAAGACAAATTTGAGGGAGAAACTGCTTGATTTACAATTTAAAGACACCTGGTATCAGGAGGTTAACAAAAATTTGAGGGAGGATGAAATGAGGGTCCCAAGATATGAAGAATGATCCCTTGATAACGATGGGCTACTACGATTTTTGGGAAGGATATATGTACCACCGAATGAAGATATACGCTAGTTAATCTTGAATGAAGCACAATGTGTAGTATACATGGCACACCCTAGTGTTAAGAAGATGAGTGCGGACTTGAAATTTTGGAAAAGGATGAAGAAGGACATCATGAACTGGGTAGCAAGGTGCTTAGAGTTTCAACGAGTAAAAGCTGAACATAGACATCCAACAGGGTTATTGAAACCCCATGAGATACCAAAATCAAAATGGGAAGTTACATCAATGGACTTCATTGTGAGACCTTTTGAAATCTTAGAAAGG
This sequence comes from Pinus tabuliformis, assembly GCA_031772625.1. Lineage (NCBI taxonomy): Eukaryota > Viridiplantae > Streptophyta > Pinopsida > Pinales > Pinaceae > Pinus > Pinus tabuliformis. Next base: position 162,481,616 of record CM062820.1, read on the forward strand.
AAAGGGCCGATGGCATATAGGCTTGCCTAACCTCCATCTTTAGTGCATATGCATGATGTGTTTCATGTTTCTGTTTTACATCATTATATTTCAAAATCCTTCGCATGTTATTGAATTTGGTAATTTCAAGTTTTCGGCAAGGGAATAGTGATGGCCGAACCAGTTCACATACTGGATCAATGAACTTTGCAGCTTAGACGATTGTTAGTGGACCAGGTTAAGGTCTAGTGGGACAACTATAGTCCCAATTGAGCTACTTTGGAGGACACAGAAGAGATGCGTCACCATTTTCCTTACCTATTCCAAGGACTTCGAGATGAAGTCCATTATTAAGACGGGGTGTATGAAGTGCCCTGCTCTAGTTGAATGGCAATGATATGTCATTAACATTTATTTAGCCCTAAGTTCCACGCTTTATTCCTTGAAGACCTCAGGTTGAGGATCCGGACATATGACTCTATTATTAGTGGTTGTGATATTAGTGGTTGTGATGTTTATGTATGTTCTCCATTGATATTATGATGAAGATAGCATTAATGGTTATGTATGTATCTATTGGTATTATGATGATTGTAGCATTTATGGTTATGAATGTTCTCTATTGATACTATGATGATTGTAGCATAAATGGTTATGTTTGGTCTCTATTGAATTTATGATGATGATAGCAGTAAAGGATATGTATGCTCTCTACTAATATCATGATGATGATAGCTTTGATGGATAGGTATATTTCCATTGATGTTATGATGATGATAGCCATGATGGATGTGCCCCCATGTTACCTACTTGCATTAGTTTTGGTTCACAATGAGCAATGATGAGAATGACTAGGTCATGTTAATGATGTTATTATGACAATGACTAACATTGAGAAACCTTGTTATTGATGATTATTGAGTATGGCAGGAAACCATCAGAGGCACTCGCATACGATGAGTTGATGACACCTGGTTTGATGAAAATTTACATTATTTTATCTTTGAAAATTTAAGTCGATTTTGGAACCTGCTATATATGTTTATCTATATTATGATGACATGTTAATGGTTGCAGACACAGATTAGTTACTTGACCAAATGACTCACATATGGGTAATGGGGTTGTACAAGTGGATGGAACTACATGGGAGGGGTGGGACAGTGTCCTTGATCTCACCCACTAGCACTCCCGCCGTGACTTGGGCTAGAAAGGTTGAAACACCTTCACCTTGAAGATCACGATGTCATGAGGGCAGGTCCTAAAGTTGGTTCGCTCATGAGGATTTTACCAGGGAGCGCGTATCAAGGTGGATTCCTTGATCCTTGACACCATTAGTCTCATTATAGCAGGCAACATAAGAGATTATAGTGGTCTCTATTGTTGCACCTATACTTTCCCCTCATAGTCATTGTATGCTTGAAGGGAAACTGGCGTGGCACCCTTGGAACTTCAAGGGAATTTCTTGAAGGGCACGACCAACTTGGCACCCTTGGAATCACAAATAAATTGTTAGGCGTGGCACCCTTGGAACTTCAAGGGAAGTTCTTGAAGGGCACAACCAAACTTGGCACCCTTGGAATCATTAAAAATAAATAAATTAATAAATATAATCAAGAAATGAAAAATAGGTAAATTTACATCAAGGGTAAATGATGTTAGAAATTGAGATAATTGAATCAAGAATAAAACTTGGGTTAAGAGGATCATGGGAAGAAATAAATATTTTATCTTAAAAACACTACCCTCCCCATGTTGGAAAATATTAGGTAGATAATGTAGTTTAATTAGGTAAAAAGGGGAAAGAGGGATGTAAATGTAAAGATAAAGATTAATCTTAAACTAGTTAAACCTAATTAAGAGAAGAGGAAGGTGAATTGAAATAAGTTTAATAAATTAAATTTTAGAGAAATTTAGAGAACCTCCATGTGGCAACAACCAAAATAAGAATATCCGTCTTAGAGATAACTTGAGTTAAATTAGGGAGTAGATAGGGGATCAAATCTTGACTCATTAATTGACTTTAGTAATGAACACAAATTAAGGAATAAAAAGGGGGATCAAGAGGCAACTAGGAGAAGAAATAGGAATCTTGTTGAGGTGAGGAAAATATTAGTTTTAAATTAAAATTTAAGTAAATAATTTTGGAGACCCTTGATGAGAGAGTGACACATGGGTGGGTGAATAATCAAACTATTGAATTATAAAAAAATAATTAATTATGCATGACATGCCAAGTGTCACCTATGAGGACTCCTATAAAAGAAGGGGCAAGCCATGGGAGAAGGGACTTTTGGGAACCCTATTGTTGGATGGATGAGACTATGTCAGAGCAGTGATTACGAAACTATAGTGAGTTTGGTGAGGTAGAGGATTTTAGAGAGGGTACTCTTGAGCCAAGAAGTGCTCTCCTCTACCAGCTATTGCATTCCTCCATTGTACAACCCCATTGCAGCTCGGGGGTCCACGGGGAAGAGGAGTACCCAAGGAGTAGGTTGGGAGGTTAACAAGTGGGTCATCACATTCAGATCAAATACGTCGTCCTTCACTCTCGGAGGTGACCGACAACAAGGGAAGACAAGTAATGGCAAATCAATTAGAGTCTCGTCTTCTGGTGAACGGTACATATGTGTTGCAATATTATTTTGTATGATTTCTTTATGGCCTTAGTTAAATATATGTAAATTTTATGATATGTTCATTGAAATAAAATTTAGGGAGGTGTTAGACAGTGTTGGATAAAATTGAATTCCCAATGTGATTCTCTTCTGGTTGTATTTTGCTGTGATATATATATATATATATATATATATATATATATATATATATATATATATATATATATATATATATTATGGATGTGGTCCTTACACTTGGTATCAGAACTTAGTTGAACCCTTGAGACCTATGGGCCCATACACGCATGACTAGTTTTGTTAAACATCTACTACATTCTACCCTAAAATTGTGTATGAGGTTTCCATCCAACTCTTACCACAATAGGTCATTGTGGCATTGGAACCCAAGGTTGGGGTTTTGCACCCATGGATATTTGGGCTAAAATCATGAATCATTTTGGACATGTGATGGATGTAGATGATAGAGGGCATTGAGGAGAATCCAATGCAATGAAAATCATCTAATTTCAAGTTGTCTACGTTGAGATATGATTTTTTGAAGGTAATGATTGATTTTTAGGCATTCAAGTCATGTAGGATTGAAGTGAAATGAGCCAAAAGTCATGTATCTTGGGTAATTCATTGAGCAATATTGTTAGGCCCCTATACTACTAGTGTAACCCCTTATTGTTATTAGTATAACCCACTTATTATATTGATGTACCCATGTAGTGCCCATATTGTTACTATTATGCCACATAGAAGCCCACCATTGTTACTGTTGTGCCCTACAATATTATTGTTATGTAGGCTTTGATTGTATTGGGACCACTTAGACTCCTATATATAGAAAGGAGGTATTTTCATTTGTATCATCCAAGAATTGTTCATTTATGTAATGTAAAGGAGGTTGCCCCCTCGAAGAGGCTGAATTCTAAGGCGTTGATCTCTCTTTTCTATCTTTTTGTGAGCTGGTTTCATAACATTTGGTATCAGAGCTTTGGATTCTAGGGTTTCGCTGCTCCAAACAGGTCATCGTGGAATTTTCGCTATAAGTTTTTTTCTGTGATGTTTCAGAAGTCGCAAAAAACACCCATTTGAGAAGAATTGGCGCTGAACCGGGGGTCCGAATTTCAGATCTTTTCGCGCGATATTTTCGGAGATATGATCTGCGGAAGTTGGTCTTTTTGCAGAGTCCTGAATTACACTCAAAACAGGTGACCTGGGGAAAATCGTCATAACTTTCTTTCTGAGCATCGGAATGAAATTTCGTAAGAAGGTACAGAAAGAGGACGGACTGTAGTTTCTGTTTATATATTTTTCAGAGTCAAAGGTTCAAATAGTGACACGTGGAACTTCATACAAGTTCGCTCTACTGAACTAGTCTATAATCAGGTCACTGCGGGAGATTGTGCATAACTTTTTCTTGGAGAATCCAATTTGGATCAGACTTGTGGCATTGGAAAGAGGACACAGAGGGATACTACAGATCACAAGTTCAGAACTTAAAGATCCGAAAGTACAGAGTTACAGTCGTTTCAAGGTAGAGCTCCTAAAATCAAGAAAAAGCAAGATGAGGAAGTTTGATGGCAAGGATCCGGTAAATTGGATACTTCAGATGGAGCAATATTTTGATATACATGGTGTACAACTGTTACAAAAGGTATGTATTGCATCTTCATATTTAGAACCAGATCAATTTTTATGGTACAAAGGGCTTTGTTCTCGTAAAAAACTTGTTACGTGGTCAATTTTCACGGAGGAAATGATAGCACATTATGAGGATATAAAGAGCAACACCTTCTTTAGAGCAACACCACAACAATTGGAAAGAGTAAAAGGGATTTGTGACATAATGGAAAGAAAAATTATGGAAACCAGGAATCATACCCCTCACAACTATAAAGATGGAAGTGTTGTTTCTCCCAACCTTCCACAACCTACAAGGGTTACACCACAACAATTGGAAGAAAAAAGAGAAAAAGGGCTTTGTTACAATTGTGATAGCAAATGCACTAAAGGTCATAGGTGTGCTGAGAAGAAATTATTTTACATAGAATATGAAGAGGAGGAAGAAAATGATCAAGAAACATCAAAAGAAGAGGATATATGTCAGGACACCACCCCAGAGAAAGAAGAAATGAATCAGACCATATCTTGTAAAGCATTGGCAAGAATTACCACTCCTCAAACTCTCAAGATAGAAAGACATATCAAGAAGAAAAAGGTGCAAGAAGTGAAAGATCACATCGAGAAAGAAGAAATGAATCCAACCATATCTTGTAATTCAATGGATGAAATTACCACTCCTCAAACTATTAAGATAGAAGGACACATCAAGAAGAAAAATGTTCAAGAAGTGAAAGATCACATCGAGCATCAAGAAATGAATCCGACCATATCTTGTAAAGGACTGGAAGAAATTACCACTCCTCAAAAGATAGAAGGACATATCAAGAAGAAAAAGGTTCAAGTAGAGAAAGATCATATCGAGCATCAACAGCAAGTTCTCCAACTTTTAAAGGATAACGCCACTTCGGTGAAAAATCAAATGAAACAACGGGTAGATCAACATCGTAGTGAAAAATGTTTTGATGTGAGTGATTGGGTATTTTTACTGCTACATCTCAAGCAAGCTATTTATGAGAAGGAAATGTTGGCAATACTACATGCACTTAAAAAATGGCGACCTTACCGAATGGGAAGACGCTTCAAGGATGAGGATGTGGAAGCATTGTTTTGTGCTATTTATATTATCCAACCAAATTGGATAAACGAAGCAACGGATGAATGGAAGAAGAATGAAGAAGTATGGCCACTTATTCAAAAGTTGCAAAAGATCCCAATTCAAGCAATATTGCCAGAAATTGAAGAGGAAGGAAAAATCATATTGGAACCTGGAGCAGTCACAGAAACAAGAACCCGACAGCTACGAAATCGATCAATTTCAGAGTATCTCATCAAGTGGAAGAACTTACCCGCTGAATATTCCACATGGGAGGACAAGAATTTTATATAGAAGCATCAAGAACTACTCAAGCGTTGAGGACAACGCTTTTTGAAGGAGAGGGGCATGTTAGGCCCCTATACTACTAGTGTAACCCCTTATTGTTATTAGTATAACCCACTTATTATATTGATGTACCCATGTAGTGCCCATATTGTTACTATTATGCCACATAGAAGCCCACCATTGTTACTGTTGTGCCCTACAATATTATTGTTATGTAGGCTTTGATTGTATTGGGACCACTTAGACTCCTATATATAGAAAGGAGGTATTTTCATTTGTATCATCCAAGAATTGTTCATTTATGTAATGTAAAGGAGGTTGCCCCCTCGAAGAGGCTGAATTCTAAGGCGTTGATCTCTCTTTTCTATCTTTTTGTGAGCTGGTTTCATAACAAATATTGTTTAGTATAAATAAGAGGTGATGAAATTCATTTTAACACATCCAAATGTGCATCAATTCCTAAGATAACTCTATGAAATAGGCCAAGCTCTAAAAGAGGAGGACGAATCTATTTGGGTCTTTGATTGGGTGAGTTTAGCATCTGAAATCAGGATGAGTTTCTATAGGTGGACAGTCACAGGCTTGGAGACAAATCTAGAGTTGTTTTCATGTGATTTTTCATCCCCTGTAGGTCTGAGTTTGAGCAGGAAGGAAGGCCGCATGCCTTGAGGCAGATCTGGGTGCTTGTGCATGGGTTTTGGAGGGAAATCTTCCTTGTTTTGTGAAGCCGCAACCCTAATATTTATATGCAGACTTGGCTGCAGTCCTGTAGCTAGAGTTTTTGAGGATTGTATTCCTTAAAAAGTTGCATCAAGGGGCCAAGTGGAGCAGTGAAGGTAGGAGGGTCTTGTGGAAGGAAAGCCGCATTTTTCTAGGTGACAATTTGAGTAATTTTAGGGCTGCAATAAATATTGTTGGGTGCCCTAAACAGTAAGGAGCTACATCAACATGCACAGGTATGTATGATGATTTTATGTTGAGTTGATTTATATTTGGTTGGTGTCCATGTGTGGAAAAATTGCAGCCTGTGGAAGCCAAGTGGATTGGGCTTGACTTGGTGGTTAGAAGCCTTTCCTAGGAGCAAATTTTATAGTGATTGTATTGGGAATCATTGGATTGTTGGAGGGCAACGTGACGGTGTCTAAGAGTAGCCCTTGAAAAGCAGTCATAAAGGGAGCTTGACAGCTGAAGTTGGGTGAAGAGTTGAGCCTAATGTGTATCTCTTTGATGGACGAAAGAAGCTACTAGATTGTTAGATTGGAGCTTAGGTTTTGGTTAGACTAGAAGAGTAGATTGGATCAGCCCATGTTCATTGTAGTAGAAGTGACGTGTAGCAGTCATAGGTGGCAGCCCTCTTGGAGTCTCTATATGTCATTTCTTGATGGACTAAGGGGAAACTAGAAAGTAGATTGGAACCGAAGGACTGATAGGATGAGATACGACATTGAGGTTGTGATTGTGCACTAGATCATCAAAATTGTCATTGTATCTTGTATTCTTATACATGTGGATATTTGAGGGCTGTTATCCCTTAAGCGGGATCCCTAGACTGTTGTATTATATGTTGATTAATATAACTAAGTTGGGTTGAAAAATTTGTAAAACGTTGTTGATAATTGTGCATGTGTAATTTACTTTGTTTATATTATGTTGTGAAAAGTAGATCAATTGAGATTCTTGGTTCGGTAGCTTCAGATATTTTAAGATTCTATCCTAGCAACAGGGTTGTGGAAATTCAACATGGTATCAGAGTGTTTCTAAGCTACTTTGAGGGACACTGAATCATAATGTGCACAACAAAGTATAGCTTAAGAGGGAATTGGTCACATTGTAGTTGAAGGGCTCACTGCAATGTCGAAGTTGCACGTTGGTCTCCAATATGAGGACAGGTTGGAAGGGTTGTCCAACTATAGTCCTTGGAAGGAAAGGATTAAGTTGGTATTGCAAGTCAACAAGATTTGGGAGTTCACTAAGAAAGAGATCAAGAAGCCAATCGAACCTGAGGAGCTACAAGTGTATGAAGAATTGGATACGAGGGCAAGATTGATCATCCTTGATGGTGTGAAGGATCTCCTAATACCTCATTTGTTCATAAAGAACATTATGCATGCCATGTGGATGGCTCTTCAGAATTTGTTCCAGAATAAGAACAAGAACCATGTACTAGTATTGGAGGATAAGTTGAAGTACACCAAGATGATATAGGGTGAAGGAGTGACTTCATATCTAACGAGGTTGTCTCAGGCCAAAGATGAGCTTGATGTCACTAGTGTGACTATTTCAGATTCTGATATGGTGAGGATTGCTTTGAAAGGGTTCACCGAGGAATGAAAGACCTTCATAAATGGGATCATTTCTAGAGAGAAGTTTCCAGAGTGGAATAGTTTGTGGGATGACTTCATTCAGGAAGAGTTGCGAGACGAGGATCTTCATGCATAGAAAAGGGCTTTAGATGATGGTGTGGCACTTGTAACACGAATGAAGGGTAAGCGGAAGAAGGAGTTGAGTAAAGTTAAGTGTTTCCTTTAGCGATATGGTTCATTTTTCATCGGGATTTTCGATGAAAACGAAAATGGGATATGACGAGAAGAAGAAGGGGAAGTAGGTCACTGGTGTTGCCACCTCTGCTGAGATAGATGCTCTCACCATGAGGTTGGAGAAGGAGGACTTTGCTATGATCTCTCATTTCTCGCAGGGTACTATCGACGAGGATGGATGGTACATTGACAATGGTGCGTCGAAACATATGACAAGGTCACATGAGATATTCAAGACTCTAGTTGAGTGGGACTCGAAGTTGCACATGGTGTTGGGTGACAAGAGTCAGAAGGAGGTTCAAGGATTGGGAGTTGTGTCATTTAGGATGGAGTTAGGAACAGTGATGTAGGTCTAGATGTATTGTTTGTACCAGGAATTAGATATAGTGTGATATATGTCTCAGTGGTCAAGATGAAGGGTTTTTAGGTATTATTCCAAGAAGGGAAGGCAAGACTTAGGCCCAAAGGCTCTAGCTCCCCAGGTATTGTTCTTGGAGTTAGAGAGAATGGTTTATACAGGATGACAAGAAAGCCTATAGATCATGGGAAGAAGAAGCAAGCAGACTAGGTGCAGGTTCCGAGGAAGCAGTTGCAGGTGTAGGCTTCAAAGGTATAGGTACAGGTTCCAAAGAAGAAGGTCCAGGTTCTGGAGACTCAGGGAGAGTCAAGTTTGAGAGGGAGTTTGAATATTCAGAGGGTGAATTTGCAGCCCAAGAAGAGCACATGGTCAGTGGGGAGAAAGGGTGCTCCCACAACTACCAAAAAGGAATCATGGAGAGAGTGGAAGAAATTCCAGGAGAAGAAGAAGAAGCAGGATGTCGTAGTTCGTACTACAGGGATTGTTGCAGTTGTTAGCGCTAGAATTTGGGCATGTTGCGAGTAGTGATGATGATGATGAGCTACTTATTAGTCTTGGAAGTACCTCCCTCGCTAAGAGGGAGTGTTGATTTTTGATGGTTTGCAAGTTACTCCAAGACCTAAGGTTTAGGTTTTGGACGTTGGAAGCATGACAATAGGTCATTATGGGTTTGGAACCCAAGGTTGGGGTTTTTCACCCATGGATGTTTGGGACAAAACCATGAAGCATTTTGGACATGTGATGGATGCAGCTGATAGAGGGAATTGAGGAGAATCCAAAGCAATGAGAATTGTCGAATTTTGAGTTGTCTACAATGAGATATGAATTTTTGAAGGTAATGATTGATTTTTGGGCATTTAAGTCATGTAGGCTTGAAGTGAAATGAGCCAAAATTCATGTCTCTTGGGTAATTTGTTGAGCCCTCTTGTTTAGCATAAATTAGAGGTGATGAGATTCATTTTAACACATCCAAATGTGCATCAATTCATAATATAACTCTCTTGAATAGGTCGAGCTCTAAAAGAGGAGGATGAATTTGTTTAGGTCTTTGATTGGGTGAGTTTAGCATTTGAAATCAGGCTAATTTTTTAAAGGAGGAAATTTGTAGGCTTGGAGACAAATCTAGAGTTTTTTTCATGTTATTTTTCATCCCCTATAGGTCTGAGTTTAAGTAGGAAGGAAAGTTGCATGCCTTGAGGCAGATCTGGATGCTTGTGTGTGGGTTTTGGAGGACAATCTTCCCTGTTTTATGAAACCAAAACCCTAATATTTATATGCATACCTGGCCGTAATCCTATAGGTGGAGTTTTGGAGGACTGTAGTGCTTAACGAGCTGTAATAGGGAGCCAAATGGAGCAACGAACGTAGGAGGGTCTTATGGAAGGAAAACCACATTTTTCTAGGTGACTATTGGAGTAGTTTTAGGGTTGTAACAAATATTGTGTTGATTGCTAGTTTGATGGTGTCCATGTGTGGAAAAATTACAACTTGTGAAAGCCAAGTGAATTGGAATTGAATTGGTGGTTAGAATCCTTTCCTAGGAGTAGATTCTATAGTGGTTGTATTGGGCATCATTGGATTGTTGGAGGACAACGTGTTAGTGTCCAAGAGTAGCCCTTGACAAATATCCTTAAAGGGAGGTTGACAACTAAAGTTGGGTCAAGAGTTGAGCATAGTGTATCTCTTTGATGGACGAAAGAAGCTACTAGATTGGTAGTGTTAGCGCTTGAGATTTCACCCTAGGCTGAGGAAGGTAAACCTTCAAGGCAACATCAAACCATTTCACCTCGTAGCTAGCCCTACGGGGTATGAGAAGGCTCTCTCCGGTCTATCTCGGCAAATTTTCAATGGGGTGAGATGACCAATCAAAGGTAACACTGATATTAGGCTAGTAAACTAATTAAAAGGTTGATTTGGGGGTTTTTGGGGTTTTTTGGTGGCAAATTGAGGATCTGCAATTTTAGGGTGTGGGGATTTGACACAGTTTCTGCAGGTGGGTCTTTGGGGCAAGGTAGGAGTTTGTGCTGATGCCTTTAGCTGAGATGGATGATCAAGGAAGAAAAAAGAGAAGCTAAAGAGGGCAAACAATGACTTTGAATCCTCTCTAGACAGTGGAAAACATAAACATTAAACAAATTTGAAAGCTGAGCATGGCAAGCATGAATTCAAACTTTATCACTTCATTTGTTTAATAAGCTGCAGTAAAGAAAGAGATGGAACACATAAACACACTTACAATTACAATAAGAGAACACACCATCAACACAAGAGTCCACAAGAATCCCAATGATGTCTGCAAAACCCTGGTCTTCCTTTTCCTCAAATTGCAGAGATACAAGTAAAATATACAATAGGAGCTTCTCCCTCAAGAGTCCAACCATGAAAATGAGCAAGAGAAGGCATAATATAGATGATCTAACTACTTTCCCCACCTCTAGGGGTCGAGCTCAGCTTCCTAGGAGCTGTTTCAACTAATTCTAAACTGAGCACTAGATAATAGGTAGTCAAAACAACTTGCCTCTAAAACTTAGGAAACCTATCCATGCATTAAATTTTTACCATTTACATTCAAGAATCTTCTAGAAGTGATCAAGGAGAGTAAAAGCATCATAGAGCCATGAAAATTACACAAAAATCCATCATTTACATGCCCAAAACATTAAACCAAGTGAAAACAGTGTTTTTCTGGCCGAACTGGTCAAAACAGGCAAAATTCCCTGACATGTAGCGCACATGTGCCTGACGGGTAGCGCACATTGAGAGGCCTGTTTGAGGGCCTTCCCGGTGTCCAAATCAGGTGCAAGCTAGCTCATTGGAAAGGTCTGCGAGTCTACTTTCCAACTCCACCGGAATTTTTGAATTTGGAGTTCATTTGACCCCTCAAAACTCAATTCTCCCAAGACAGCTTTCTGCAACTCAAAATAGGGGCAGAAAGTCAAAATTTGCATGTGTTTTGACCTTTTGGAGGCCCAAATCTCCATAAAAACTGAAGTCCATCCATAGGTAGGTGTAACTTTGCATGAAAATTCCAAAAATGCTGAGTTTTCCCCGTTCTGAGTTGCCCCCATGTAGGGTAGCGCACGGGGTGCTACCCGTTAAAAGGCCAAAACCTGTCAATTTCCCAAAAAATTCACAAATGACAAAATTTTCTCCAAATTTCTTGAAATTTGGGCTGGGAGTCCCCAATCAAGTACCATGCTCAGTCAAAGAGGCTTTGGCCGAAATTTGGAGTGGATCGGGCGTTTTCCTTCGTTTTTTGTGCTTTGGCCAACCGTCCTTGGAGCACCTTCATTCTCGCCGGTATTTTTGACATTTTTCTCAAACCATGACACCTGTGCAAAAAGTGAAGGAGGTTTTTCTTCTTTGGCATGTTATGGACAAAAACCTCTCTCAGTTTCCCAAAATTCATCTTTGATTGCTCTGAAGCAGCTTTTGAGTGCCACTTGTCCCGATGTGTGAAACAAGGAATTTTGTTGAAATGGAGCGAAATGAAGGGGATAGGGGGCTTCTAAATTCTTGGGGAAATTTGTGGGAGTGGGGAGGGATGTTAGGAAGCAGGGGAAAGTGGAATCTCAGTGATTGAGTGAGGGGAAGGGGTCCAAAAGGGCAAAACACAGGCCCAACCTAGAAAATTGCCAGGTTGTAGCTAGAAACTAGGGTTTGTGGAAAAATGAGGAATTTGGCGGATCTAAGGGATGGGAAGTGTTTTATAAGGTACTTTAAGGATAGGGGAAGGTGTATGAACATCAGGAAACAAGTTTTGCCGATGATTTGACCGTCCAAGAGAAATTGGCTTTCAAAACCCTAGGAGAGGGAAATGACCTTGCCAAGGCACAACTGAAGCATGAACAAGGTGTGAAATGACTCATTCGACACTGACATGATAATGACAACCCTCTGAATGATGATAGGCTCAGCTGAATGATGACATGGACTGACATTTGGGCAAACCCTAGACCTAATGCCTAGTGACCAAATTTTGCTTGAAGACTCACTGAAATGACAAAATTTGACCTTGACACTCTGAGACCACTTTGTAAGAGCATATTTGATCACTGTAGGAAGGCTGGAAAGACTGACACTAACATTGGCTCCAATGGGGATGGTGGCTCCTTGGAGGTACCAAGAATCTCAGACCTCTGGGAGAGCAGACCAGTGCTTTCAACCATTGGGCGATGGAGTCATTATTTCGGCAAACGACACAAGACTTTGACTCATTTATTGAATGAAAACTTGACTGAAAACTGACTGAAACTTAACTGAAACTTGACTCAAACCGACTCGATGGCAAACTGAAATAACTTGAAAAAACTCACTCAATAGACCAAACACAAATGACTCATGACTGACTTAACTAAAACAAGAGAAGGGCAGTAGTCCATCAAGATTTGAAATCATGATGACAACCACCTGCATACTAATGAAATAAGTACAATCATGTATAATGAGCTTTCCAATGTAACCAATCCAGCAGATGGCTACATACCAAATTTCTGCTCTCGCTTATCTCGAGCAGGCGAAACGATGAACCTGTAGGCAACTCAAAATAACCACTGAAACCAAAGCTTATGATAATGAACCAGGCAACATTTATATTTTCTAATGCTTGCAGAAGAATGCCAAAGGGATCTTGATAATCCTGAAGCACTACCTTGTTTGGAGATCCAGCTGCAAAAATATAAGTACTCGCTTCATTCTCATCTGAAAGAACAGTGGGTTGCTGATTGATAGGAAGGCACAGAGAAGTATAAGCTTCTGCCATATGAGTGTTGGCTGTAAATTCCTTGACCGCGAGAAATTTTGACATATTGTCTCTCTCAAGCTTATATTCCTCAATTTCATGGTCTAGGTCATTCTTAAACAGAAAACAATCCTCAAGATCATCAAACATGACAGCCTCATCATCTTCATGAAAGAAAATATTATCTGTTTGCTGATCTATAAAACTAATTACAAGACTGTCATCATTTTCAAAAGAGGAAGAAGTTTCACCAACACTTTCGTGACCATGTGCACACTGCCGATTTGCTTTAGCTTGGGTTGTGACATGACCTTTCAAAAGCTGATCTATCTCCTCTTCAGACAAAGGAGGTAAGACTTTCTGTTTCCCTTTGCTCAAACAAGTCTTGTCTTCTTGAAATAACATTTCAAAACATGAAAAATCTGAATGACAGTCCTGATCTTCTGAAACTTGGAAACATTGTTGATCATCTTCATATGACATGGCAATCAAACTATCCAAATTATGATTGAAAGAAGAGTTTTCACTTACTTGAACAAAGATCTCATCTTGTTGTTCATGAGCTGGCTGAATTACCTCCTCATGCAGGCTCTGTTCTGATGGCATAAGGACATTTGGATCAAGAACTTTGTCTATGATCTCAACAACAAAACTCTCCTTTTCAGGATTCGGCACAAGGTATGCTTGGTCATCACAATCTGAATTTTGATCTGAAATAGCTGAGTTGACTGCATTACATTCTAAAATTGAATCTTGGCTATCTTGCACGCTGTCTTCTTCTGTAGGCAGATCTGAAACAAGCTCTTCTCTTTCATCAATTACAGCCATATGGCCATCTTCAACCTGCTGATCTTGACAAGTATCCTCTAAGATTTCTATCTGCTACTGAAATGGATTCTCGTACAAAGCCTCCATGATCTCTTCATCCATGAAATTATCATCTTCATAAAACTTCTCAAGGCTTTCAATAAAACTATAGGCATGCTTGCAACAGTCTTGAACTAAATTTAATGATGGATAAGAGTCCTTATATCTTTCAATGAACATAGCATGAAAATCCTTTAAACAATAAATACAAGCGGGCGGCAAACTTTCATACCATGCTTGGGCTTCACCTTCCAGAGTGGCCAAGAATATCTTCATCAAGCAATCTTCAGGAAAATCGATCTTGAATTTGCGAATATGCATATGAAATCTAACTAGATGTAAAGCAGCATCCTTCTTACCATCATCATTAAATGTAGGCAAATTCCTTGACCAATCTACCTTCGGAATTTTATTCGGAAAACCTGGAATGTGATCTCGGCTCAAGGGAGCATATCTTCTTGCAATCTGATCCATCTTGAAAATCTCACAGCTACTGATCTCTCTGCAGTGAAGTCACCATGAAGCACTGATTGCTGGATTCTTCAGTGAAAGGAGTCGCCAGTGAATGATTTCAGCCTTGCAAGTGTCTGATCGTTGTCCACTATCAACAATCAGATCTGAACTTGATACATGTACTGGGGTGAAATGCAAATGAAGTGCTGTATTCACAAGCTCACGGAGATTGACTGAAGCAGCGTTTATCTACTAACGCTGATGTAAAACAAGAGCGTTTTCGAAGGCTACCTGGCGTACCTTCAGACTCCGTCTAAGCTTATGAATTAAACACGCCAATAAGCAAACAACCAATTTGTTCTCCCCAGTATGGTCGCCAATATGTTAGCGCTTGAGATTTCACCCTAGGCTGAGGAAGGTAAACCTTCAAGGCAACATCAAACCATTTCACCTCGTAGCTAGCCCTACGGGGTATGAGAAGGCTCTCTCCGGTCTATCTCGGCAAATTTTCAATGGGGTGAGATGACCAATCAAAGGTAACACTGATATTAGGCTAGTAAACTGATTAAAAGGTTTATTTGGGGGTTTTTGGGGTTTTTTGGTGGCAAATTGAGGATCTGCAATTTTAGGGTGCGGGGATTTGACACAGTTTCTGCAGGTGGGTCTTTGGGGCAAGGTAGGAGTTTGTGCTGATGCCTTTAGCTGAGATGGATGATCAAGGAAGAAAAAAGAGAAGCTAAAGAGGGCAAACAATGACTTTGAATCCTCTCTAGACAATGGAAAACATAAACATTAAACAAATTTGAAAGCTGAGCATGGCAAGCATGAATTCAAACTTTATCACTTCATTTGTTTAATAAGCTGCAGTAAAGAAAGAGATGGAACACATAAACACACTTACAATTACAATAAGAGAACACACCATCAACACAAGAGTCCACAAGAATCCCAATGATGTCTGCAAAACCCTGGTCTTCCTTTTCCTCAAATTGCAGAGATACAAGTAAAATATACAATAGGAGCTTCTCCCTCAAGAGTCCAACCATGAAAATGAGCAAGAGAAGGCATAATATAGATGATATAACTCCTTTCCCCACCTCTAGGGGTCGAGCTCAGCTTCCTAGGAGCTGTTTCAACTAATTCTAAACTGAGCACTAGATAATAGGTAGTCAAAACAACTTGCCTCTAAAACTTAGGAAACCTATCCATGCATTGAATTTTTACCATTTACATTCAAGAATCTTCTAGAAGTGATCAAGGAGAGTAAAAGCATCATAGAGCCATGAAAATTACACAAAAATCCATCATTTACATGCCCAAAACATTAAACCAAGTGAAAACAGTGTTTTTCTGGCCGAACTGGTCAAAACAGGCAAAATTCCCTAACATGTAGCGCACATGTGCCTGACGGGTAGCGCACATTGAGAGGCCTTTTTGAGGGCCTTCCCGGTGTCCAAATCAGGTACCAGCTAGTTCATTGGAAAGGTCTACGAGTCTTCTTTCCAACCCCACTGGAATTTTTGAATTTGGAGTTCATTTGACCCCTCAAAACTCAATTCTCCCAAGACAGCTTTCTGCAACTCAAAATAGGGGCAGAAAGTCAAAATTTGCATGTGTTTTGACCTTTTGGAGGCCCAAATCTCCATAAAAACTGAAGTCCATCCATAGGTAGGTGTAAATTTGCATGAAAATTCCAAAAATGCTGAGTTTTCCCCGTTCTGAGTTGCCCTCATGTAGGGTAGCGCACGGGGTGCTACCCGTTAAAAGGCCAAAACCTGTCAATTTCCCAAAAAATTCACAAATGACAAAATTTTCTCCAAATTTCTTGAAATTTGGGCTGGGAGTCCCCAATCAAGTACCATGCTCAGTCAAAGAGGCTTTGGCCAAAATTTGGAGTGGATCGGGCGTTTTCCTTCGTTTTTTGTGCTTTGGCCAACCGTCCTTGGAGCACCTTCGTTCTCGCCGGTATTTTTGACATTTTTCTCAAACCATGATACCTGTGCAAAAAGTGAAGGAGGTTTTTCTTCTTTGGAATGTTATGGACAAAAACCTCTCTCAGTTTCCCAAAATTCATCTTTGATTGCTCTGAAGCAGCTTTTGAGTGCCACTTGTCCCGATGTGTGAAACAAGGAATTTTGTTGAAATGGAGCGAAATGAAGGGGATAGGGGGCTTCTAATTTCTTGGGGAAATTTGTGGGAGTGGGGAGGGATGTTAGGAAGCAGGAGAAATTGGAATCTCAGTGATTGAGTGAGGGGAAGGGGTCCAAAAGGGCAAAACATAGGCCCAACCTAGAAAATTGCCAGGTTGTAGCTAGAAACTAGGGTTTGTGGAAAAATGAGGAATTTGGCGGATCTAAGGGATGGGAAGTGTTTTATAAGGTACTTTAAGGATAGGGGAAGGTGTATGAACATCAGGAAACAAGTTTTTCCAATGATTTGACCGTCCAAGAGAAATTGGCTTTCAAAACCCTAGGAGAGGGAAATGACCTTGCCAAGGCACAACTGAAGCATGAACAAGGTGTGAAATGACTCATTCGACACTGACATGATAATGACAACCCTCTGAATGATGATAGGCTCAGCTGAATGATGACATGGACTGACATTTGGGCAAACCCTAGACCTAATGCCTAGTGACCAAATTTTGCTTGAAGACTCACTGAAATGACAAAATTTGACCTTGACACTCTGAGACCACTTTGTAAGAGCATATTTGATCACTGTAGGAAGGCTGGAAAGACTGACACTAACAGGTAGATTGGAGCTTAGGTGTTGGCCAACCTAGAAGAGAAGATTGGATCAGCCTGTGTTCATTGTAGCAAAAGTGACGTGTAGAAGTGATAGGTGGCATCTCTCCTGGAGTCTCTATGTGTTCTTTCTTGATGGACTAAGGGGCAGCTAGAGATCATATCGGAAGCAAAGGACCGACAAGATGAGATACGACATAGAGGTTGTGATTATGCACTAGAGTAGCAAGATCATAATTGTATCTTGTATTCTTGTACTTGTGGATATTTGAGGGCCATTATCCCTTTTGTGGGAGCCCTAGACTGTTGTATTATATGTTGATTAATATACTGAATTTGGGTTGAAATTTTGTAAAACATTGTCGTTAATTGTGCATGTGCAATTTACTATTGTTTATATTCCACTGTGCAAAATAAATTTGTTGAGATTCTTGGTTTGGTAGTATCAGAGATTTTAATATTCTATCCTAGCAACAGGGTCGTGGAAATTCAACATTGGAAACCTTAGCAGAGTGAATGAAAGAAACTCAACATACACACCTAGAAATACATGTTATAAATATAATCTAAGATCTACAAGGTAAATGGCCTTCTTGGTAGTTTGTCAATTGAAGTAGATCCTGAAACGTTTTCCTCTTTGTCTTACTCATGATATTCAAACCTATAATCAAAGTAAAAAGAAAATAAGGACCAGAAGAGATATCAAAGCATACATGTATATAAAATGTTAGTATAATAAAACTTCAATGCGTAAATTGGAAACACTTCACATATAACACTAAAATATGAAAAGAAGACGGGTTTCTTTATTTATATAGAAGCAATAATATAACAGATACAAATACATAATCCTCACTACACGTACTGCATGGAACTGTCCTTTGAATTCCTCGTACCCAAGCCATTGAAGGTCTCCTCCTCCCAAAAGTAATGAAGAACCAACACAATATAAGGGAGATATGGGGAATACAAGGAAACTAGAGTTTCATTATGAGGGAGGAAAGCTTAAAAGCACAGGGAGACAAACTTGGATCTCCCATAATCTTGCAAGATCTTGGTTACAATAATATACAATGGTTTTATCATACCCAAGGCATCATTATATACCACCAAAGATTGGTTAAGATGCAACAAATAAATTCCACTCTAACTCATAAACCCTGCCCGAAAAATACAAAATTGCACACATTTATATTTTCTTGTTGCATTTTGTAGGTATACATTAGTTGTTTTTTAGAGACTCATAGACATACACGTTTACTTTGAGAAGAGTCATGAACATACACTAGATGCTAGAATAAGAAGAGTATATGAAAATTTTAAAAGTATTTTTAACAACTTTTTAGGGAACATCAAGTCTGGCATGTAGAAAAGGGATAATAAACAAGCCAAAATTGCATCTCAAGATAAGATGTGACAAAATATGCAATATAACAAACATTTATCTCAAACACATTAAGAAGAGAAAAGCTTGTAGTAAGACCTGAAACTTGTTTGTGAATTCCTTGTTATATCAAAGCATGATAGGTGTTAGCCCATTACTCATACACAATCATGAATTCCTAGTATATCACCTTTGTATATTTCATATCTTGAAATATAGTTCTTATCCTAGGAATGTTTTGATAAATTGTAGCAAGAAAAGGCTTCATTGGAGAAATTCAAATTTCCACATTAGTGGGATGACTTGAGTCACAATTAGTAGGAGTGACATGGCCAAGTAACTTAGTTAATTCAATCAATTCGAGTTTTTGGGAAAGAAGTAGAGTTGTGCATGAGTTGGTTGCTAAGGTCTAGAAATCTAGTTGAGTTATTATTAGTTGAACTCAGTTAACTGAGCTCTAGCCATTTGTTGAGTCAATTGAAGGTCAGTTGAGTAGTTAAGACTGTTGTTAACTCATGGAGCTCCCAATTAACTAGTCAATTAGCTAAAAATAGACACAATCATGCATGGAATTCGAATTTCCTAGTTGAGGTGGAGGAAAAGGGAGGTTTGTATTTATATGTATATGTTGTTGAGTGTTTGGTGCTTTTTCAATAAGCAGGTGAATCATTCCTTGGGAATTATGCAAAAAAATACAAGGAAATTCCTATCTTTTAGGAGCTAATTTCCTTAAGGATTACACAAGTAAATAAGAGGTTAATTGAAGTTTGAATTGGCTAATTGTTAGCCAAAGCAGGTCAGGAAGCATGAGAACGGTTTTGCAGTGTAGGGTGTGCTTCAAAGTTGAAGAAAGACATTGTTATTTTTTTTCTTTCTCATCTGAATTAATGCAAAGCAAAGGAGGGGTTGTTCCCAGTTGGATTCCCCTGTAAAATCATTGTGTTCTTGTGTTTTGATGGTTGCATGCTATTTCATGTGTTTCTATCATGTGTTTTCCTTTCTGCAGAATAGTAGAAGAACTTTTTGTCTCTTGATTTCAGTTCAATTTCATTTGCAGTAGCAAATTTCTTAAAAATTTTACATGGTATTAGAGCTTCAGAAGACTACATAGAAAACTTATTGAAAATATTCTTTGAGAGAAATTTTGAATAGCATATGTGTGGTGGAGGAATTTCTCCAATGTAGGAGGACAATGCGAGTTGCCAAGAGGGAGTGGGTATGTTTACCACAGGGAGAGACGAACTAAGAGAAAGTCTAGTTTTAGAGGGTGAATACCTATGGAAGCTAGTACTTCATGATCTGGGGAGATTAGACTCATTAGTGTAGTAGTTGTAGTAGAAGTGTGGAAGCAACAACAGAGCAACAACAACAATAGTATGAGTAGATCATAGTTCTATTTGTATGCAAGTATACCTTCAGGAGTGAGGTGGGGCAATGTGAGCCTTAGTTCCAAAGTTATAAAGTTTAGGGAATGGTCCATTATGGAGAAACAACAGTTGCAGTATACTCTTCTCATGGATCATTATCGTTGCTACAGGGACCCACAGTGTTTAGTAGCAGGAGGATCAACGTCAGTTGGATTAGTAAGATACTGAGGAGCACATAGCAGTGTTGACAACAGAGAAGGAGGCTCAGTAGCAGATTCAACAACATCACATATTTCCAAGTAGACAATTCAAATACTTGTAGTGGTCAGATGCTCAGAAACACAGTTGATTCAGTATTTTGGATGCTTCTCAGTTGTAGTTGTTGCAGTAGCATAAACAATAGTGAGAGGGAGTGTTAGTTGTGTTATAGTACATTCCTACAGAGGAGCTAGATTGGGGTTGTGCATAACCCTTTTCTTGCTAAGAGGGAGTGTTATATTTTAGAAATAAAAGGATTCATTTGACCATTGCCTTAGTCAAATGGATAAATTCGAATTTCCACATCAGCATTATGAATTAAGTCGCAATTAGCAGGAGTGACATGGCCAAGTCACTTAGTTAAGTCAGTCAATTCGAGTTTGTGGGAAAGAAGTAGAGTTGTGCATGATTTGGTTGCTAAGGTATAGAAATCTAGCTGAGTAATTTTTAGTTGAACTCAGTTAACTAAGCTCTAGTCATTAGTTGAGTCAGTGGAAGGTTAGTTGAGAAGTTAAGATTGTTGTTAACCCACTAATCTCTCAGTTAACTAGTCAATCAACTAAAATAGATATAGTCACGCATGGAATTCAAATTTCCTATTTGAGGTGGAGGAAAAGGAATGTTTGTAGGTATATTTTTCTATTGTTGAGTGTACAGTGCTTTTTCACTAAGTAGGTGAATCATTCCTTGGGAATTGTGCAAGAAAATAGGAGGAAATTCCTATCTTTTAGGAGCTAATTTTCTCAATAATTACGCAAGGAAATAAGAGGTTGGCTGAGGCTTGAATTGGCTAAGTGTTGGCCAGAGCATCTTAGGAAGTAGGAGAACAATTTTGTAGTGTAGGATGTGATTCAAAGTTGAAGCAAGACATTGTAATTGTTTCTCTTTCTCATATGAATTAATGCAAAGCAGAGGAGGGGTTTTCCCTAGTTGGGCTCCTCTGTAAAATCATTGTGTTCCTTGTGTTTTGATGGTTGCATGTTGTTCCATGTTTTTCTATCATGTGTTTTCCTTTCCGCGGAATAGTAGAAGAAAATCCAGTCTCTTGATTTCAATTCAATTTTATTAGCAATTTCAAATTTATTGCAATTTCTACATGTTTCTAGATTCCTATTTTTTCGTTTCCTACTTTATCTCTTGATGAGATGTCAAAGTCGAGAGCAAATGATATGGTTTCAATCATCTATTATATAATTCTATCATTGAAATGAATAAGATGATTCAAGAATATGGCTTGAGGCCTTTTTCCCAATTTTTTTATTATGTGTCCCATGTTGTGCATTTTTATGCATTTAAAAATTGGAACAACTCATATCATTGTGCACTTATTTTACAGATTGCATCAGATCATGGTGCTCCCTTATAGCACAATCACATTGATAATTAAATTTAATGGGAAAAAAATGATTACCCTCTTTAATGCACAAATAAATCCTTGGATGATGTGCTACTTAATATTACACTCCCTAAATAATATTTAACATTACACACACAAATTTCTGACACTATATAGTGCATAAATTAATTATGGTGCATTTCTCAGCCTTGGTAATAGTGCTAAGAGATGATAATAATATGTCAAATAACAACAATAATAATATGTTAAATATAATTATTCCTTTAATCGAGGAGCTTTCACAATTGTTTGGCCACTAATTTGTCATTATCATTATCATTTCTTGACATCTATTTTATCCATTTTTACCGTTCTTTTATCACATCATTTATCATAATTTCTCATATAATGTCAACTCATACTTATTTATGCTCTTGTGGTTAAGTAATGTCCATCTTCATTTATTTTTAATATATTAAAGATTATTATGCATGATTTTTCCAATGATGGTTTATGAAGGGATTTGTTATAACAACACTCACAGTTTCAATCTCCAAGTTCTCATTTAGATCACAAATACAAACTCTAGCTCATGGTCAAATATTCCAACTTAGAAATTAGTTGGATAAAAAGTGATAGTTTTTTGTTGGATTTTACAGGTAACTTAGGACGAATATCAAAATTTTGCAACATGGGTTTTGGTGTAGAATTACCCAATTTAGTTTGCAAGATAGACGTTTTCCAAAATTTACTATAATTTGATAGTTATGGGTGGTTTTCTCAAGATGATTTTACCATATATATTGTTGCAACCAATTTCCAATTTTCCCCAAATGTGTTGAGAAATCTAGGGTAGAAAGATTAGGTGATTTCTCTTGCAATGATAACTACTTGTAAATACTTTTTACTTTTCTTAAATAGGTTCTCTTTCAATTTGATTATTATTATGTGTTCTTCTTAATCAAACAACTGCCAAATCATAAAGAACAATGAGACAAATGACACAAGATATATGCAATCAGCCAGGTCAAAAACCTCTCTAGAATTGAGAGGAAAACCCACAGAATTATTCTTCTTATAGAACCTTCGATTTAATGAATTCCAAGACCTAGACCCTTGACCAAGAACTTCTCCAAGACCAAGTCAATTTTTCTCAAGTCAAAGTTAACCCTTTCTTGATTCAGCTGCAATCTTCTATTCAAATTTTAGCCTTCTTTCCTACAACACTAATATGAAATTTTTGGCCTCCTTGACTGCAATTATCGGCCTCCTGCAATGGAATGTACTTTCTCACACGTGTGACAGATCTAGGGTAACTTCATCTGTTTACTCCTTCGCTTGATTATAGTTGGCTTCCTTATGATATTGGCTTGAATGATAGATTGATTCCTTATCTTGATTTGGCCTCCTTAAGGTCTACCACTTGTTCCTTTTGCAGCAAGTGGATGTCGTAATCCTTCCTCGCATGTGTGACAAATTTGAGCCCTAAAACAGATGTAAACTTTTGATTTCTTCTAATGGAGATTATTTCCTCCTTCGCTGCACTTTCTTTCTTACTCTTCTCTCTTAGATCATACTTCATGAAGATAATCAGATGCCTCCTAGAGTGAAGATGGTTCCTCCTATATATAAACTCTTTCTTCCTACTTTAAGGCTGGCTTGAAGATGTCTCTAGGCCGACTTGAAGATTGTGAAGGCTGACTTGTTCTTGGAATTATGAATTGGTATTTGGAGAGTTCTTTGACTTTATTTTGACTTAAATAAATTCTTCTTACAATATGTAACATGCCAAAATAGGTCTCTCATACATGACAATGACATTTGATGACTAAATGACCGACCCTAAGAGCTCACAATGAGAGATCGACCTAAAAATAAATTTTCCTTGAGAATGACACCCATGCCTCAAGATCAATAATGATAAGTTTATTTTTCTCATTACATCAAATACATAAAATTATGATTACATATGTCATTATGAAGACCAAACCTAGTTACATATTTCAACACTCCCTCTTAACTAGGGAGGTATTCATAATCCATTCAATGTACTTGGACATTCTCAATATGAAGAATTCTCATAAGAAGAGTCTGATTGGTAACCCATCTTTATAATATCATATCATCCAACATCGTCACATATCAATGCCTTGACTAACAACTCTATTTCTCCATAATATCAAAGAACAATGTTGGCGAGACCAATGATTTATAGACACCATCATCATCGTCTCTCTCGGAACATACCCCACCCGGGTTCTCTCAAAGTACGTTCCACTAGGAATATTCTTATCTTGGATTCCCAATCCTCAAAGAACACCGGTACTCTACGACTACTCTTATCTTGGATTCCCTACCACATCCTCAAATATATCATATGCCATATGCTTACCCAATCCTCCATTCTTTCTTCCCAAAGTGAAGACAAGAATGATGTGTCTATCTCCCTCTCTCTATCAGAGAGGATATACCCATTCCTATGAAGAAATGTACCCATTCCTATATAAGGAATGTACCCAAGCTCCCTCTTAACCAAGGACTTGCTTCTAGAAGCTATCTAGGTGGAGATCATGGGACAATTAGCTACTTGAAGGGCTCCTTCTTTCGATGTCATTAATTTCATCTTCCTTGATATGGAGACTTCATATTTTGTGACTTCTTCATAGGTCACAAACCATCCATCACTTTTATTTATGAATCATGTTAGTCATGTCATCCTTCCTTTCATTGAAAAGTGATCCATTAGTCCATATATGGCCTTCCTTCATACCTTGCTACCTTCTTCACATCATGTTTCCTTTAGGATCTTTCATCCTACCACATGAGTATCAGTTGTAGATGACATCTACAACTCTTCCATTTGTATCCCTACATTAGCCCATCCAGATATTGTTCAAAAACCAAGAATGAACATTAAATCAAAATTACCTTTGTGATGGACTTTTCAATATGACATATGCTTATTGTAACATCAACATCTTGCATACATATTGACACATATCCAAAAATATTAAATGCCAAGGATATATTTCCTTTCCAAACTTCATTGGAGTCTTCATACCTTTTCCATGGAGATGTCACGGTCAATCCTTCTAGTTATCATATGTTGATTTCCTTTTCTATGTGACTATAATTGCATTTTTCACGGTCTCTCCTTACTTTCTTCACATGTTGCTCCTCAAAAACTTCCATCCATATTTCCTTCATTTTTTGTCAACCACCTCATATTCCATATGAGGACTTATTATGTTGATTTCATCTAGTCAATATGTGAACTAGGCCTTCATGCATCCTTCCAAAGGAGGAGATCCATTTCTCTTGATCCCTCGTATGAGGTAGAGCATTTATCCATGTTATCTGCAACTATATGACATGACTCAATGTTATCAAATGCAAGCATACATAACTCATCTCTTCCTTTTGGTAATATATACTTCCTTTGGAAGCTTCCTTTATTAAAAGAACTTAAATCACCTTGACCTGTTTCACTTCTTTTGACATCATACCATCATCCCATGAATCCCATACAAGGTGGAATTCGCGGTGAGACACTTGCTTCTTCTAGTAGGTGAACCTTCCAATGAAGATTCCAACAGAGGATCTTGATCATCCTCATCCTGTAAATGATCCTTTTTAATAATGTATGATGAGCTTTATACTATACAACTTTCTTCTTCCCAGAAGTAATGCTTATGCTTCTAATGAGGTTGCCAAGAGCTACTTCGTTCTATCATGACTACTACAACTATGTAGACTTCCACATCATCTATCTTTCAAGCTTGTTATGATGATGTCACGAACTCTTTCTTCAATCATATGATTTTATGATGTCATCCCCTAACATGATGCATCCTATCATGCTTCTAATGATTCCTACCATGATAGCTATACTTTACAACAGAAAATTTGAAACAGAAACTTGAAAAGAACTAGTTGAGGAAGACTATCTCAGTCATAGTAGAGATCTTTTACTTCATCCTTCTTAAATTTCTTCTTTTCAGCTTCTTCAACTTCTTCAATGATGTGGAATTCTTCCCTTCCTCTTTTGTTTTTGACCTTCTTGAGCTTAGGAAAATCTCTCATGTAGTTCCCATTCATGACAACCATAGCATGAATCTTCAACATGTTCTTCTTCTTTTTAAGAGGACCAAACTTCCCAAAATTCCCTTTTCTCCTATCCATGGCAGAAAAGGCTTGAGCTTGCCCATTTGATCCCGCATCAATTTTTTCTTTTATCTTGGATTCCTTAATTTTTCACAATGATCATAATTCATTCAATGGAGTAGCTTCCTTCTTCCCATAAATTCTTCATGTGAAGTTACCCCATTCCTCTAGTAGTGCATTGAGCACTATTGTAGTCATTTCCTTACCGGACATTATTT
Source organism: Pinus tabuliformis (assembly GCA_031772625.1). NCBI lineage: Eukaryota > Viridiplantae > Streptophyta > Pinopsida > Pinales > Pinaceae > Pinus > Pinus tabuliformis. The sequence goes on from CM062820.1 coordinate 162,507,656, forward strand.
CTCCCAACTCTTGGAGTTGGCCCCTTATTTCATAAACCCTCATAAATTATGAGGCTATTCCTTATTCTTTTGATATCTTCAACTTGTAGTGTTCTTGTCTTAATGAGATTACTTCTCCTTCAGTTCTTACGGAGAACAAGTCTACAATTTTTTCATATATTTATTTTAATGTTTGTAATTTTGATACATAGGTAATGAGGGGATCCTTGATGGATTCTATGTGAATCCTTTGAGCCCTTACTTCCCCTTTCATGTACTTTGCAAGAGATTGAGCTTCTTCCTTCATAGGTTTTGTGATTGATCCCTTAACATGTTCCACAACTTGATTTTCTATGAGGATCAAATCAAACCTATTCTTCCATGCAAGAAAGTTTGAAGACCCAACCAACTTGTTTCTCTCCTTGAAAAAAAAATATTTTTATACATTCATATGTGGACATAAAGATACTTACTTATGAAGATACTACTTGGTGACAATATCTTTAATTTGTTGCCTTCTTGGATTTTATGATGATATGGTTTTAGAATATGTCTTCTTGGATAAGATGTCTTCCTTCAAAAGTGATTCTTGACCCCAAAGAGAGGGAGATTATCTTGAATCCTTTGATGATGATGACAACACCTTCCTTCTTTATTTCCTTGATGTGGAGGCTCCAAGATGCTTCAATTCATACTCCTTCCTTTCTTGAGTATAGATAGGGTCTTTGAGGTATCCTTATTTCAAGTGATGATAGAGCAAGGTTCCCAAGAATTATTTAAGTGTGTGCTTATTCTTTGATCGATCTAGGGTTTTGACACTTCCTTCAAAATGATGATGAAATCCTTTTCTTTGAAATGCCTTAGAGATGAGAGGATCTTCTTAATGCTTTTAAGCCCTTGTTATTCTTCTAGATCTTTAGTCCTTGAATGCTTGAGTGTCCTTTATTGAGATGCTCTTCCTTGAATTGTTACCTTAGCTTTGATACCATGTTGAGAAATATAGGGCAGAGAGATTAGGTGATTTATGTTGCAATGATATCTGCTTGTGAAGACTTTTCACTTTTCTTAGTTAGTTCCTCTTTCAATTTGATTATTATTATGTATTATTCTTCATCAAAGAACTACCAAATCATAAATAACAATGATACAAAAGGACACCAGATATAGGTGATCAGCCAGGGCCAAAACCTCTCCAAACTTGAGAGGAAAGCCCACATAATTCTTCTTCTTATAGAATCTTCAATTTGATGAATTCCAAGACCTAGACCCTTGACCAAGAACTTATCCAAGACCAAGTCAATTTTCCTCAATTAAAATTAAACCCTTTCTTGATTTAGCTACAATATCCTCTTCAAATTTTAGCCTTCACTCCTGCAACACTAATATGAAATTTTTGACCTCCTTGACAGCAATTCTTGGCCTCTTGCAATGGACTATACTTTTCCGCATGTGTGACAGATCTGGAGTAACTTCAGCTCTTTACGTCTTTGCTCGATTAGATTTAGATTCCTTGTGATATCAACTTGAATTATATATTGATTCCTTGTCTTAGTTCAAATTTCTTAAGGTATACCACTTGGTCCTTCTGCAGCAAGTGGATGCCCTAATCCTTCCTTGCATGTGTGACAGATTTGAGCCCTAAAATAGATGTAAACTTCTAATGGAGATTGTTTCCTCCTTCATTGCACTTCCTTGCTTAATTATTCTCTATTATATCAAACTTCATGAAGATAATGAAATTCCTCCAAGAGTGAGGCCAAGTCCTCCTATATATAGACTCTCTTCCTGCTTTGAGGCTGACTTGAAGGTGTCTCTAGGCGGACTTGAATATTGTGAAGGCTGACTTGTTCTTGGCATTATGACTTGGTCTTTGGAGAGTTCTTTGACTTTAACTTGACTTAAGTAAATTCTTCTTACAATATGTAACATGCCCAAATAATTCTCTCATACATGACAATGACATTTGATGACTCAATGACCAACCCTAAGAGCTAAAATGGGAGCTTGACCTAAAAACAAATTTTCCTTGAGCATGAAACCTATGCCTCAAGATCAATAATAATAAATTTATTTTTATCATTACATAAAATACATAAAATCATGATTACATATGTCATTATGAAGACTGAACCTAGTTACGTATTTCAACAAAATGCACAAACAAATTTGACCTTCTTTCAGCTGATGAATGTTGGGGAGATCCTTGAGATTTGATATTGTTTGATCAATTTGTTGAGAAAATTTTTGGCTAAAATACAGACACCAATAATAATTTGTTCCTACAAAGAGGTTTTGGTTACAACAACAAATCTTTGGCTTCTCTGTTAAAGATAGAGGGCTTTCCTTGAATCAGAAAGAATGTCCTGGGAATCACTAGTTCTTAGGATGTTTCTTATATTACAAGTATTTTATGTTAATCTTCTTTGTAATATAAAATAAGGGAAGCTACCTCTAACTGGGGGATTGTAAATTGAAATTTGAGATAAACAGAAATATTGCATTATGTTTGTAATTTTCGCTAAGACTTATTAATGAAAGTGCTTTTTGGTTAGATTCAAGGTTTGTTCATGCATTCTCTGATATGAGTATAGTGTAGGTAGGTTGACTCTTGGGTAGTGGGGCTCCCTTCCTTGGACTAATTATTGTCTACATGTGTAAAAATAAAATAGTTTAATTCTTAATTGAGTGTAGTTTTCTTTATGTGTTGTTACTCTAGATAATTTCCAGCATGTATTTCATACATTATTTCCTATAATGATAGAATTTATAGTATTTTGTTTTTTACTGTTGTTTTCTTAGACATATATTTTTTGCCTCCTTAATTTCTCATTTTTATTCCTTGAAATATATTTTTTTGTTACTTAGCAGTAATGTTTGATTTATTTTTGAATTAGTTAATGGTCAAATGAGTATCAGATTAGCATAATAGGGTTGAATATTTATGTGTTGTTTCTTAATCAAATTCATAGGTTGAGTTTTCATTTAAAAGTAGCATTAGCCTTTAATTTCAGTTAATCATTATATTCATATCTCTCTATGCAATTTTTATTCAATAGAGTTTACTTTTAGTCACAGTTACTTACTTTCTGAATTTAACTTTCCTCATTCATTCTAGTTTGCTAGATTTTAAATACTTCAAGAGTGCACATAGGATAGGTATGCTTTCAGTTAGTAGATGATTAAACAATCATAAGAAATCTCATGGAGAACCAATATTAGTAATTGGTAGCTACTTGCATAAACTTTGTTGATTTCCTTGAAATAAAAAGACTCTCCTTGGGTTGATAATTAATGTCTAGGTGATTAGTTGTTTTTATTAAGCAATTAATTTCCCTAACAACAATGCAACATGTTAGATATCATTTTCAGGATTAACTCCATAGAGTAAATCATTAAATTATGACCAAATCTATGAGTGTTAGTCTCATCTCACCAAATTTCTAATGATTTTGAATAGTCCACATAACACTCATTACATCGAGTGATGCTCACGAGGGTGAAAAAGTGGGATTGATATTAGTGGGGTTTACACTCGATAACTAGGACTTCCTGGGAGGTCACACATCCCAAGACTGTTATGGCTCAAGTGTGCTTCACTTTGGAGTTTTTCCCCACAATCAAGCCCGCTTAGTGCACTTGAGCTAGAGGAGTCTTGGGATGGGTGACCTCCATATTGAGCATGTGTTATATTCTTTGCATTACAGGAAATTTTACCCTAAAAGTGCCCATGAAATTTTCTTGTACATAATATGTAAACCAATCAAAATCCTTTAAATTTAAAAAGAGATACATGTAAATATTTTAGAGGGAAAAGAAGAAAACTACTTTTCTTAATTATACTTTGGCTTATCTTCTTATAAGTTTGCTCAAATCTTGTGTAGGCGCTCGTTGGATGCAGAATTATATTCCACATCCAACGAGTGTGCATCTTTAACCACACTTGGATGTGGAAATTAATTTTTCATCCAATGATTGTCTATGCTCAAAATTTGATTAAACATATAATGAGATCAGCCAAAATTACAATAAAAAAGTAGTTTTCTTCTTTTCCCTCCAAAATTTATAACTTTTATTTTATTATTTTAACTATTATTTTATTATTTTTCATTAGGAGGCCACTTTTAGGCTGGAATTTACTCTAATACAGGACTATCCTCATGCATGATACGTATCTGGTGAGGAGGTCACAGGGGGTGAAGTAGCCCCCCTGCATAGGGCTTGGGGCAACTCCTCAAAAAAATATTTTTGGGTAGTTTTTTGAGTCCATGGTTTTCGAGCGCATGGTGGTTTTTCCCATGGTTTTGTAGATCTAGTTAAAGGAACTATGGCTATATTCTAATCTAGGGTTAATGGATTGGGGGTTTATAAATGTTATAACATCTATATAATGTATTGTAACATTGTAAAAGGAACATAATGAAAAATCAATTTGGTTTTCTCGGTTTTGGGTTTCAGGAGAAAATTTTTTGTATATACTTTATGTGATCGTCATTGTATCATTTTTGTCTTTTTTTTAGAATTTGTTTGTAGGTATTATTTTTACAGAGTTAAAGCCTACACTCCCACGAAGTCCAAGTTACCGAGTGCAAACCTCAAAGGTAATGATTGATGCCATGTGATTTATAGTGCTAGTATCAATCCCACTTTTTTACCCTAGTGAGCATGACTCATTCATGGGTACTTCATTGGGGAAGAAATACCATACCATGTGCATTCATATTGGGGAATATTTATTGTGGAAAAAATGACATAATATATTGAGCATATAATAGGGGGTGAATGGTTTTTATATTGGCAGGTATAAAAAATCAAGCTCAAAGTAAATGAAAAAATATAAAGCAGTATAAAAAAATGTTAATGATAAAATGGATACCTAGCATATCTAGTGAGATTAGGGGTTTTTTTAGTTGGGGAGGTTTATTGGGTTCGTATTGATAGGGGTTAAATATTGTATTTTTAGAGGTATTTTCCAATATGTAGCCAAATAAGGGGTATTGTTTAGTATTCCATGAATGCACGTGATATGTTAGAGGTTCATTGAGTGAAGCCTCCGTGGACTCGTTGCAATGAGTGTTATGTGGACTATTTAAAATCATGAGAAATTTTGTCAGTTGAGGCTAATATTCATGGATAGTTTAATGACTTTCTCTACGCAGTTAATCCTAAAAATGATATCTAATATAATTATTCCTCTTGATGCCATTGACACTACCTCACTATGTTATTATATATTTCACTTGTTGATGTTGTTATTACTTCCCGACATCTAAATATAGAGGTTGAATGTGTGGTATGTATAGAAACAATGTTACCAACAAAACAAACATATGTTATTCTCCATTTCCTTTATCCATTCCACACAGAATGTCTAAGTGCCAAGGATAATAGAACAACCAAACAGAGGCCAACATTGGAAGAAGAGAGATACATAAGAGAAATGTGGAAGACTAAAGGTGCACATAAGGTTTCTATAAGAGTTTGATAAACATAGTTCTGAATCTAATTGAAATGATGAGGCCTAAGTTGTGAATGTGTGAATGGTGATGATGGAGGACGAAGGAGTTGACTATTCATTCAATAATAATGAGGGTCAACCAATCAAGGTGACACCTCGATTCGATCTACATGGCTATCAAGTGGGGAGGATAATGAAGAGGTCAATCCCACTTTAGTAGGACACACTATACATTTTAAGAAATTTATCTTGGGGTTTGGACACAGGTGGTATGTAAGGTGGATTGTGGTTGGAGACGAGGGTAAGAAACAAATATGCAGAGACTCCTGAGGGCCTTCATGACACATTTGTTATCCCCCTTACAAGGTACTAGGTTTTGGATCCAATATAGCTTCAACAGATTATCCCTAACATCGAAAGTGATGGAGCCACTAATTGAGTGAACAACAATGAAAAAAATTGTATGCCCCTAATTGTTCTCTATGATATTGGAACTACATCTTTGCAACTCCACCTAGAATGAAAATTATGAATATGAGATCATGTTTATTAATAAATTCTTGGAATTTTTCCTAATGAGAGACTCAAAAACCATGGAAGTGGGGAGTCCACATAAACCCTTGCTAAAAGGAGAATGGAAAGCAAAGGTGATGAAATTACTTAAGAAAATGCCTAAGCTTGCAAGCTTAAGTTTGGTTATGATGACATTGCGATAAAAACCCTCCAAAATGTTGCTCATACTTAAATTTTGGAGACTAATGAGGATTTAACAATAAGTTTCCTATGGTCACTTAATTTTTGATTGATGTTTTGTTAAGATTTCAAGTCTTCTTATCAAACTCTAAGTGTCAAGTCACTTGCTCACACATGCCCAGTCCTTGGTTAATTCACAAGTGTGCTTCCTTTATGCAAGATCAAATAGGAATATCATAATCCATCAAGACGGTGCTTATGAAATTTTAAAATCATGTCAACGGTCAATACATATTTTCATTGGTGGTCTCACTCACTTTGTTTGCATTTGTACTTCTATTTCGGTGAGTTTTCCCAATGGTCGCTTTTGTGCATTGTCTCTTTCACAAGTGCCACTTCCACGTTTGTGGTTTTTTTTTTTTTTTTTCACTTTAATAAGTGTTGTTTGCATGTCATCTTCTCTCTCACGTGTGTCACTTTCAATGTCGTTCAGAATTTGCAAGTGTCGTCTTCATGTTTTCTTACTATCGTAGGTGTCGCCTTTTGTTATTTTCACTCTTGCATGTGTCACACATTCATGCATCACTAGAGTTATTTCTGGTGTACTCTTCTACATTAGATGTTATTAAATATCATGATAATATGCACTAGACACATTCCTATTGTTGAGCACACATTTTGTTCACAGTCGACACTTTTGATGCAACTTGTGTTCTAAGTGTCATAATGTGTCATTTCAATTGTCGTGTGTAGAAATAAGTGTCCCTTTGTTGTCGTTTCAAGGCGCAATTTCTATTCATGACTCTTACAAATTCTCCTAGCTTGTATTGATGGCATTCATGTTTGTGATCCATGTTTGAGTCGTGTTCACATGCATTTCCCTTTCTTACTCTATTGGCCCCACACTTAGCCATTTTGGATCTCTTTTCGGTCCTCATGTTCAGTGCTAGTTGTGAAGTCATTAACCCTCTTAGCAGGGGATGAGATAATCCTTTTCATGAGCCTCAATGATGTAACCCCTCTCACCAATACTTTTGCATTAAGTCCTTCTCAAGACCACCTCAAATCAGTGCACATTAAAAACCCTCCAAGGAAAGTCACCTAACCCTTATTGATTCATAGTGACTCATTGCACTGAGTTTTGATCAAATATGCCTTGCATGGCACATAAATAACTACTATATGACAACAATGACCCATTCCATCCCCTTATAGAAGAAAAATATGCAATGAAAAGGTCCTACTATCCTCACAGTGCACTTAAAACCCTCCTAGGAAAAATGACTTCCCTTCTATGGTTTCCCTCAGTGAAAAGTGCATTCCAGATCAAAAGTTAGCCACTATTGGGACAAAATACACTAGCCTAAGAGGAAAATAACATTCCATATTAATAGTGACCCATTTTTGGAAAAAATTGTGCTTTCCTAAAGGTTTCCTCTCCCCTTCAGCACATGGCATAGTCTCAAGCCTCAAGCTTTCACCCTAGTTCCTTGAGCTTCTCCACTGTGATGAACACTTGTTAGGCCTCTCTCTCTCATCACATGGCACAAAAAAAAGGATAAAGGATGCTCTCTCTCAGAATTTGACCATTCAAATTGTATTGTCTTAGTATTCCTCTCTTTCCTTTTGGGCACATGGCACAGTCTTACACAAATATCTCACCACCTTGTCCCTTGAGCTTCCCCACTGCATTGGAGCAAGAAGAGACCTTCTTTACAACATTCAGCATGAGTCAAAATGAAAATTGTAGCCTTAATAGGCCATTTATGAGTTCAAATACACTTTCCTTATCAAGCCTCCTTCCTCCAACCCTTCAACAAGCCTATCATAAGTAGTTCATTACATGAGCTAGGTAGTGATAGAATTGATGATTTTAAGACTAAATTTTTCCTTTTCATGAATGATCTTCATTAGTAGGAGTACCTTCTCAACATGACAAGGAGATTATCAAGGAAGATAGCCTAAGGAGAAAACACAAATAAGCACCTATAGAGAAGAAGCACAAAAGAAAACTATCATGAAGACATGAAGCAGATCTGAGACTATGACAGAAAGATGATATTGCATGGTGAGACAAAATATTATAATATTAATCCAAGACCCTTTGGAGGGTGAGGATAAGTAACAGTGTATATTTACATGAAGATTAAGCATATATCAGATCTACGATCAAGAATTCAAGACAAAGCAGCAAAGAGAGCAGCTCGACATTGCCACCTCATCACGAGCTCCATGTCATCATTGTCAAGTTGTAACATGTACAAGTGTCATCTCTATGTCAAATATGTCTAAGTGTCATGCCACATCATCATGTGTAATGTAATGATGTATTATCAAGAAAAGGAAAAAAAGTAATGTGCAGAATTCCAAGAGTCATATGTGGAATATGAAGAGTCACATAATCATATATGGACCAAAAAGTTGTATCAAAGTCCAAAAGTCACATAGAGAAGTCTAAAAGTAATTTAGAAGTCCAAAGGTCATAATAGAAGTCTAATATTAATGATGGTAACTCAAGAGTCATGAGGATATGAAAGGGCATTCCCCTTATTATAAATACAACCTCATAACTCAAGAAAAAGGCTTTTGGAGGCTTAGGCTTTGGAGAGCTAGTCTTGGCTTCTCTAACTTGGCATAAGAGAGAAAACTATTCTTTGGAGAAGCAAGAAGTGACTCAATGTTCCACTACTGGAACTAGTGCCTCACCATTGTAACTATGTAATTGTATCTTTCACCTAATATTGAAGCTCATTGAGCCAACATACTTTCATGCATGTATCATGAATTTTTTGAGACTATTCTTTGGATGTTTGTAGTATATGTTATATTCATATGTACTAAGGAAATTGAACTACTTTATTGGCTTTGGTACTAATCTTGTTGAATGTATGTTTTATTTGTTTCCATGAATCATTGTTATCTTGTGAACTAGTTTGCAGGTTAATCAATGAATCTATCTTTTATCTCTTGTGCCTCTTTTGGGTAGCAGTATTACTTCCTTCCATAGACTCACATTCGTCTCCCTCTCGTGAAGGTCTCCTTTTACACTTTAAAATCGTTGTTACACATGCCAACTTACTTTCTTATTCAAGGGTTATGTATATAATCTCTTATGTTATATGTTAAAACCAAGGAAAACCTTACAATTATGGTGGTCAGGTCGATACTACAGATGGGGCTCCTACTCCAAACGATGTGAGGTTTAATTTGGAGTTCACATCGAGTAGACCCCATGTATGTTGGAAACATCCAACATCATCAACATTTTGGCACTAGAAGGAGGACGAGATGACAAGGTATTCCCATTGATTCTATTTTGAATCTCTAATATTAAATGGATCTTTCCAAAATCATAATCTCAAGATGTTTTTAAAAATATCTTGATCTTAGCATCCCCGTAGAATTATTCATAACATGTTTAATTTTAATTTTGGTGGCAAGGGAGAACTAACATTCCTTGATCATATGTTTTGATTTTCTTATTTCTATATTTCTAATGGAATACGTTGTAAATATGTCGTGGTTAGGTTGTTCACACTCACATTTGAAGGTCGATTCAAGAAATGGTGTCATACATTACTTGCTACTTATATCCATTCATTTGAGCAACTTGTTAAGAAGCTTCATGAAGCTTTTCATAGGTATGATTATCAAGATATATGTGATAGAATTTATTTGATTAGAATGAAACCTAGTGAATCCACAGAGGATTTTCTTAATTGGTTTTTTCACCTTTGCTATGAATTTCTTGACGAAGTTATTGATTCAAATTTCATTACAGAAAAATTTCAAAGTTTGATTCTAATCACCTTGAAATATTTTCGATCTAAAACCTCAAGTGATTCATCTCTTCCAACTTACATGAATAATGAAATATTCCAAATCCATGAGGAGGAACTTACTATTCCTTTTTTTCCTTGTCCACCTCCTTTTCCATTACCAATCAGGGTGCCTATACATATTAATGATCAAGTTGGGAATTGTAAAAATCAAAATGTTGATTTGTCCATTCAACCTCCATCCACTTCTCATGATCCACATCCTATTGAGGAAAACTTGGAATGGTTCAATAATTTTTTTAAGCCTAAAGAGAAATATAATCCCTTGGTTTTTCAAGATCATATTCATCTACATAGGCCCAATCTTGAATCTGATCCAAATGTAAATTTGGTTGCCTATGTGAATACTTTAAAACCTTTACCATCTATTTCTCATAATTCCTTATTTCATGATCATCTTGATCAACCTAATCCAACTCATAATGATGTTCAACCTCTTGTTTCAAGCAATAATCAAGAACGAGGTAGTTGTATTTCACATGTAGAGGATAAATGTGTTGGAGATATGTTCCATGAATGACTCTGAACCCTACATTCAAGTAGATACTTTTGATAGCCATCATCATGACATCTATGTTTCCATTAATAAATATGGTGATGAGTATCCAAGTACATTGGATGATATATTTTCTTCTTTTGAAGGCTTGGATTTGCAAGGTATTGATTTAGAATCTGTTTCTTATAGTTTACAATCTCCATTTGTGAATTGGGATGCTCTTTCAATTCAGAATGATCCTAAATCTCCTTTAATTCATACATATTTGGATGCCAAATCTGAAGTGGTAAGTTGTCAGGTTTTTGAATCCTTGGAATATCCTGGTAAATCTAAAGATCATAGTGATATGCCTTTATTTGATCATTATGTTGATGAAGATTATGAGGATTCAATTAGTCTTTAACTTGATTCAGTTACAATTGGCATATCTCCTCCTGAATCTTTCCATCTTTCCTCATCTTCAACACATTATTCATTGTACCTAGATATGTTTGATAAGTTTGTCACACTCACAACCCCTTTAGATTATTTAGATATTTAGCAAGATGATCATGGTTGAAATCAAGTACAAGATAGTGTGATCCTGCAATCAGAGGATGAAAAGTTCGAATCTATTATTCATAATATGTTTAGCTGCAAATATTTTATAAGTCGGGAGGAAGATGTTCCTACTCTATCCAATCGATGGAATTCTCTGATTAATGCATTTGAATGCTCTATCCATCAAGATTAATATGCCTAAACTTAAATCTGATCAAACCTATGACACTAATAGTATTTTCATTGATACATCTTATGATAATGGTATGCGTATACTTGTTGATTTTTCCAAGCCACCCATATTTGATGATCCACCATCAAAAATTTCATAGACCTGTCAGGAAGTCAAGGAACTTAGGCCCTTGCTGATGGTTATGTCAAGTTCTCACAATCCTGTTGAGATCTTTGAAATAAGTTGGATCCATATTTTCATGCATAGATATTTCTTTAACATCCATCCACTGGTTATGCATTCATTCTTAAAGGACTTTCAGTTTTTCCAAGTCAATTTTCCTGATCCCCAAGATAAACTTTCTGATCAGATAAAATATTCTTGTTTAGTTAGTCCAATTTTAGGCGAATCCCTTACTTAAACCAAGGATTGGAGAGAACATATTTCATGGACCCCCACAATTTCAAAGCTTGTCATTTTGAGTATCAAGATAAAGGTCATTTTGGTTTGAAGGAATTATCTTTGTTAAACTCTTCTGAATTTGATAATATTTTTATATATTTTGTGCATGTCATGAAGTTAACATATTCTTGGCAAATTTCCTATTCTAGATAGCTTGCAAATGCTTCAATCATTCAGTGAACCAAAACCCTTGTGTTGGTACGAATACTAGGTTTGATTTGACACATGTTTCTAGTCTTTTTGTAAACTCAATATCCTAATTGGTTTCATGGATTCATAATGTCAAGAATTGTTTCAAATACCATAAGATTTCATACTTTTTTATTTTTCATGTAATTGGATACAAAGTGAACCAGTAGAGAATTGTAAGCCTTTTAGCCAATTTGATCATAATACTGGTTCTAACAACTATCACCCTATTAATTATCTTCTTATCAACATATGTGATGATAATTGTTTTACAATGGTTGGCTTTGTTAAATCCATTGATTTATTTGATTCATCATTTCTATTCAGATGTTTTTTATATAGTTGAATAATTTCAATGTAAGTTGATGATTATCTCAAGCCCTCACCATCTTGACGAGATTTCTGAACAATATCGGATTAAATTCCCCTCAAAAGATTCTCTTTGTAATTCAAATTCTTTAATTTAAATTTTGTTCTCTCAATAATTTTACGGTTTTCAAACCTTTTGTTATGAATATCACGATCCAATCGTTGAATGGTTAGAGCAGTCTTACCTAGCAAGCTCCGTTGCAAATAACAAGTTTCAATATTTTCTGATGTTTACAAGAACTAGAAGCACAAATGAATTTATATTCATGAGAAACCTGCAAGGCTTGTATGATTGATAGTTCAATCAACAAGGTAAATCTTGAAACTGGTTAAAACTGGTTGGTATGGCACATCCTCTTATTAATAATAAAGACCTTCAACTTATTGTGCAAGATTTTAAAGTTGTTAGCTTTTCTTTTGCACGATGCTTTATATTGATTTTGATTGCTCCTATCTTTGTGTTTGCAGGTCAAAATAAACAACGATGGATACATTAGAAATATAATTAGACTTAGCCCTGACCTTATATATTATTAGGTTATGAGTATGCTTAGTTTCATTTAGTTTCCCTTGCATTACATCTACCCTCTATCCTGATCTCCATCGAGTCTCTGCATCTGTTTGTTTTCTTATTGTATTATGCATGGTGGTTTCTCTGCCTCCATTTGGTTTGTTCTTTTGGTTTTGTTTTGTTGTTCTATCACGTATTTTCTTTGTGTTTTTTTTCAATAAAAATTTTCATGAAAGATGCTCTTTTTGGCTTAAAAGACAATGTGGCAAACTTGAAAAGGGCTATTGTGATGATGAACAATGCTTTGCTCATTTATTACCTCTTCTTTATTTGGGTTTATATATCTTTAAAGTCTATGATGTATGAATGGAAAATACAATTTGTTCTAGTCAAAAAGCCTTTGGTCGAACTACAAAGCCCGTATCTTTATCAAGAAATCCACTCCTATCTCAACCTCACATTGAATGGTGTTTTGACATGTCGACTCAACCAAGTAGAGAAGGGAAAGGAGAAAAGCTTCGAATTAGAAACTAACCTTGATTATGTTGAGATTGCAACAAGATGATGGAGCTTAGTGAAAAGAGTCGCCTTCACTAAGTGGGCCCGCAGGCTATTTTTGGCGCAAGTCTATTTTTAGACTGTCTATTTTTAGACATATGGATCATGTCTATGTTTATGGATGATTGATCAAGTTGGGAAAAATAGATGGACTTCTATTTTTTATGAAAGTGTGAGTGATCACAGTGTGAGTGATCAAGTCTATTTTTAGACTGGCTGTCAAAAATAGAAAAGTCAAATATTATTATCTCACAATAATATTTGGACTATAAACTTAATCTTATTCTCTTGGAGCACTTCAGTTTGAGCTACTGAAGTGGCACATGCAGCTGTCAGAAGGAAATTCGTTTTTCTTATGAGTCAGTTGAGTTGTTGCATGCATGACTTCAGTTAGAACTCAAGTGAGTTGAGTTTAGTGGACTGGAGGTACAGTTGATGGAGTTGTGTTCAGTTTAACTTAGTTAAACTGGTTGTAGTTAGTCTAACTGCAGATAGACTAATGATGAGTTGTTAAACTAATTATTAACTCATAATACAACTAAAGAATACATCAGTTAACTCAGTTGCATGTCAGTGCATGTTCAGTTCAACAGGGACAGGTGGTAGAGAATCAGATTGCTATCAGTTGTGACTATAGTTGTGCACCATATCTTGCACAATCAAGGGATTGAGTATGCCAATGAGTTTGCTCACGTATTTGGCCCGCATTTTAGCCTTTGCTCACGTCCAACAAAGAGTGAGTGACTATTTTGCAGGTGAAAATCGAGTTTGGGAAGAAATTCTCATCAGTTCTTGAGCAGGTATTGAGCAGTGGAGGCAGGCAAGCAGTGGAAGAGATTTGGAGATCAGATTTGAGCTGTATTGTGTGTAACAGAGGTGAAGATACTTGTGAGAAGTATTATGCTGTGTAATGTTACATGACTCAATCATTAGTATACAGATAGTGTGGGGTTTTTAGCGAGATGCTTTCCCCGGGATACATACTGTGTTAATGTGTGAATGCTCTTGATGTTTTATTGTTATTGATGCTGCTATATTCTTGATCAACGTAGAGGAGCTTATGTATTGTGTATGTTTTCCGCATTAGTACATGATCAGGATAATCTCCATTGAATATGTGTTAAATTATTCAAAATTTCTACATGGTATCAGAGCTAGATGATTTGTAGAAAAAGTTTCTACATGGTATCGGAGCTGCTTGATTTGTAGAAGAGATTTTTACAGGATATCAAGCGAGGGTTGATCGGAAGCAGTTGAGTTGGTTGCTAGTGGAATTCGAATTTGTAGCAGTGTTTTCTTGGTGACAACGCAGCAATGTCTTTCAACGGATTGCGATTGGAGTATGCTCTTGAGGGCAGCTCAAACTATATTGCATGGAAGGACAGGATGGAGGCAGTATTGGATGATAACGTGCTGAAGGAATTCATAGATACGGATATCCCAAAGCCTATTGATGCTACTCAAGCTGATTCTTGGCAAAAGAAGATCGCAAAATGTCGAAGAATTCTGTTGGAGGGCGTGAAGGATCACATTGTGTCCAGCCTCCATGGAAAGGCTACTCCATATTTGATGTGGAAATCATTAACAGAATTATTCCAAAGCAAGAGCGATCAGAGGAAGCTGGCGCTCAAAGATAAACTCAGAAACATCAAATGCGAGAAGGGAGACAGTATTCCCAAGTATCTCACGAAGTTCACTCAGTGTCGAGATGAGCTGGGAAGTGTGGGGGTTACTGTCGATGATGAGGACTTGGTGAGCTTGGCTCTCCTTGGTCTTCCGAAGAGTTGGCATTCCTATCAGGACTCTGTCAATGGTCGGGAGAAGTTGCCAGGATGGGAAAGACTATGGTCAGATCTTGTGCAGGAGGAGATCAGGCGGAGTACCAGGGACGGATCTTCGTCAAAGGGAGCTGATGAAGAGAATTGTGCTTTGGCTGCCAAAGCAAAGAAAGGGAAGAGCAAGAAAGCTTCTCAGTCTGGTGCGAAAGGCAAGAAGCAGGATATGTCCAAGGTAAAGTGTTTTCACTGTCACCAGCATGGACACTATGCCACAAATTGTCCGCAGAAGAAGAAGAACAAGCAAGCTGCTGGATCTGCAGGGGGAGAGGCTTTAGCTTCTCAGTTTGAGCTTGATTTTTCATTGATCGCATGCTTGGTTTCAAGTGTGATGGGATCAGTGTGGTTCCTGGACAGTGGTGCGTCTTTTCACATGACGGGAGATATAGATTTGTTCTCTGATCTGGAGGACAAAGATCTTGGAGTGCACATCGAGATGGGCGATGATGGTAGATACAGTGCGACCGGTATCGGTACCATTTCCTTTGAGAGGGAGTCTGGTAAACCCTTTGTATTGAAGGAAGTCATGCATGTTCCAGGATTGAAGAAGAATCTCATCTCAGTGGCGATGTTAGAAGACAAGGGGTATGATGTTGTTTTCAGCGAGGGAAAGGCCTTCCTGCGCAGCAAGACAACTGGTGAGACCCGGAAGATAGGGGTTCGAGTGAGGAACCTTTATCAATTGCATGTAGATGGATGCACAGCAATGGCAGGCAAGGCAGAAGGATTGGTGAGTCGGGATGATGGCGAGTTGTGGCACAGGAGATTGGGTCACCTTCACCATGGAGCCTTGAAGATACTGCAGCAAATCACTACAGGGCTTCCTAAAGGCACACTTGCGCAGTCAGATCAGTGCAAGGGGTGTACTTTGGAGAAGTTTGTGAAAGCCACCTTTCACGAGAAGGATAGTCGCGCCACGACGATCCTTGAGAGAATTCACACAGACGTGTGTGGACCTTTCTCAGTTGCTTCGACAGCAAAACACAGGTATTATGTGATTTTTGTTGATGATTTCTCTCGTAAGTGCTGGATCTTCTTCATGCAGAAGAAGAGCGAGACATATTCAAAGTTCTGTGAATTCAAAGCACTGGTCAAGAAGGAGTCGGGGAAGAAGGTGAAGGCTCTTAGGAGCGATAATGGTGGTGAATACATCTCGGACGAGTTCAAGGATTTCTGCAAGGCAGAAGGGATTTGTAGAGAGCTCATAGCTCCCCATAACCCACAGCAGAACGGGGTAGTTGAGCGGAAGAACAGAACGATTGTGGGTGCTGCACGGGCAATGTTGCATGATCAGGGCCTACCCCTTCACTTGTGGGCGGAAGCATGCAATACAGCAGTTTATGTGCAGAACCGTTGTCCTCATAGGATACTTGGCATGAGTACACCCGAGGAGGCTTATTCTGGTAAGAAGCCTGATCTTTCTCATTTGAGGATTTTTGGTGCTAACGTTTACATGCATGTGACGAAGGATGCCAGAAAGAAGTTGGAGCCGACTGCAGAGGTTGGGATATTTGTGGGGTACACTGATACGCCCCACAACTATCGTGTGTATTTGCCAGACAGTGGTAAAACTGTTGTGCGACGGGATATAAAATTTCAGGAGGAGAAAGCCATGAAGTGTTCGCTTGAGAGGGAGCTACACTTGCATGCAGATGAGGAGCTATTAGTTCCTAAGGATGAGCTTCAGGATGTGGATCAGCCACATGACGAGGTTCATGGAGTGGAAGAGACCACTCATGCAGCGCCAACCATCAGAGGGCGAAAGCGCTTGACAGAAGCTGAGCGACTGGCTCAAGATGCAGAGAAAGTTGTAGGACCACCTACAGCCCAACGCAGGCAGAGACAGTCACCTGATCGGTACACTGGATACATGGCTCTTATGAGCAAGTGTGTTGTGACTGAGCCATCCTCTTTCGAGGAAGCTGTGGAGGATCCCGCATGGGTAGACGCCATGGTGGAAGAGTATGATTCTATTGTCAGAAACAGTGCATGGGAGATTGTTCCTAGACCGGAAGGGAAATCAGTGGTGGGTTCGAGATGGATCTACAAAGTTAAGCAGGCAGCTGACGGGAGTGTGGAGAAGTACAAGGCAAGATTTGTTGCCCGAGGCTTTTCACAGATTGAGGGGATCGATTATGAGGAGACCTTTGCACCTGTCGCAAGGTATTCTTCCATACGGACGATTCTTGCTCTCTCAGCGCAGATGGGATGGCACATTCATCAGATGGATGTGAAGACTGCGTTCCTCAACGGAGTCATTGAGGAGGAGGTGTACATTGAGCAACCCGAAGGCTTTGAAGTCTTCAGCAGCGAGTCGCATGTGTGCAGGCTCAAGAGAGCGCTGTATTTGTTGAAGCAAGCACCACGTGCTTGGTACACACGGATAGACAGCTATTTCACAGGACTTGGATTCTCCAAGAGCGAGGCGGATCCGAACCTATACCAGATTGTGGTGGAGGGTAAGTTGCTTATCATTGTATTGTATGTTGATGATTTGATTCTAACGGGTGATGAGCTGTTGATACTGTCATGCAAGAAGGATCTTGCTACAGAGTTTGAGATGAAGGACTTGGGCCTCCTTCACTATTTCCTAGGATTGGAAATATGGCAGCGCAGTGGTGGACTGTTTGTTTCTCAGGGCAAGTATGCTCGGGAGATACTGGAGAAGTTCAACATGCATGGCTGCAAGCCTGTTGATACTCCTCTTCCTGGAGGTTGGAGGAAGGAGGATGCCACTTCGGGAGAAGAAGTGGATGCCACTGTTTATCGACAGTTGGTGGGGTCGCTGATGTATTTGGTCAATACACGACCTGATATATGCTATGCAGTTAACCAGCTTTCACAAGCTATGGTTAAGCCTACCAAGCTCTTCTGGAAGGCGGGCAAGCATGTATTGCGCTACTTGAGAGGCACATCGGGATATGGTTTGTGGTACAGACAGGAGGATGAGGTGAAGCTATGTGGCTTCACGGATGCAGATTGGGCAGGGAGCCCAACGGACAGAAAGAGCACATCAGGAGGGGTCTTCAGTATCGAATCGACAGTAGTTTCTTGGTACAGCAGGAAGCAGAGATCTGTGTGGATGAGGATGATCTTGGTCAGGTTTTTCGGGTCCAAGCACATCAGGTACCATCATATCAGAGATTGTGTGCAGCGGAGGATCATGTTACTTTCGTACATTCCAACGGAGGATCAGGATGCTGATATTCTGACGAAGGCTCTCACCAGGAGCAAATTCGAGTACCACCGAGGCAGGATAGGGGTTGCTGATAATCCATATCTTGTCGAGAGGGAGTGTTGAGATTGCAACAAGATGATGGAGCTTAGTGAAAAGAGTCGCCTTCACTAAGTGGGCCCGCAGGCTATTTTTGGCGCAAGTCTATTTTTAGACTATGTCTATTTTTAGACATATGGATCATGTCTATGTTTATGGATGATTGATCAAGTTGGGAAAAATAGATGGACTTCTATTTTTGATGAAAGTGTGAGTGATCACAGTGTGAGTGATCAAGTCTATTTTTAGACTGGCTGTCAAAAATAGAAAAGTCAAATATTATTATCTCACAATAATATTTGGACTATAAACTTAATCTTATTCTCTTGGAGCACTTCAGTTTGAGCTACAGAAGTGGCACATGCAGCTGTCAGAAGGAAATTCGTTTTTCTTATGAGTCAGTTGAGTTGTTGCATGCATGACTTCAGTTAGAACTCAAGTGAGTTGAGTTTAGTGGACTGGAGGTACAGTTGATGGAGTTGTGTTCAGTTTAACTTAGTTAAACTGGTTGTAGATAGTCTAACTGCATATAGACTAATGATGAGTTGTTAAACTAATTATTAACTCATAATACAACTAAAGAATACATCAGTTAACTCAGTTGCATGTCATTGCATGTTCAGTTCAACAGGGACAGGTGGTAGAGAATCAGATTGCTATCAGTTGTGACTATAGTTGTGCACCAGATCTTGCACAATCAAGGGATTGAGTATGCCAATGAGTTTGCTCACGTATTTGGCCCGCATTTTAGCCTTTGCTCACGTCCAACAAAGAGTGAGTGACTATTTTGCAGGTGAAAATCGAGTTTGGGAAGCAATTCTCATCAGTTCTTGAGCAGGTATTGAGCAGTGGAGGCAGGCAAGCAGTGGAAGAGATTTGGAGATCAGATCTGAGCTGTATTGTGTGTAACAGAGGTGGAGATACTTGTGAGAAGTATTATGCTGTGTAATGTTACATGACTCAATCATTAATATACAGATAGTGTGGGGTTTTTAGCGAGATGCTTTCCCCGGGATACATACTGTGTTAATGTGTGAATGCTCTTGATGTTTTATTGTTATTGATGCTGCTATATTCTTGATCAACGTAGAGGAGCTTATGTATTGTGTATGTTTTCCGCATTAGTACATGATCAGGATAATCTCCATTGAATATGTGTTAAATTATTCAAAATTTCTATAGATTATCTTTCAAACCCATTAAACAAGGAACCAACCTCTCTTGCAAATCAATAATTCGATATCCCTCTTCCATCGTCAAAATAAAGAAGTTCATTTGCACATTCTATTAGTAACTAAATAAACAGGTGAAGAAGAGAAAGGCTTCCTGCATAGACAGGTGAAGCAAGAAAATTTGTCGGGGTACTGAACAAGCTTGCTGGAAGTGAAGCTATGCTTATTTTTCCTTGAGGTGACTCCTCTAGGGTACTGACCAGGCTCACTAGCAATGGAGCAACATTGAGAATGTGCTGAAAATTTCAGTATACTTATTATCCTTCTCCCCTATTGAAATAGTTGAGGTGTGAATAACCTTATGTTAATGTGTTTGAAGATGAGAAAGGAAAATAAGAGACTATATATTTAACTGATATAAGTGGGGAAGTCAAGGTGATCCACATGGAAAATCAATACTTCATGATAGACTGAGACATTGCACTTAAAGGTAAAACCTAAACATAGAAGTTGGAGTTCTACCAATGTGTCACCAAGTGTTGATGTTGCGATCAACACCCTCCAAACATTTTCTCAGACTTGAATTTTGGAGCCTACTTAGGATCTAATGATCTATTTCCTATGGTCACTTCATTTTCGATTGTTGTTATGTTAAGTGTTCAAGTCACCTTATCTAAGTCTAAGTGTCAAGTCACTTACTCACACATGCCCAGTCCTTGGTGAATTTGCAAGTTCACTCCCTTTATTCAAGATCAAACAGGCATAGCAAAATCCATCAAGACGGTGCTTATAAAAATTTCAACTCATTTCACCAGTTAGTGTGCATTTTCATTGGCATTCTCCCACACTTTGCTTGCATTTCTACTTCTATTTCAGTGAGTTCTCCCAATGGTCAATTTTGCGCATTGTCACTTTCACAAGTGTCTCTTGCACGTTTGTGGCTATCATTTTTTTTCTTTCAATTTAATAAATTTCATTTGAATGTCATATTTTCTCTAGTGTGTTTCTCTTTCAATCTCATTCACATTTTTCAAGTGTCATCTTCATGTTTTCTTACTGTCATAGGTGTCACATTTTGTTGTTTTCTTACTTGTCACAAGTGTCACCTTTTGTTGTTTTCACTCCCCCATGTGTTGCACGTTTACGCATCACTAGAGTTAGTTCTGGCACACTCTTCTACATTATATGGTCATACATATCATGAGAATATGTTCTAGATGTATTTTTTTATTTTATCACACCTTTAGGTCATAGTCGATGCTTTTGTCGCAACTTATGTTCTAAGTGTCGTAATGTGTCATTTCAATTGTCACACATAGAAATAAGTGTTGTTTTGTTGTCATTTCAAGGTGTGATTTCTATTCATGACTCTGGTGAATTCTCCTAGCTTGTATTATTGGAATTCATATATTTGATCCACGTTTGAGTCATGCTCAGATGCATTTGCCTCTCTTACTCTATTGGTCCCACACTTGGCCATTTTGGAGCTCTTCTTGGTCCTCCTGTTCAGTGCAAGTTGTGAAGACATTAACCCTCTTACTAGGGGATGAGCTTAGCCTATTCATGAGCCTCAATGATGCAACCCATCTTACCAAGACTTGTGCATTAATTCCTTCTCAAGGCTACCTCAAACCAGTGCACATTAAAAACCATCCATGGACAGTCACATAACCCTTGTTGATTCATACTGACTCATTACATTGATTTTTGATCACATCTGCCTTGCATGGCACATAAATAACTCCTAGATGACAAAAAGGATCCCTTCCATCCACTTATAGAAGAAAACTATGTAATGAAAAGGTCCTCCTATCCTCACAGTGCAATGAAAACCCTCCTAGGAAAATTGACTTTCCTTCTATTGCTTCCCTAAGTGAAAAGTGAATTCCAGATCAACAATCAGCCATTGTTGGGCCATAATGCACTAGAATATGAGGAAAAGCACATTCCAAATGAGAACTTACCCCTTTTTGGAACAATTTTTACTTTCCTTAAGGTTTCCTCTTCCCTTCAGTGCATGGCATAGTTTCAAGCCTCAAGCTTTCACCCTAGTTCCTTGAGCTTCCCCACTATGCTAAAAACTTGTCAATCCTATATCTATCAGTGCATGACATAGTAACAAGGCTCAAGGAAGATCTCTCTCATCCTTTTACTATTCAAAGTGCACTGGATTAGTCTTCCTCTCTTTCCTTTTTGGTGCATAGCGCGATCTTAAGCAACAATCTCACCACCTTTCCCTTTGAGCTTCCCCATTGCGTTGGACCAAGGAGAGCCCTTCTTTACAACACATAGCATAATAAAAATGAATATTAGATACTTCCTAGGCCACTGATGGGTTCAAATTCTCTTTCCTTATCGAGCCTCCTTCCTCCAACCCTTTCACGGGCTTATCATAAGAAGTTCATTCCATGAGCTAGGTAGCAATAGAATTGATTATTTTAAGATTAATTTTTCCTTGTCATGAATGATATTAATTTTCAAGAGTACCTTATCAGCATGACAAGGAGATGATCAAGGAATATATCAAGGAGAAAACACAAATAAGCACCTACAAAGAGTAAGAACAAAAGATAACTAGCATGAAGACATGAAGCAAATCTGGGACTATGCCATAAAGAAGATATTGCATGGTGACTCAAAAGATTCCAATATTGATCCAAGACTCTTTGGAGGGTGAGGATAAGTAACAAACTGGATATTTACATGAATATGAAGCATATATCAAATCTACCATCAAGAATTCAAGACAAAGCAAAAAAGAGACCAACTTGACATTACCACCTCATAATGAGATCCATGTCATCATTGTGAAGTTGTAACTTGTACAAATTTCATCTTTATGTCAAATATGTCCAAGTGTCATGCCACATCATCATGTGGAATGTAATGATGTATTCTCAAGAAAAGGAAAAAATGTAATGTGTGGAAGTCCAAGAGTCATAAGCGGAATACGAAGAGTCAAATAATCATATATGGACAAAAGAGTTGTATAAAAGTCCAAAAGTCACATAGAGAAGTCTAAAAGTCATTTAGAATTCCAAAGGTCATAATAGAATTCTAAGAGTCATGAGGGTTGTAGAAATTGTGTGTAGATCTGAAACTGCTCATGAAATTTACTAAATCATAAGACACAAATCTACTCTACTCATTTGTGGAAAGCAATTCATGATCGAGAACACATATCATAAACATGCACAAAGATTTAACACACATACATAGAGATTTATCTAGGGGAAAGAAACTTCTCAAAACCCCTTCCTATTTGTATTGCATTAATCAAAGAATAGAGAATAAATACAATGCTTTCTCAAGCCTGAGAAACCTCTGCAAGTGTATAGTCTATCCCTATGCCCGACTAACTTACTATAGCGAACACTTAGCCAATTTTCATGTCCTCCAAGCTCATATTTCCTTGTGTTGTTCCTTGAGGAATTAGGCCCCTATTAGTTAGGAAATTCCTCAATCTAGATTGTGCAATTCCTTTAGGCCAATCTCTAACTGCATTCACCACCTATACAACTTGGAATAGTTTACAACTGGTAGTACAATGCCCCTAAACTCAAATCTCAACTGGGTAAATCAAATTCTCTACATGCATCAGTTATTCTGGGTTGATTGATTAGTTAACTGGTTGATCACTGAACATGACTAAAGTCACACCCCACTAACAGACCCTCCTCTAGTTTCTCTAGTAGTTAGAACTAGTTTAACTAACAATAACTCAATTTAACTAAAATAGATTGCTAGAAATTAGCAATAAATCATATTGAAGAACTCAAGTGTCTCCAATTTGAACTAATTGGGTTAACTGAGTGACAAGTGTCATGTCACCTCAGTTAACTACCTCCAAGTATTCTACTGAAATTGGAATTAAAATTTTAATCTAGCTTGACCAAGGCAAAGACAAAACTTGATTTTCTTACTGCATTTTCAACGCTCCATCTCAACTAGAAAGGGATTATCAGATACCCCAATCCCACCTCTATGGAACTCGAATTTTCCTCTTGAAAAAGAATTTGCCAAAATATCTTCATCTTGTTCCTTTGAAGGAATGTACTCCAACAACATAATTCGCCTCTACACACAATACCGTAGATGGTGATACTGGATGTCAATATGCTTGAATAGATCATGAAATACATGATTCTCAGAGAGTTTTATACAATTATTATTATCATAGTAAATCACAGTAGGATCCATCATATGAAAAATAAGCCAACAAGAATCTTTCTCATCTAAATATCCTCACATGTTGCTTGACTTGAAGCCATGTACTCGGCTTCTGCTGAGCTGAGTGCCACATATCTATACTTTCCATTGTACTAAAAAATTGTTGCTAACCCAACATTGAAAATTCCTCTTGATGTGCTCTTCATGTTTGATGGACTCCCAATCTGCAACTGTTAAGCCTTGCAACTTCACTCGCTTTGTCTTTGTGTACCAAATACCAAACTGAGTAGTGCCTCTAAGGTATCTCAACACATGCTTTGTTGCCTTCCAATACAGTTTGGTTTTCTTAACCATTGCTTGAATAAGATGGTTAAATACATAACACATGTCTGGTCATGTGTTCACCAAATACATAACTGAACCCACGAGCTGCCTATAAATGGTAGCCTCCACTTCCTCACCTTAAGTGGCATCCTCTTTCCTCTAACTTCTTTCTAGATGAGTGACCATGGGTTTGCTACTCTCCATGTGGAACTTATTCAGTATCTCATTGGCATACTTTCCTTGAGAGACAAATAGTTCCCCATCTCATTTACATACTTCCAAAAAGACGAAATATTGCATGAGTCCCATGTCCTTCATCTCGAATTCTCTTGCAAGATTCTCTTTTCAAGAATTGATTAAATTCTCATCATCGGTTAAAATTAAATCATCGACATATAACACAATAATAAATAATTTACCTTCAACACAATATGATAAAGGTTTGCATATTCTTCACTTTTGGTGAAACCCAATCTGGTGAGACAGTTGTCGATCCTAGTGTACCAAGCACGGGGTGCTTGCTTGATTCCATACAAAACTCGCTTGAGTCTGCACACATGCAACTCTATGTCGAAGGTCTCAAAACCTTCTGGCTACTCAATGTAAACCTCCTCCTCAATAACTCCATTGAGGAATGAAGTCTTCACATCCATCTGGTGGATCTTCCACCCCATCTACGATGCAAGTGATAGAATTGATCTAATGGAAGAGTACCTTTCCACTGGAGCAAAGGTATCCTCATAGTCAATTTCCTCCACCTAAAAGAAGCCCTTGGCCACAAATTTGTCTGTGTGTTTCTTTATTCTTCCATCTGTTTCTTGCTTTACCTTGTAGATCCATCTCAAACCCACCACTGATTTGTCCTTTGGTCTTGGATGGCTCGGTATCTACAATCTCACTCATTAGAGCCATGTAGCCAGTGTACCGATCCGATGACCTCCTTTTCCTACATTGTGATGTGGGTGAACCCACCACGGGGACTTCGCTTGGGGAGAAATACCATACCACGTGGGTTTATATTGTGGGATACATATTGAGGAAAAAATAACATAATATATTGGGTAATATATAGGGGGTTTAAAAGGGTTTTTATATTGGTAGATGTAAAAAATGGAGCTCAAAGTTAATGAAAAAATATAAAGGGGTATAAAAAATGTTAATGAAAAAATGGATACCTACAATATCTAGTGAAATTAGGGGTTTTTTAAATTGGGAAGTTGTATTGGGTTAGTAATTGTAAGGGGTTAATTAATGTGATTTTTAGAGGTATTCTCCGATATCTAGTCAAATTAAGGGTATTGTTTAATATTCCATGAATGCACATGATATGTCAAATGTTCATTGAGTGAAGACCCCGTGGCTCCCACATTCTCTCTAGCATCATGCAATAATATGTCAGCTTCCCTGGTTCACTTCCTTCCTTCTTTGGATGTCTCTGCTTGAGTGGAAGCCTCCACTCTCTGCTCATTTTCTTGTGGCTGCTCCACAACTTCATAAGGTTCTTCCTTATGAGCCAAAAGCTCCTGATTTGGCTACGATTGAAGCTCCCTCTCAAGGGAACACCTCATTTCCTTCTCCTCATCGAACTTCACATCCCTACGAACAACTATCATCTTGAGGGATGACAAGTACACACGATAGTTGTGAGGTGTTTCTGTATACCCCACAAATATGCCCAACTCTATTGTTGGCTCTAGATTTTTGCTTGATTCCTTGGAAACATGTTGGGATAGGGTCAGTTTTGGGGTTAGTTAACCCAATTTTTGTAAAAAAATTTTGTAAAAGATGTAAATTATCCACAAAATGTGGATGCGGAGCATGAAGCTAGATAGGAGTCAAAAGGGGTTTTAGCCCCTTGTTTGGGTAAGTAATAGGTCGGTTTTGAGACTGACCCATGGTTTGCAGACCATGGTATTGTATTGAAGAAAGCTATATATAGTTGAGTCATAGCGATTCTAATAGGTACCAAAGGATAACTAAGTCAAGATAAAGATTGTTTTGGGCAAGTGCTAAGGCAGGAAGGCTCTGCTTCCCGTACTTAGGCAAAAGGGGAAGGCCCCTGCAACTGAGTGCGAAGGAGGCCTTGGTAAGTCCACAGTTGAGTGCACGAACCCTTGCAACTGAGTGCGTAGGGTAAAGAAGTTTGTAATCTGAAAGTTGAAGCTTAATAAAGACTGACTTTGAAGAAATATATTGCATATGAGTATTATTGTTAATTTTGTTTATATTATGTTTTGTCGCTCTATAATATGTTTTCTATGAAATAATGTATAAATACTACATGAATCTAGTAGATATATCATATTTATGCATGTCTTAAGTAATTATCTGTGTTCGCGAAGTTAAGGGTTAATTCTGTTATGATTTCTGATGAACTGAATATATTTGTGTGAAGGAAGATCTAGGGTCATTAATTAGTGCGCAAAAGTGGATGGTTTGCCTCTTTAGGGTCTGTAAAGACTAATCGCAGACCTTCATGAAGGTCTAGAAGCCATTTCCTTAGAGTTACAGTATCAGACCATAGATGGATACTCATCTGCGTGAAGGCGGATCTGAGCTACAAGAGCTAAGACCACTTATTAAACTCTCTCTGAATGCAGAAACCTGGTTCTAGCATCCCCCAATACTTCTTTGGGTGATA
The DNA here is from genome assembly GCA_031772625.1 of Pinus tabuliformis. Lineage (NCBI taxonomy): Eukaryota > Viridiplantae > Streptophyta > Pinopsida > Pinales > Pinaceae > Pinus > Pinus tabuliformis. Next base: position 162,534,335 of record CM062820.1, read on the forward strand.
CTATAGCCTGCGCGATGTAGGTTTTTGCCAAAAGGGCCAGAAGTTAGGGTTTTGTTGGTTGGCGCGAACAACTCTAAACCTAGGTTAGGCCCCATTAAGCCAACAAATGGTTCTGTTACCGAGACCAGGATCTATCTAAGAGATGTGTGAAAAATGGTTCCCTACAAAGAAAGAGATTGACAAGTGGATTGATCAAAATGTGAACGCGTTCATGGAGCAAGAGAATAGGAGCCATAAATTTTCCAAGGAGCAGTCTTGCAGAGATTTGTGTACACAAACGAGACTGACACGTTCTTCTGTTTCTTCCATGAAGAACTACATGAGTGATTATCTAAATTGGATGATAGTCAAGGGACGTGGCAGCTTAATGGTCCTATAGTGTGGACTTTTGAGTTGGTGTGATGCCTGGAAGCATCAGAAAGCAATATCGTGCAGGTTGTGGACCAATGGATTGATCGCACATTGGGAAGCTTTGTGACTTATTTCACGACCGACAAGAATATCAACTATAGTGAAGCGAAACGAAGGCTCTTTAAAGGACTGCGATGTAAGTATCTGAAATCATTAAAGATTGTGATTAAAATGTTGTTATGTGAAAAGAGGGTCATGCAGTTACCTTGATGTTTGGGGTTCGAAGTGGGAGATTCTTTAGAATAAATGGAGGATCCAACCTAGAATATAGTCTACTCATTGAACCCCCTTCAAGCGACAACGAAGGGATGGTGTTGACTATGTCATGAAGTGCAATTTAGTTAATTACGCAGGGTATTCCGAGGATACCTCATCCATCCAATCCACCTCCACCTCTACCCCTGCCTCATACACCTACACCTTCACCCCCCCTCCCCCCCTCCATTTCCACCATTCAACATGGTGAACGCAATGAAGATGTCGATTTTTAAAGGAACAGGGAGCAAAGATCCAGAATAGTTTTGGTTTGTCGCAGGAGCTGTTTGGACAACACAACAGATTATGGATGATAATATTAAGAAAGCACAATTGGTTACAGCCTTACAGGATCGTGCATTAACATGGTATATCAAGTATTGCACTGATAACCCCAACGCGACATTGGCAGATACCCAGCTAGCTCTAAACTGGGAGTTCAGTAAGCCTAAGTTAGAGGCACAGTCGGTAATTGAATTTAAGGAAATCTGACAGAAGATAGATGAGACACCTTGGGACTTTGATCAGAGGTTGAAGTTCCTGATCAGGCAGGCCAATATGGTAATCATAGATTCCCAGCATCGCGACTGGTTTATAGCATCGCTCTTGCCACATTTAAGAATACCTCTGTCATAGTAGAAGATAGAAACATAAGCGGAAGCTTTGGAGATAGCGATGAGGTTGGATGCTTCGACTATACAAGATATGAATATTGGGGTACAAGAGATTCATTCACAGCTGGAAAGCCTACACTTGGAGTTGCAAAGTCTGAAGAAAGGAAAAAAAATTCAGCCGGAGGTGCACGTTGAGCTCTAGTGTCTGAAGTGTAAAAGCCATGGACATGATAAGGATCATTTCCTGGTCTATAAGAACTACATTATAGGGGGAGGGCATGTTCCCCTAAAACCAAAGAATAATGTTGGCACGAGTATGGGAGCTGCACTATGGTGCGCTATCTGTCAGGTTACTACAACATGCTACAGATAACTGTCATTTACTGAAGAAGTTTGTATAGACCCCTCAGCAGTTGTTTTTCAATTTTTGTAAGTTTGTAGGACACAATGAATGCCATTGTAAGAGTTATGAGCTGATGATGGATAGAACCCCTACCTACAGGATGCAGGGATAGAACCAGCCTCAGGACCAAGGCATAGGAGAAATGCGCGAAGGATTCCAAGGTCGAGGAAGAGGAAGAGGTGGTGGACCAGGATGATGACGTGGGCAGGTAATCTGCTACAACTCTAGCGAAGCAGGGCACTTCACGCGATATTATACAAATCCCACACATCCATCATGTCAGTATTGTCATCAGTTTAACCATGTCATAGAGGAATGTCGATTCCTTACAGAAAATATGCAAGAAAATAAGGCACAGCCCCAACAACCTACACAGAACATTCAAATGATGAGGGATGAGCCCCGTGAAGAATATCAAAGTATTAATATCGTACTAAGAAGTGGCATGGTGACTAGTGCAGATAAAGGTAAGCAACCTAAGGAAGACGCGTAGGTGCACAAGGCTGCTGAGAAGGAAGTATATTTTGATCTTAGTCGTGCTAAAGAAACCTTCATGGAAGCCAAAAAGAACTTTTCTGAGGCCTCTACCTCAGGAAGTCATGGGAAAATTCCAGAGCCTAGTGCATCACAAGAAGTAGATCCTTCAGTACTAGCTACTTTTCTAAAGACTTGTATGAAGCTTCTATGCAATCAGAGAGTAGTAAAAGGGTTACAAGATTTAATAGACAAGTGTGCCAATAAGGAAAAGACTCCTATTGAACAACGCACAGTAAGAAAGATTGGTAAGCATAAGATGCGAATGGGGCATGAGATGAGGCTAATTGCGCAGATAGGTGAATATGAAATGGACTAGGTAATCTTGGATCTGGGGTCTGATGTGAATGTCTTACCTAAGAAGACATGGGAAAGGATGGGGAGACATGTGCTGCAGTGGTATCCTATTCAATTGCGCATGGAAAATCAACAGAATATTATTCTGATGGGGCGCTTATATGGTGTAACGGTGGATATTGAGGGTACAAGTGCGCTGGCTGACTTTGAAGTCATTGACATAGTGGATGACAATAACCCTTACCCCACGCTATTAGGAATTGACTGGGCTATTGATATGAATGGGGTAATCAACTTGAAGAAGTGGAAAATGACATTTGAAAAGAAGTCGCTTATGGTTGTAGTACCACTAGACCCTGCAGAAGGAGCACGTTATATTGAACATGTTCACGACCATGTAGAAAGTGATGATGATTTGGATCAGATATACAAGATAACATCATGAGATGAGGATTAGATCAATCCTACAGCCGATGTATGAATTGCATGGGATATGGATAGCTACTGCACCTCATACTCAGATGAAGAGCTTGAACATTGGCAGAATCGGTTACATGAAGTGTCTACGCTCCATTGCAATAGTATGACCAAATCGCTAAGGTGTGTCTCAATTGAGGTAAGAAACCTTCCACATTATGATGGTTTGACTGATGTTGAACTGTTTTTTGATGAATTTGAAAGGGAAGTATCGGAAGAACATCGCTTCGAGGCACCAGAATTGGTGCTACGCACTAGACCTACTCGTTGGTGGGGTACGCACAAGGATAACTTTGTTGGATGGAAAGAATACAAAAGAATGATGAAGTTAAGGTTTAGGTATGCTAATACTAGAATGACAAAAAAAATATAGTGTGAAGGATGATCCACACAATCATTTGGCACGATGGACTAAGGCCTGGGGTACAAAACCACAACTAAAATGGGTGCACATTTTTTGTCACACCTTACATATTATCCCAATGAACTGGTAACTGGAGACGGAACTCTGCCATGGAACAACTGAATGGGAAATCTTACGGGAGAGTTTTCTATTAACTTTCAACTTTGAGGATGGGTTTGAGAGTATTGATTAGGCGCTACAAGAGATAAAAGTAGCTATATTCAGAACGCCAAAGGAACCATTCAAATGGAATCAGCCGGATTGGAGTACATAGTTGGGACACATGCTGGAATGTTATAATGTGATTGCTGAAGAAGAAGAAGATGATCCATGGAATATTACCATTCCAAAAACAGAAGGACAGCATGAAGTTGAAGGACTGAAGGTGGCGAACCCGAATGTATCAGAACCTTTGAAAACTCGACAAGTAAACATTGCATCTGAAGAAGAACCTAAGTATGCAAAGATCAAAGACTATTGGGATGAAGATATGATTGATAAGGTAGTTGAGCTACTGCACGAATACCAAGATTTATTCCCAACGAAGTTTTCATAGTTGAAAGGTATCATCAGATATTTAGGTGTTATGAAGATCACATGGAAAGCGAATGTTAAACCCATTTAGAAAAGGCCTTATCAGCTGAATCCAAAATATAAAGAGAAGTTGCGCCAAGAACTAGATAAGATGTTGGATGTCGGTATTATTCAGCCAGTCGAGGAATCAGATTGGGTAAGTCCCATGGTGGTCCAAGAAAATAAACAGAAAGGAAAAATCTATATATGCATAGATTTGTGGAAGCTGAATGATGCATGCGTGCATGACCTGTTTCCAACATCGTTTACTGACAAAGTGTTAGAGAATGTTGGTGGATAAGAGGCGTATTCGTTTACTGATAGAATTTTGGAATATCATCAAATAAATATCGCGCCAGAAGATCGAAGCAAAACAACCTTCATGACCGAGTGGGGTTGCTTTCAATATATAGTTATGCCATTCGAATTGAAGAACATGCCTGCAATATTTTCCCGGGTAGTAATCGCGACATTCAAAGAGTTTATTCATACGTTCTTGGAGGTATATTTTTATGATTGGACTATGTTTGGATTAGTGAAGCGCCGTGTTGTGATTTTGCACCTTATGTTGGATACATGTCGAAGGTATCAAATCATGTTGAACTTGAAGAAGTGCATATTTTGTGTTTCCTTTGGAATTTTTCTCGGCCATGTCGTATGTAAACAAGGATTGATGGTGGACCCTGTGAAGATCGTTGTCATTGTGAATTTGGAGGCTCCTAGGAATGTAAAAAAATTGTGTGCGACATTGGGGAACATTGGGTATTACAGGAAGTTTATTAAGGCATATGCTCAGATAACCACACCGATGGAGAAACTATTGAAGAAAGATGTGATATTTTGCTGGGATGAAGACTGTCAGAGCAGTTTGGATGTCTTGAAGGAGAAAATGGTGACAGTGCCTATTTTGGTATTTCCAAACTGGAAGAAGGAGTTACGTGTGCATGTAGATGCCTCTTGCATTGTGCTAGTAGTAGTATTAACACAAGAATGTGAGGGAGATATTGATCATCTGATAGCTTTCATGAGCAGGAAGTTATCCAAAGCTGAGAAGAATTACTCCACTATAGAACATGAAGGGCTAGTGATGGTCTACACATTGCAGAAGTTCAGGCATTATTTTTTGGGTTGACACTTTAAAAGGTATATAGATCACTCTGTGCTAAAGTATCTGGTCAATAATCCTGTGTTGGGGGGGAAGATATGTCGATGGTTACTATTGTTCCAAGAATATGACTTTGAAGTAATTGTGAATCCTGGAAGGTTGAATGTTGGCCTAGACCATCTATCAAGGATTGAAACAGGCGAAGAACCAAGTAGCTTGGAGGAAGGATTTTCGGATGTGCAGCTCTTTGCGGTGTGCGTCGCGGACGATCATTTTGTTGATAGCATTCACTTTTTAACAATAGGAAAATATCCGGAAGGTTATTCCACTTGACAGAAGAAGGAGTTAGTAGTTCGCGCTACGGATTTTATAGTGAATGTGGGTCATTTGTATAATATGGGAACAGATGAGATAATACAAAGGTATGTTCCGAAGTTTGAATGCGCTAGTATCCTAGCTGAAGCCCATGGAGGAGTGGCAGGAGGTCACTATGCAGGGAAAGCAACCACACAGAATATTTTGCACGCTGGGTTATGGTGGCCGACATTACACAAGGATTCTAAGGCATACTACAAGGTGTGTGATGCTTGCCAAAGGACAGGGAAGCCTTTGCGAAGGGATGAATTGCCTTTAAATCCTCAAGTTTCATTGCAGGTATTTGATAAATGGGCTATTGACTTTATAGGTCCAATACAACCACCAGGTAAGAAGACAGGTACGCAGTATATCATTGCTGAAACAGAGTATTTAACTAGGTGGGTGGAAGTGCATCCAGTGAAGGATTATACATCTACTACTGCCACGAAGTTTTTGTTTAAATATGTCTTAACAAGGTTTGGATGCCCTAAGATACTGATGAGTGATAGGGGTACACATTTCTTGAATGAAACGATCAGCGTGATGCTTGAATAATTCTAGGTGTATCATCAGAAAAGCACACCCTATCACCCACATGCGAATGGAATGGTGGAAGCCTTTAACAAAATTTTGTAGCATGCATTGACGAAGGTCTGCAACGCACAGAGAAATGACTGGGACATGTGTGTACCTACTGTTTTATGGGTTTATAGGAAAACTTGCAAGAATTTGATAGGCCAAACACTGTTTAGACTGGTCTATGGGATTGAAGTAGTAATGCCTATGGAGTATATTGTCCCAAGTTTACAAATTGCAACATTGACAGAAATGGCGGAATGCAAGAACTTGGAGGAATGGCTCACGCAGATCATGGAGTTAGAAGAAGACCGCTTTCTTGCAGGATTTCACCAGCAAGTGCAAAAGGAATACGAGAAGGCATGGCATGATTGACATATTAAGTTGTGCATGTTCAAGGTAGATGATTTAGTGTTGTTATATGACAGCAAGTTCACGAAATTTCTAGGAAAGTTTCAAATGCACTAGTTGGGACCATATGTTATTAAGGAGATCATAGATGGTGGCGTAGTTCAGTTCGTGAAGCTGAATGGGTGTATGAATTTACAGGGTAAGTTCCTCAGAAAGAACACCAAAAGGACACCGCTCACAACCAGATCACAGATCAATACACCAGTATTTTTGACGTGGTTAAAACCCTCAAAGAGGGAAACAATCCACGGCCTGCGCCAACGTGGCTACTACAGGCAATTTATTAATCAAAGAATGAAAATTTACATAAGCTTCTCTCATGCACGGATTACCCGAACAATGACCCTCCATGCGCTTTAAATAGAACTCATGGACCAATCGGGTGTCAAGCCACGGATCAAGTGTCGGTAATACCGAGGAGAGAGTGAAACGTTGGATCACTACATATCGTGACCGTCGGATTGTAAGTTACAAAATGTACAACGGTAAAGAAACACACTTTACCTAACTCTATACCTAACTCTACACTAGACCAAGTTGAACTTAACTATATCCTATGTGTCAGAATATCCTAACATCCCCCCTTAAGAACAACTTGGGATAGGATTGAAGGATTTACAAATATGACACAATAGGAGAAGGAAGGAGGCACTAGAGCCTATCCCCCCTTAGTGACAACTTCCTGAACTCCAAGCATATATCGAAGTTTAGTGAACTTCGCCTCTGTGAGAGCCTTTGTGAAGATGTCTGCAACCTGATCATCTGTTGAACAATATTGCACTTCAAGAACATGGTCATGAATGAGCTTTCTGATGAAGTGCATGTGTAGTTCAATGTGTTTGCTGCGCTGATGCTGGACTGGATCTTTGCATAGCTGAATGGCACTTTGATTATCACACCAAAGTGTGGTTGGATGCTGCTGCTCAAAGCCAAACTCTGATAGGATCTGACGAAGCCACAAGGCTTCCTTACTAGCTTCCATGGCACCACGATACTCTGCTTCTGCTGACGAAAGAGAAATGGCAGCCTGTTTCTTACAAGCCCATGTAATAGGTCCTGAACCAAGAGTGAAGACATAACCGGCAGTAGACTTCCGATCATCAGGGTCACCAGCCCAATCAGAATCAGTGAAACCAACTAATAGAGGAGCTGCTTTGGCACTGTAATGAATCCCAAACTGTACTGTACCTCGAACATAACGAAGTATTCTTTTAGCTGCTTTCCAATGACTTTCACGGGGGTTTTGCATAAAACGAGCAACAAGGCCAACAGCAAAGGAAAGGTCAGGACGAGTATGGGTTAAATACAAGAGTTTTCCTACAAGTTGACGGTATAAGGTAGCATCAAATTCAGTTGAACTTAACTATATCCTATGTGTCGGAATATCCTAACAATGGGGAACCATTCCCTAGAAAAGTCAACAGAAGTAGGCTGAATTTGTACATAGTGGATTTTGCCCCTACACAATGACTATATGGATGCAAGATAGTCTTAGTAATCCAAGCAGCTGCAACGGATTGCAGGACTATAAAGTACATTGCTCGATTAAGTGAAGAACGTGGTAGGGAGGCTGCATGACAGACGACAGGAGTTTGACAGGTGAAGCTGTGTTGGATGAGCTGCGCCATGAAGGACAGTGCCACGTAGATGGGTCCAAAAGTAACCATTGGAGTTACTATTCATGATTTGATGGCCAAAATTCAATTAAGAGGAGTGGGTAGGTGCCATTTATGGCAAAAATATTTGGAGATATACCACCAAAGATGCATTTATGATCAGAAATTGGGGGGAATGATCAGATTTGAATTCAAATCCCCCTATAAATTGAGCATGTTGGTCCACCGAAAAACACTTGGAAATTTGCGAGTTGTCTAGGTGCTTTGCTATTTGAGGCTTATGAGTCATCAATTCTGGGAGGATTTTGTGTCAAGCCCAGCATTTGTAGCCTTGCTTGAGTGGAACCAGAAGGTCATTCTCTAGCAAATGACTGCCACAAACCCCGCAGAAGCTGTGAGTTCTGAAGCTGCCATCTCTGATGCGATGACCCATGAGATATCAAGTATGGAAGCTACAACCATTGTGCCTACGGTGCCAAGGTTACCTAGGCTGAAGAAATATGCTGTCTAAGAGAAGCAGAAGAAGTCAATGTCAGTGTGAATGTCACCGAGGAAGAACCCAGAGGTGCGACAGAAGGAGAAAAAAGATAAACAACCGAAGAAAGTGGTCGATTTGGAGGAGGAGGAATTCCAAGGTGTGGAGGAGTTGGATGCAGAGGAGGGCGAGCCTATCACACGGCTCCTGGAGTATATCCCTCCACGGAAGGGAAAAACCAAAGTTACCAAAGACCCAGATTCTAGGAAATTTACGGTTTCGACACCCCTGTTGCCTAAACAGGTGGAATTTGAAGGCACAACCTTAATGCGCATTCCAGTGTTGAAAATGGAGGATTGGGACCTCGCGAACCACGAGAGATTTCCACATTTGGCAATTAGCAAGTATATGACAAAATTTACTACGAAGATATGGGGGTTATGCAGTTAGAACCCATGAAGTGGGTTAGAGGTGTTGAGCAAGAGGGGTTGCTGCACATGCTCTACGTGCCACATTTTTATAGATCAATAATCAACATGGTGTGTGTGCGCCAACTCCTCACGTTGGTACATGATGGATGCCTATGGCTTGGGGATCCCATCCCAATCACAGACATGTTAATTCATCGAATCACAAAGCTGCCCTATAAAGGGGTGGACCCTGCCAAGGAGTTTGGAGGGAAAAGTGGCGAAAAAGAGTTAGCAAATAAGATGGAGGAATATGGTCTCGTTAAGAAGTCACATTGATATTCTATCCACTCCATTCAGTACCATGTGGTGCAGTTTTCCACCCAGATTCCTGCAAGGAATATCATGAGGAAATGTCACGCAGATGAAGTTTCGGCGCCGGTAGTCTCATTAGTTGCCTAGTGCACGAAGGGAGTTCAATACAACTGGGCGAAGTAATTGTGTAAGGAGTTCTCAGGAAGAGAGCAAGATGTTCCATTATGTGTGGCTTTTACTTTCAATAGTATTAGTAGCATGGAAATTGTTAGAGGACAGCCAATTTCCTCCGCAGGTGGAAGATTCACCAGAAGCAGCGAAGTTCACTTCGCTATGGGCAAAGAAGGATTCAGAAAGGATCAAGGAGTCGAAAATTTTCTGGATCTTGATGGAAATGGATCTGAGAACAATTATTAGTCAGAGGCCAAGGTTGTCCCCAACCTTGTTCCAGCAGTTGGTAGCCTTCGTGGAGTTCAAGGTCGATTTCCACAATGTTTCAATCAGGGTGTGAGGCGTTGGCTAGCGGAGTGGCACGAACCCGTGGAGCTTGGTGTAGGTACTAGTAAAGGGGTTGAGATCTCTGTTGCGTAATCGACCACTATGAAGAACCATAAGGAAGTAGCTTAGAAGGCAGCACAAGCTCTGGCTGAGCAGAAGCAGAAAGAAGCTATTTCTAAGGTAGTTGTGGAGAAGGAGCGTGTGGAGAAAGAATGCATTGCCAAAGAGCAGGCTGAGAAAGAATGCACAAACACAGAAGAAGTCGAAGGATCGGCTTCGCAACACACAAATGAGCAAGATATTTTAGGACACGAAAGAGGCGGTGGAGAGGGGCAGACCACTCCCTTCACCCTAAAGAAGCACAAAAAGGAGCAGACTATTGGACAATGAAAGAAGCATAAGTCAGATAAGTAGGCACGCATCGACCCGATGGTCCTAACAGAAGGGGATCTCAACGATATCGATGACAAAGTCAGATACACCACAATAGAGATATGGCAACAGTTCGAGGAACAATATATGAAGATGCTAGGGAGCATCCAGAAGGATCTGTATGAGCTGCAGATCCAAACCGACACGATTCAAGTGAGAATGGGGCAAGCGAGAGGGGTGCAAGTGAGCCTGGCACAAGGAAGTGGAGCAGTAGCAGAACTGGAATGGACTCTAGACCTCATAGTCATACCTTTACCAGAAGGGTCTATTCGCACAAAGTCAGATGAGGACTGCATCGTGTTAAGCACAATGAAGGACATGGGAGTTAACTTGGTCGCACTGCCACTTCAGACTCTCCATGCATTGCATCAGGAGGTCTCGAACGAGCTAAGGATCAGGGAGAAGCGTGCCCTCATAGTCATAAGTGAGTTCAAGGTGAATAATGAGCAGATGTTCGCAGAGAAATCTCAGGCTTTGAAGGAAAAGGAAGAGCTGCAGACACGAAGTTAGAGCCTGGAGACAGCAATAGAGAAGGCCTACAAGACAATTCCATAATTAAACATCCCGAAGGATGTTGCAACCACAGCAAAAGTAAGAAAATTGGTTGTTGCGATACACGCATCACAAGATGAGATCGGCAGGGTTACTTTTGATTTTCAAATGAAGATATCAGAGCTGCAGCTGAAGTTGCAACCAACTACTCTGCTAGAGGTTCGGGAGCAACGCGGAGCAGTGATCAAGGAGAATATGAACACATTGGATACCGCAGTCACAAATTGTGCAATGATGTTTGACCAAGCCATGGAGTTGTGGACGAACTTGCAGGAGGACCTGAACTTGCAGAGGTTGAACACAGATGTCAGGGAGACACAACGCAAGTATGATGAAGTCCAACCGACTGCACGCACTTTAGCGCCAAAGCAATGCCTTTCGAAGTTGCAGGAAGGTAAGTAGCTGCAAGCATAGACAGAAGAATTACAGAGAAAAGAGGCCCTTCTAAAGGCTAGATTACAACCATGGATAGAGGAAGCTTGCCATCTTACTCTATCACTTCAGGAAAAGCTAAAGGTGTTGTAGTAGACACAGAGGAAAATGCGCCTAGCAAGGGAAGGCCCGACAACAAAGAAGTTGGTAGAGGAAGTGCAGCAGGCCGCGGTGCAGAGCACTGCTGACATTGCAGTATTACAAGTCAAGCTAGGTGGTCTCCACAGCAAGATCGAGGCGCCAGCTGAGTGACTCGAGGGCGAGTCACCATATTTGTGTTGGGGGCCTGTTGGGATAGGGTCCCTAGGGTCAGTTTTGGGGTTAGTTAACCCAATTTTTGTAAAAGTTTTGTAAAAGATGTAAAGTCTCTATGAAATGTGGATGCGAAGCGCGCAGCTAGATAGGAGTCAAAAGGAGTTTTAACCCCTTGTTTGGGTAAGTAATAGGTCATTTTTGAGACTCACCCATCATTTGCAGACCATGGTATTGTATTGAATAAATATATATATATTTGAGTCATAGCGAGTCTAAGAGGTACTGAAGGATAACTAAGTCAAGATAGAGATTTTTTTTGGGCAAGTGCTAAGGTAGGAAGGCTTTTCTTCCTATACTTAGGCGAAAGGGGAAGGCTCCTACAACTGAGTGTAAAAGGGGCCTTGGTAATTCCGCAACTGAGTGCGCAGACCCCTGTAGCTGAGTACGTAGGGTAAAGAAGTCCGTAATCTGAACGTTGAAGATTAATAAAGACTGACTTTGAAGAAATATCTTGCATCTGAGTATTATTGTTGATTTTGTGTATATTATGTTATGTCACTCTATAATATGTTTTATATGAAATAATGTATAACTACTGTGCGAATCTATTGGACCTATCATATTTATGCATGTATTAAGTAATTATTTGTGTTCCTGAAGTTAAGGGTTAGTTTTGTTATGATTTTTGATGAACTGGATAGATCTACATGAAGGCAGATCTAGGGTCATTAATTAGTGCACAAAAGTGGATGGTTTTCCTCTTTATGGTCTGCAAAGACTAATCATAGACCTTCACGAAGGTCTAGAAACCATTTCCTTATAGTTACAGTATCAGACCATAGATGGATACCGATCTGTGTGAAGGCAGATCTAAGACCACTTATCACACTGTCTCTGGATGCAGAAACCTAGTTTTAGCATCCCCCAATATTGATTCGAGTGAGACTGTAGCCTGCGCGATGTAGGTTGTCTCTGAAAGGTCCAGCAGTTAGGGTTTTGTTGGTTGGCACAAACAACTCTGAACCTGGATCATGCCCCCTTAAGCCAATAAAACATGACAGTAAACTGATGATCCAAAGATCCTGCAGCGTGACACATCTGGTTTCTTCCCTGAAAAAAGCTTCTTCTAGTGTACTCATTCCAAGAATCCTATGAGGACTCTTGTTCTACAAATAGACTATTGTGTTGCATGCTTCAGCCCACCAGTGCAGTGGTAGGCCTTGGTCATGCAACATATCGCCCTTGCTACTCCAATAATATTGTTGTTCTTCCTCTCATCCACCCCATTCTACTGTGGGTTATGTGGTGTTGTCAACTCCCGTCGAATTCCTTCCTTTGCACAAAAAAATCAAACTCATTTGACACATACTCACCTCCATTATAATTCATGAGAGCCTTCACTTTCTTGCCAATTTCTTTCTCAACAAGTTCTTTAAATTCAAAAAACTTGGAGAATGTCTAGTCTTTCTTCAGCTTGAAGAAGATCCATCCCTTCCATGAGAAATCATCTATAAATATAACATTATACCTATGCTTTCTAGTGGAGGTTGTCAAGAAAGGTCCACATACATTAGAGTGGATCCTTTCAAGGACTACATGCATCTTGTTGTCCTGATCATTGAAGGTGGCTTTTGTGTACTTCCCTAGGGTACAACCTTTCCATGTATCTCGTTGCTCTAATGCTCCTTTGGGAAGGCCTGTAGAAATTTTTTGCATGATATTCAAAGCACCATGATGCAAATGGCCAAGTCTTCTATGCCATAATTCATCGATATCTCAACTCTGCACCTTCTCTACTTTTGTGCTCAATGTTGCACAATATTCCACATCTAATTTGTAGAGGTTCTTCACTCGAACCCTGATCTACTTCACTTGTCTCGTGGCGATGTGTCTCAAGAAATCCTTCCCTTTTTTGAATATCACATCATAGCCATGGTCTTCCAATACCACGATGAAAAATAGATTCTTCTTCAGACCCGATATAAACATCACATCCTTGAACCTGAGAGGGGAGTCTGAATCCTTTTGAAAAGTAACTATACCAATATCGATCACACTATAACATCCACCATCACCCATCTTGATGTGCATCTAGAGATCTTTCTCCTCCAAGTCACTAAAAAAAATATTGTTCCCCGTCAAAGAAAAAGGCACGAGATGGAACGAGGCACCACAATCTAGATACCACAAACTACCCATCATTGTGCTTTCCATGCATGCAATGAGGGTGAAGTCCAACTCGAATTTTGAATCCAAATCATCACATGTCGCTCCTCCTGTGGGCTTCTTTCCCGCCTTCTTGTGTGGACACTTCATGGCATAGTGTCCCAGTTCATTATAGTGAAAGCACTTGATTTTGGGAAAGTCTTTCTTCTTGCTCCCTTGACTAGATTCTGCTTCAGATTGGGATTTATTCCCTTTCCCTTTCTTTTCCTTTCCATCCAAGGCCCGATTCTCTTCATCATCACACTTGGATGAAGTTCCATCTCTAGTGTTCCATGTTATCTCATCCTGTACAAATCAGGCCATAAGCGTTCCCAATTTAGTAGTTTCTCCCTCCCATTTACTGAGTCATGGTAGTTGTGCCAAATCATGGGAAGGCCTAGAAGGGATAGGATTACCAAATCATCCTCTGCTACAGTAACACCAACTTGACCAAGTTCATCATGACATTGTGTGAACCTAGTGAGGCACTGTGATCCAAGTGGATATTGGTGGCCACCCACCAATTCCACTTGGACCCCCACCATTGCTTCTTTCAGTTTTTCAGTTTCCTTAATTGTAGCACAGTTTACTATTTTTAGCAGTTTTTCGGGTCCTAAACTTTCAGAGCCATTTTGAGGCCCTAAACAACATTTTTTTGGAAATCTACCACGATACATTTTTGTCTAAAATCATCTTTTTCGTTGTAGTCCTTGGAGAGATCTTTCCAATGGGTTATCATGTGCGTCAAACGAAGATAATATGACCAAGTCACAACCCCGGGAAGTTGGCTATCCAACTCACCCCAACGGGGCCCATAAACTCTTGGTGTTACATCTCCTCAGGTTAGGGTTTTGGTTGTTTAGGGTTTGCTCTTGTTGTTCAATAATAAAAAGGCCCTTGAGCCTCATTGTAAGGTAATTCAGAGGCATGTAGCCACCACATCTCTTCTCAAAGATAAGCTACCATCGCCCTAGCTGGTTTATTTCCATTTCTGTTTGTAAGCATATTTCATTATTTTACATTAATGAAATGAAGTATTATTTCTGCTGCATCTCTGTGTTTATGGTTATCTCTATAATTTTTTGTGCTCATGTTTAAATCCAGATCAGTGGTATTAGAGGGGTTTTTTTTTTTTTTCTCTGTTTTTCTTTGCATGTCCCCAACGAGGTCGAGATATAAGGAGTTAGGGCTTGAACTGGTCGAACCTTTGCAAGACCAGCCTCGCAAATCCTGACGGCCTCCCATGGCGAATGAAAAGAAAGACGAGGGGGCAGTAGATCCTATCAAAATCTTGCTCGAAGAAGCCCTAGAGCGACAAAGGAACGCGATGATGGACAACTTTTTCCAGATCCTTCAACAGCTACCTGGGGGCGACACATTGGCTTCCACCAGCTACTGTGGAAATGCCACACCATTTAAGGTACAAGTTAATTTTGAAATTCCCATATTCCAGGGTCAGATAGACGCAGATGTTGTTGATAAATGGTTAAATTTGCTAGAGGGTTATTTTTCTGTTCATGATTTTTCCAATCGGGAAAAGATTATTTTATCTCTTCTCAAAGCAGCCCCCCACATCAAGGACTGGTGGGAAACCTACTGCGAGCAGAAGGATGAAAGTACAGGCTCACTATTTTCAGCCACACCCACTTGGAATTCATTCCTGGATGCCATCAAGGAGCAGTACTACCCTGTTGGAAGCTATGAGGATCAATACATAAAGTGGACCACGTTGCGACATGGAAGGGACCAAGATGTGTCGGAGTTTACCAATATTTTCCATGCCCTTCGCACAAAGTTGGGTATCAAGGATTTGGAGCAGCATTTGGTATTCAAATATCATGGTTGCCTGCATAAGTACATCCAGGAAGAAATAGAATTCCTGAACATCTCCTCGCTCGGCACGACATACCGATATGTCGTCAAGGTCGAGCAAAAGTTTAAACAGAAGAAGCAAGACTTTGGATCTGTGAATCTAAGGCAAGGAAAAAGTGCCCCCAAACTGCAAAACAAAGGACAAAGCCAAGGCAGGGCAGCCCAAGACAACCTGCCAAAGCTGAAAGCAAAGAACAGTGCCGCGAAGCCAAGCAGTCACTGGTGGTCAAGCTAAAGGTTTCAGAATCAGATGCATGTTCCAACTCTGAATCAGAACCTGACAAGGGGAATGACAAAGGGAAGAAGATTATCGATGCAAATCCCAACGCCACCGTTGCCACCACGAAGGTCCAGAAGGAGGAACCCGAAATCCAGGGGAGGAGGAGCGTCTCTTCCACTCCCAGATGTCAGTAAAGGGCTCCCCGCTACAGTTCATTGTCAATAGCAGGAGCCAAAAGAACCTCATTTCGGCAGAGGTCATGAAGCAGCTGGGCTTACCGACCATAGCACATCCACAACCGTACACCATCGGGTGGCTTCACCAAGGATGGGATCTTCGCGTGAGCCAGCAGTGTCACCTTCCATACAACATCAAGCCCTTCACGAATGAGGTATTGTGTGACATTTCTCCCCTTGAAGTTTGTGATGTATTATTAGGACAACCATACTTGTGGAAGTGACATGCTATGTATGAATCAAGGCCCCGTGTTGTTATTGTTACTTTGGGAAATAAGTTGTACAAGATACCGGAGGTAGCACCACCTACCGCAATCTCTTTGGTTACTGCAAAACAATGCAGTAAGCTCATTTCCAAAACCAGGAAATTTGTTTTCCTGATGATATGCCCTCAAGGAAAGAAGAAGACGGTGGCCATGACCTCCAGACAAGTCCCCTGCACATGACAACTACAGATGGACAAGGTCGTGGAGGAGTACGATGACATCTTGACCTCCACACAGGGCCCCTCCGCATGACAACTACAGATGGACAAGGTCGTGGAGGAGTACGAGGACATCTTCACCTCCCCCGCAGGGGTTCCTTTGCATTGTCAGGTCAAGCACTCCATCGATTTGAACCCAGGTGTGCCACTACCCAATGGACCAATCTATCGACACTTCGTTCTGGAGAATGATGAAATAAAGAGGTAGATTTAGGAGCTGCTGCAGAAAGGTCACATCTGTCGGAGTTCATGGCCCTATGGGAGCCCGATCGTGTTGGTACAGAAGAAGGATGGGACTTGGAGACTCTATATTGACTATCGGGTGCTGAACAAGATCACTGTCCATAATAGGTACCTGATCCCACAGATTTATGACCTCCTGGACCAACTGAAGGGGGAAAAATATTTCAGCGAGATCGATTTGAAGTCAGGATATCACTAGGTACCAATCGAGCCCTCTGATGTGTGGAAGACTGCGTTCAAAGCCAAGGAGGGTCTTTTCGAATGATTGGTTATGCCTTTCTGATTGACGAATGCTCTTGCAACCTTCATGAGGCTAATGGGTGACATCTTGCGGCCATTCACCAACTCATTTGTAGCGGTATACTTGGATAACATCCCGATCTTTAGCCAGAGTTGGGAAGAGCACCTCCACTACATCTGACAAGTTCTCCAAACACTATGGCAACACAAGTTATGTGCCAATTTGGAGAAATGCACTTTTGGCATGACCCAGGTTCAGCATCTGGGATACATTATTGATGAACAAGGGGTGCATGTGGATCCAGCCAAGATCCAAGTCATTCTGGATTGGCCATCTCTAACCACTTTGACAGAGCTTCGTATCTTTCTAGGTCTTGCCAACTTCTACTGCAGGTTCATGTTGGGATTTTCTCATATCACTTGGCCCTTGAGTCAAGTCACCAAGGGAGGAATGAAAGCAAAATTCTTTTGGTCTGAATCTCAACAGAAGGCATTCACAGAGTTGAAAGATCGCCTCTTCTCGGCACTAGTGCTCACATTACCATACTTGCAACAACCATTTGAGGTCGAGACAAATGCCTCTAACTATGCTATTGGGGCAGTCCTTACTCAACACGGGCATCCAGTGGCATATCACAGTGAGACACTTTCAGACACAGTCTAGAAGTATCCTACTTATGACAAAGAGATGTATTCCATTGTGTAGGCCTACCAGCAATGGAAGCATTACATTTTGGGGAAGGAAATGGTCATCCACACATACCACCGACCCCTACAGTTCATACATACCCAAGGGAAATTGTAGAATGATCGCCATGAGAAGTGGTCCACATACCTACAACAGTTCCATTTGAATATGAAGTATAAGAAGGGCAGCACCAATAATGTTACAAATTGCCTCAGTCGACCACTGATCATGGCGTTAACCACCGTGCTATACTCTTGTGGGCACGAGACTTCTGATTGGCCACTTCTCTACAAAAGCGATTCAGAATTCGGCCACACAAACCAGACACTCTTGGAGGATCAACATGTTCCAGATTTTCACCTCCAAGATGCCCTGTTATGCCACTTGGGTCACCTTTGTGTTCCTTCAAGCGAGCGTGCCAAGATGATTTGGGAAGCACACTACAGTCAGGCTGTTGGGCAGTTCGGGGTCGAGAAAATGGTGGTAGTACTATAGAAGTATTTCTATTGGCCAAATCTTTGATAGGATGTCGGGAAGTACATCAGATCATGCACTACCTGTGCCATTGCCAAACCGACCATTAAGAATCAAGGCCTCTATACCCCACTACCTACCCCTAGTCGACCTTAGGAATCCATCTCCATGGATTACATGTCAGGCCTTCCTTCCACTAAGCATGGAAACAACTGTGTTTTTGTGGTCGTCGACAGGTTCTCAAAGATGGCCATTATGGCGGCCTGCAAGAAGAATATCACAATTGAAGCCACTGCTAAACTCTTCTTTGAACGAGTGTGGGTACACTTTGGGATCCCACAGTATATCATCTCAGATTGGGACAACAGGTTCCTCAGTACATTTTGGTCCAGTCTCTGGTTGATGTTGGACACCAAACTCACTAAGTCCACAACCTTCCATCCTCAAAATGATGGCTAGACAAAGGTTGTCAACAGGATGATCGTACACATTCTGCATAGCTACAACCGAGCTCTCCACAACTCGACAAGCCACAGCCCTTTTCAGGTGGGTTTGGGATTCCAGCCACTATGTCCCATTCATGTGGCCATGCCATTTGCAGCTACTCACGCAGATTCGACTCATGTCTAGTCCAAAACAGATATGACAAATAGCTTCATTGAGCACATCCAACATATTCGCCAGCAAGTCCATGAAATTTTGGAGAAATCAAATGCCAAGTACAAGCAGCGACATGATCAACATCGAGTGCCACACAAGTTTCAGGTGGGTGACAAAGTCTGGTTGCATTTGCAAAAGGAACACCTTACCGGATCCTACCGGAAACTCAGACCACTCTGATATGGTTCTTACACCATTACTAAGGTTGGGGGAGATAATGAATTTGAGCTCATCATTCCCCCATTCCTTGGCCTACACCCAGTGTTCAATGTGGACCGCCTTCAACATACTTTCCACCATTACTAGACACATCCGACATTGCAGAACAGCTCACACCCACAAAGTTAAATCCAAATTGCATGTAACAAGCTACAACTGATCGGATCATGGACATACAGATCAAGCACACTCGCCAACAGAATATCCAATTGTATCGAGTTTTCAAAGCAGGCCAACTCCTTCACCAGGGAAAGTGGCTCACCAGGGACCAAGTTCAGCAGAAGTTTCCCCATCTCATGGAGGAACTCGACGCAATGGGGACCATTGCTTCCTAAGGGGGGAGGAATGATACAGGTGGATATTGGTGGCCACCCACCAATTCCACTTGGACCCCCACCATTGCTTCTTTCAGTTTTTTCATTTTCCTTAATTGTAGCACAGTTTACTATTTTTAGCAGTTTTTTGGGTCCTAAACTTCCGGAGCCGTTTTGAGGCTCTAAACAACGTTTTTTTGGAAATCTACCATGAGTAATTTTTGTCGAAAATCGTCTTTTCTGTCGTATTCCTCAGATATATCTTTCCAATGGGCTATCATGCGCGTCAAACAAAGATAATATGACCAAGCCACGACCCCGGGAAGTTGGCTGTCCAACTCACCCCAATGGGGCCCACAAACTCTTGGTGTTACATCTCCTCAGGTTAGGGTTTTGGTTGTTTAGGGTTTGCTCTTATTGTTCAATAATAAAAAGGCCCTTGAGCCTCATTGTAAGGTAGTTCAGAGGCATGTAGCCACCACATCTCTTCTTAGAGATAAGCTACCATCGCCCTAGCTGCTTTATTTCCATTTCTGTTTGTAAGCATATTTCAGTATTTTACATTAATGAAATGAAGTATTATTTCTATTGCATCTCTATGTTTATGGTTATCTCTGTAATTTGTTGCGTTCCTGTTTAAATCCGGATCACATTGTGGTATTGTGATGTTCTTTTGCATCTTGATATTTCAAAGCTTGTCCTTGAGCGCCAACCATTTGTGGTCATTACTATTCTGGAATAGATCTATCAATGCTTTCCACATTGCATATGGAGTCTCTTTCCCATGGATATTAGAGACAATATGGTCCCGTACTCCCTCCAATATGATCCTCCTCGCCTTGCCAACACACTTCTTCCAATACGCTAGATTCTAAGCATCAGTTGTTGTCGGTTTCTGGATATCATTATGGATGAATTCCTTAAACCCATTATCTTCCAACGCTTCCTCCATTCAATCCTTCCAATAAACATAATTTGAGTTTCCCTCAAGGTAATACTAAAGTCTTACTCCATAAAAAGCCATATTTCTAGCTCTGAAGAAATGATCCTCCAAATTTGATCCTCCTGCAATAAAAACTTTGAAATCTCTTCTCTATTGTGAATCTTGCTCTGATACCATGTAGAAATTATGTGTAGATCTAAAATTACTCATGAAATTTACTAAATCATAAGACTCAAATCTACTCTACTCATTTGCGGAAAGAAATTCATGATCGAGAACACATATCATAAACATGAACAAATATTTAACACACATACACAAATATTTATCTAGGGGAAAGCAACTGCTCAAAACCCCTTCCTATCTGTATTGCATTAATCAAAGAATAGAGAAAAAATACAATGTTTGCTCAAGCCTAAGAAACCTCTAAAAGTGTATAGTATATCCCTCTTCCTGACTGACTAACTCTAGCCAACACTTAGTTAATTTTCCTGTCCTCCAAGCTCCTATTTCCTTGTGTCATTCCTTGAGGAATTAGTGCCCTATTAATTATGAAATTCCTCAATCTGGATTACGCAATTCCTTTAGGTCAATCTCTGTCTACATCCACCACCTGTACAACTTGAAATAGTTTACAATTGATAGTACACTCCCCTTGAACTCCAATCTCAATTGGGTAACTCAAATTCTCTGCATGCATCAATTATGTTGGGTTGGTTGATTAGTTAATTGGTTGATCATTGAAGATGACTAAAGTCACAACCCACTATTGGACCTTCCACTAGTTTCTCTAGTAGTTAGAACTATTTTAACTAACAATAACTCAATTTAACTTAAATAGATCGCTAGAAATTAGCAATCAATAATATTGAACTTAACTCAAGTGTCTCCAAATCGAATTAACTAAGTTAAATGAGTGACAAGTGCCATGTCACCTCAATTAACTACCTCCAAGTATTCTGCTAAAATTGAAATTCAAATTTTAATCTAGTTTGACCAAGTCAAAGTCAAAACTAGATTTTCTTGCTACATTTTCAACAAGGGTAACTCAAGAGTCATGAGGATATGAAAGGTCATTTCCCTTATTATAAATACAACCTCATAACTCAAGCAAAATGCTTTTGGAGGCTTAGGCTTTGAAGATCTAGTCTTGGCTTCTCTAACTTGGCATAGGAGAGAAAAATATTTTTTGGAGAAATAAGAAGTGAATCAATATTCCACTATTGGAACTAGTGCCTCACCATTTTAACTATGTACTTGGATATTTCACCTAATATTGAATCTCATTGAGACAACATACTTTCATGTACGTATTGTGGATGTTTTGAGAATATTCTTTGGATGTTTGTGGTATATGGTGTATTTATATGTACTAAGGAAATTGAACTACTTCATTGGATTTGGTACTAATATTGTTGAATGTATGTTGTATTTGTTTATGTGAATTGTTTTATCTTATGAAATAGATTGCAGGTTAATTAACGAATATTTCTTTTCTCTCGTGTGCCTCTTTTGGGTAGTATTATTACTTCCTTCTAGAGACTCACTCTCATCTCCCTCTTGTGAAGGTCTCCTTTTACACATTGCAATTGGTGTTACACATGTCAATTTACTTGCTTATTCAAGGGTTATGTATATAATCTCTTATGTTATCTATTGAAACCAAGGAAAATGTTACAGTTATGGTGGTCGGGTTGATACTCTGGATGGGGCTCCTAATCCAAATTGTGTGAGGTTTAACTGGGACTTCACATCGAGGAGACCCAATGTTTGTTGGCGGTATCCAACACTGTCAACAGGTTACAAAAGTAGATTAAATAATACAAGGGAACTAGAAGAGAAGGTTATAGTTTGTTGGTTTCCAGGGAAGAAGATGTCCTACAATTGCTTGAAGGATTGCAGAAGGTTAAATTTTGAACCCTGGTATTTTATTCACCATCCATAATAACCTTGGAAAATAGATGGTTTTTTTGGGTTTTGAATTCAACTAGAGAGTTAAATAAAGTCTACTTTGAAAGGTAATTGTGGAGTGTTGGACTACTCCCATAATTAGATAAGAGTGGATTTCTTTTTCATTAATATAATACACATATAAATATATCATTCTGACTATTGAATTCATCTTTCGAGGTCTCTTGGACTCTCAATGGTGGTTCATATTCCTCACCATAATCCTAATAGTTTAGGTGTCTAAAATCCTCCCCTTAATCCAAAGGAGTCTTATGAGTCCTAGCTAAAGAGATGAGGAAAATTACCAATGGTTGAATGTGCTCTCCAAATCTAGTGGTTTTGGGGTCATGAAAAACCCAAAGGATAGCAAAAGTTGAAATGGTGGTTTAAGGTTGACCACAAACTCTGGAACTTGATTCTAATGCTCATTAGTTCCCAGAACATTTTCAATTTTGGCTAGAAGTTGATGTCTCTGTTTGTTTGGAAGTGCTCACAAATGGGAATTTGAATATGTTCACAAACTATTGGAACATGGCTCTAAGGGTTATCATTTGGTTAGTTTTTATAGCTCAGAGAGGTGTTCTAGTCTCAGATGGTGTCTATGAGGCTAAGGAACACATTTTCTCCAATGCCCTGAAAATGTTTCACAAGAAAATGCCTTAATTAGAATTAATTAGCTAGTTTATTATGTTAGGTCCCTATACTACTAGTGTAACCCCTTATTGTTATTAGTACAACCCCCTTATTATATTGTTGTGCCCATGTAGTCCCCATATTTTTATTATTGCGCCCCATAGAAGCCCACTATTGTTATTATTGTGCCCTTACATTATTATTGTTACGTCGGCTCCGATTATATTATGACCCCTTAGACTCTTATATATAGAAAGGAGGTCTTGTCATTTGTATCATCTAAGAATTGTTCATTTGTGAATGTAAATGAGGTTGTCCCCTCGAAGAGGCTTATTTCTAAGGCATTTATCTATCTTTTCTATCTTTTTGTGAGCTGGTTTCCTAACATTTGGTATCAAAGCTTTGGATTCTAGGGTTTCGCTGCTCTAAACAGGCCATCGTGGAATTGTCGCTATAACCTTTTTTTCTGTGATGTTTCAGAATTGAAAAAAAAAAAACCCATTTGAGAAGAAATCGCGATGAACCTTGGGTCCAAATTTCATATCTTGTCTTGCTATATTTTCGGAGATATGATCTGAGGAAGTTAGGGTTTTTGCAAGCTCCGAAATTTCATCTAAAACAAGTCTTTGTGGCATTTTCACTATAATTTTTTTTTCTACGACGTTTCAGAAGCTAAAACAAAAACCCATTTGGACTAAAATCATTATGAACTTCGGGTCTGAATTTCAAAGATTGTATCACTATATTTGCAGAGATATCATCTGAGGAAGTTGGAGTTTGTGCAGACTCCTGAATTACATTCCAAACAGGTGACCTATGGAAAATCGTCATAAATTTTGTTTTGAGAATCAGATTGAAATATCGTAAGAAGTTATATAAATAGGACGAACTATAGTTGTTTGGGTACCATTTTCAGAAGCTAAGGGTGAAATAATGACCCACAGCACGTCGTCCAAGTTCGCTCTACTGAACAAATCTATAATCAAGCCACCGTGGGAGATTTAGTATAACTCTTCCTTGGAGAATACAATCTTGATCAGACTTGTAGGGTTAGAAAGAGGACTTAGAGGGCTATTACAGACCAAAATTTCAGAACTTAAAGATCCAAAAGTACAGAGTTACAATCGTTTCAATATTGAGCTCCTAAAATCAAGAAAAAAACGAGATGAGGAAGTTTGATGGCAAGGACCTGGTAAATTGGATACTACAGATGGAGAAATATTTTGATCTACATGGTGTACCACTGTTACAAAAGGTATGTATTGGATCTTCATATTTAGAACCAAATCAATTTTTATGGTATAAAGGGCTTTGTTCTCGTAAACCACTTGTTACGTGGTCAATTTTCACGGAGGAAATGATAGCACATTATGAGGATACAAAGAGAAACACCTTCTTTAGCCAATTGATAAATCTCAAACAAAAGGGTTCAATGGTTGAGCACATTGAGGACTTTCAAAAATTGAATATAAGGGTAAATGATATTTCAGAGAAGCAAAGGATTGATGTCTTCATAGGTACTTTAAAGGATAACATTCAACATGAGGTTCGTCTTTGGGAACCTGATTCATTGGAGAAGGCATTCAAGTGGGCAAGAAAAATTGAAAGCGAAATTATGGAAACAAGGAATCCCACCACTAACGACTATAATTATGGAAGTGTTTTTTCTCCTAACCTTCCACAACCTACAAGGTTTACACCACAAAAATTGGAAGAAAAAAGAGAAAAAGGGCTTTGTTACAATTGTGATAGGAAATGCATTAAAGGTCAGAAGTGTGCTGAGAATAAATTATTTTACAGAGATTATGAAGAGGAGGAAGAAAATGATTATGAAACATCAAAAGAAGAGGATATACACCAGGAACCAACCCCAAAGAAAGAAGAAATGAATCTAACCATATCTAGTAAAGCATTGGCAAGAATTACCACTCCTCAAACTCTCAAGATAGAAGGACATATCAAGAAGAAAAAGGTGCAAGAAGTGAAAGATCACATTGAGAAAGAAGAAATGAATCCAACCATATCTTGCAATGCATTGGCTAGAATTACCACTCCTCAACCTATCAAGATAGAAGGACATATAAAGAAGAAAAATGTTCAAGAAGTGAAAGATCACATTGAGCATCAAGAAATGAATCTGACCATATCTTGTAATGCATTGGAAGAAATTACCACTCCTCAAACTATCAAGATAGAAGGACATATCAAGAAGAAAAATGTTGAAGAAGTGAAAGATCACATTGAGCATCAAGAAATGAATCCAACCATATCTTGTAATGCATTGGAAGAAATTACGACTCCTCAAACTCTCAAGATAGAAGGACATATCAAGAAGAAAAAGATTCAAGCAGTGAAAGATCACATCAAGCATCAACAACAAGTTCTCCAACTTTTAAAGGATAAGGCCACTTTGGTGCAGAATCAAATGAAACAACAGGCAGATCAACATCGCAATGAAAGAAGTTTTGATGTAGGCGATTGGGTATTTTTATGGTTACATCCATACAAACAAATGTCCCTCAAGAAAGCTATTTATGAGAAGGAAATGTTGGCAATACTACACGCACTTAAGAAATGGCGACCTTACCTAATGGGAAGACACTTTAAGGTAAAAATGGATCATGATAGTCTTAAATACTTTTTAGAACAAAGATTACCTTTAGAAGAATAGAAAAAATGGGTCACAAATATGTTGGGTTATGACTTTGAAATCATCTACAAAAAAGGGAAGCAAAATGTTGTTGCAGATGCACTCTTAAGAAAGGATGAGGATGTGGAAGCATTGTTTTGTGTTATTTCTATTATCCAACCAGATTGGATAAACGAAGCAAGGATGAATGGAAGAAAGACAAAGAAGTGTGGCCACTCATTCAAAAGTTGCAGAAGATCCCAATTCAAACAATATTTCCAGAACTTGACGAGGAAGGAAAAATCATAGTGGAACCTGGAGCAGTCACATAAACAAGAACCCATCATCTACGAAATCGATCAATTTCAAAGTATCTCATCAAGTGGAAGAACTTACCCGCTGAAAATTCCACATGGGAGGACAAGAATTTTATACAGAAGAATCAAGAACTACTCAAGTGTTGAGGACAACACTTTTTGAAGGAGAGGGGCATGTTAGGTCCCTATACTACTAGTGTAACCCCTTATTGTTATTAGTACAACCCCCTTATTATATTGTTGTGCCCATGTAGTCCCCATATTGTTATTACTATGCCCCATAGAAGCCCACTATTGTTATTATTGTTCCCTTACATTATTATTGTTATGTTGGCTCTGATTATATTATGATCCCTTAGACTCCTATATATAGAAAGGAGGTCTTGTCATTTGTATCATCTAAGAATTGTTCATTTGTGTAATGTAAAGGAGGTTTCCCCCTCAAAAAGGCTTAATTCTAAGCCGTTTATCTATCTTTTCTATCTTTTTGTGAGATGGTTTCCTAACATATTAATTTTCCTAAGTCTAACTTAGGGAAATGGCTTAATTAATCATAATTAATTAACATAAATCGATTTTCCTCCAGAGGCTTCCAAAAAAGCCATGAGAAGGGGTCAATATGATCTTACCCATCGATTGAGATTAGATCATGGACATTGATTTGTCAACAAGAGATTATAAGAGGAAATCAATGGGCACTTGGAGAATACATCAAGGCATAGAGTTGCAGTGATAGAAAGGGCACAAACACAACACAAGGGCATTAGTAGATTGAGATCATTAGTGTTTGGAGACAGGATTGTCAAAGAGATTCATCACATCGATTTCCATAGTCATTTGGAGATCGATTTTTCTGTAGAGAGAAGACAATATTCCAGTGGTCTGAGTTGCTCCAGAGAGGGGTGTGAATTCCTCTAGAGAGGACAACTTGATTCATTTCCTCAGTAGTGTGATTTTTCCAGAGAAGGGCATGAGCTAGGGCCACACATGTGAACAATTTAGGAGCCAGAGGGAGGCCGAATTGCTTCCAAGAGGCTTGATTGAGTTGCAAAAGTGACAAGATTAATTTTTTGAAGGTTTGCTAATTTAAGACAAACAATTGTAATTTCTCCATCACAGGTTTTGCTGAACAATTAATAAAATTATTCATCTACAGAATTGATTTCCCCACACTAGGATTTTTCCAGGGACATTTGCCCAAAAATATTGGTGTTCATTAATTGTGTTTGTGTGCAATAAATTTCTTAGTCGTCGTGATTCATTTATTTTTTGTGAATTTGCAGTAGTGTTTTGTTCAATGTTTTCCATTGGATGCAGTGTCAATGTTGGGAGCCAAGTACTCAGATATTAATTTCCTAGATTGATGAATTCAAGTTGGTGTTTCTACCTACAGTGTTTATTTTTATCTAGACAAAAAAAGAGTTCGCTGTGTTTTTATTTATGTATTTCTAAATAGTGAAAATAAAGAGCAGATTTTGTTTAATGATTGCCAATTTTGTATGGTGAAAAAGAAGAAGAATGGTTATATTTTTATTTACAAATACGTGCAGAAGAAGTAAAAATTAAGTAATTATTTTTTCACTTATCAATTATGTACATTGGAAAGAAAGAAAAAGATCATGTTTTCGGTGGTAAATTTTGTGTGGTAAAATAAAAAAGGATTTAAGTCTGTAAATGAATGAAATTAAATAGTATGTGGAATGGGGTAATTAATTCATAAAATAGAAATTTCTATTGTAGTCATAGATAAGAATAAATTTGCTAAACAATAAGAATTCTTGAAACACAAAAAAAAAAAAAAAAACTAGATTATGGTCATGCAGAGAAAAAATATTTGGATGTATTATAAAATATATGTTTATATATAAATACATTTAAATACAGTGGTATGGTTATATATATAGTAAGTGAGTAAGCCGTACAAGATTTTATATAAATTACGACTATGTAAATAGGGACTTCATTGTTAGAACTCTATATACAACTATACATCACAAGTATCGAGGGTTATTAAGACAAGGTACATCACATAAGTGAACAACTAAGTATTGCAGTGTGGTGACATATGCATTGTTGTATGACATAATGTATGTGGTAACATTTTTTTTTTTTTTTTATATTTTTCTTATTTTTTCAAAAGGTGAAAAACCTATCAAATATGTAAAACATTTTAAGGTATAATATATATAAGTTAATTTATATGATGATCCATAATAAAATAAAAAACATTATAATTATGAGATCAATTTTAGGGCTAGTTAATTCTAGAGTATATAAGTGCTTCTAATAAACATGTTAATTTATATGCATGTAAATGTTACAAATATTTAGACTTTTTTGACTGTGAAATTAATAATCCCATAGTTAGATGAGTTACGGAAAGATATGTGAATTAGATATGTATATCATATGGAATTTAGGAATTTATTATATGATTATTAGGAGGAAAAAATACCAAAAACAAGAAAGAGGGTCAGGTAAAGTATAGTAAGATTTTATTGGAATTGCAAGAAAAATATTGTTTTAGGAACTTCACTAACAAAGTTTTTATTTACTTATGTGAAATTTATGTGAGTGAATACAATAGTAAATGATAATTAATGAATAAGAAATGATATTTAAAATTACGACAACATAAATAAATAAAAAAGTGTGTATTAAGTGAGGTTTATTACAAGTGGTATCAAAGTTATAGGGTATAATATTGGACTTTTTATGGGTCTTAAACTTAATATTCATATGTGTGACATGTAAATGATAATCTGTGACATATAAATGATAATCTGAAGAATGGTTGAAGTAAAAATGGAAAGATCATTGTAGGGTCAACTAAGAAGGGTCAAAACTCCTCACTCGAAATAATGTATCTACCTAGATCCACCAACATGAGTTTGCGCTACTCATGGTCACCTATCCCTAATTTGGAGAGTTAAAATCTTTCTGGAATGGTCTAGTGCAACTCATGAAATATATGCACGCATAATTCCAAAGACTAAGGTTTCTATTAACCTATGAAAAGGTAGACAAATTGTTAGGAGATGTATTAGTAGGGGATAAAGCAGTGAATTTGGTATTTTATTGTGAGGTTGTGCCATTTAAAAATAGTGGGAATCTAGGTATTCAAACTATATTAGTTGCTAATAAGGAAAATATATTCTCAACAAGGGATAAATCATACAAATTTAAATCAAGAGGAGGATTTGAAAAGATATGGAAGTTTTGTAAAGAATTTAACTATTGAAAGCCATCTGAAGCCTAAGGGAAACAATTAATATTGGGAGCACATTCAGAAGGTGTAATTTTATGAACAGTATAATATTTTCACACATCTTGAGATTAGAATCTGGGCGTTTATCCTAAGGAAACAAATTCTCCATACCAAAATATGGGTGTGTATGATGAGGCAAGAAATTATCCACAATAGAATCCGAGCGTGAATGCTAAGGTACCAAATTTTAAAGAAACAAAATCGGGGCCTGATTTTTGAGGTGTGGATTGTTGACGAAATTGTTGGGATATGTTTGAGTTTTGAGGCAACAAAATATTGCACAAATTTCACTATAGGCATGAACAAAAAAAATGCAACAAACATGACCCTTGAATCTAGTTTTTAATATTTAATTTACAATAATAAACTTCATAGAAGTTTGCACTTTTTGTGTTCAATATTGTTTGACACCTACAAATCTTAGCACAAAAATTCAAGATGTTGAAAGAAAAATTTTACAGAAAATATTAGGCACAAGTATGAACAATATGTGGGAGTGCAATTGAAATTATTATAGAATACCAGAAACAATATATGGAAATAAATTTACAGTAGTAAAGATTTTTTAGCAATAAAATTTGAACATCTTGTGGTAGGCATTTTTGAGCAATAAAATTTGGGAATTCACCATGAGCTAGAAGATTCTACATCTTAGAATATATACACATCTCAAAGCAACAAATTCTCCAGGATAAAATTTGTGTGTGCATCTTGAAGGAACAAATAGTCGATAAAATATCATCATAATTATGAGGTATCAAATTAACAACATAAATTGCCATGATTTTTCTAGTCACGCTTAACAAAAATGATGACAAAACTATGGAAATTGAGGCAACAAAATCTAATACAAACTCCAAATATGAATTGCAGAAGAAATTCAACATGTACAATTCTTCACCCGAGGAAATTAATAAAAATTATCTTATCAAATCTATCTTAATTTATTGGTGAGAATTTGAGATTGGTTTGAATATTTTGATTTAATACAAATTGTGTTTAAAAAGAGTGGACATATTTCTGGCAACTCAATTTCAAATTGAGCAGTTGAGTTGATACCGGGAAAGATAAAAACCTATCAAAGACTTATTAAATTTGATTTGCTTGAGGGATCTAAAGAAATTTCCATGAAAAGGCTCAACCATACGGACAACTCTAGTTGCTCTGAGTTGCAACTTCTCCCATTTGCTTGTCTGCCAGTGGTTGGAGCCTTTCAACCACTCCCACAGGATTGCATGCCAGTGGTTGGGGAAAAAAGTAAGTAAAACATCAAGTCAAACAAGAAGCAGAACCAACAACAGATGGAGCAGCAAAACCAGCAGCAGACAAAAAGAAAACCTCAAGGAGCACCTACATTTAGAATATCTTTTGCTCCAAGAGAAGATTGTGATAGATTTGTAAAATTTCAAAGGAACCAAAGTCCCTTCGTTCCTTTTGTGCATAAAGCAGAATGTTACAACTGTCACAAGTTTGGGCGTGTTGCAATTAACTACATGATCTAAATGCACAGATCAAATCAGTAGAACTTGCAACAATATCAACAACCAAGGAGATCATCCATCAGGTAAAATCATGGTTTTTATGGTTATTGATATTCATGTAACTTGTTTGGACATAAGGCATGTGATTACATATCTAACCAATGGAGGAGAAGAACATTTCATGCAAGGAAAAGATCTAGCATGAGCAGTAGGAGATCTAATCCTCTTGCTTCATATCTTGGCCATGTCGAGTGCTACACATGTCATAACCTTGGAAATAAAGCAATATATTTTTACCCCATTATTCAGGGAAAAATCGGCAAGAGTAGCAAAAACAAAGAGGACCTATCAGAAAACTAGTAAAGGAATAAAATAAGCAGCCAAAGATCGTGTGGAGAAAGAAGTAGCAACAACTCTTCAAGTAGTAAAGAGCACCCCCTCATGCAGTCCTTGATTATTTCTTATTAATTTATAGAGGACTGCAGAGTCCATGAGAGGTGCATAACCTCAAGGGGAGCGTATGACAGTTATAGTAGCAGTTATGATGAGTTCATTCTAGCCTCATGCACATTCAGGTCCACAGGATCAGTCTGTCTATTGGAGGTATATTGAACTCAGGGGGAGTTATCCATGGTATGATATTTACGTGATATTTGGCATATTCTTCATTGGTACATGTAAATCTTGTACCAATTATGTTCATGAACACAATATTGTTGGGCATAATCAAAATCACAACTTACATGAAATAAGGTTATTTCACCCAAGATACAAACCTTTCATTTACTCAAAAATATTTATGTATTAGGCTGAGAAATTTTTCCAGATACTGCTTACTAAAGTAGCTCCCCCTGAGCCAATGCTCTTTGATCTCCTACATTTACTTCCTTGCTTCTGCATGGGGACTGATCATGTGGACCTGGCTTAACTATGGGCCTCTTTTCATTCCACACTTTAGCTGCAGCTCATATTCTTCTCATAACATAAAGTGTTGTGGACTCCCCCTGAAACCATGTTGGTTGTCTCTTCCTTTCTCTTATAATGTTGATACATTCAAAGTAAACCAATTTATTTTTATAATCATCATAGGGAATCGAGCATACCTTTAATTTTCAAATTTATCACTCTGATTATTATTTCTGACTATTTGAATTTGACTTAAACTGACTCTCTTGAGGCCATTCTCTTCTTTCAATGAAGAGAAACAGAGGATATACTCCCACAGAGTAGATTGTCCTCTTTCTTCTTCCACATATTCACTGGTCAAATCCTGATAGCAACATTTCTTTTCAGCTTCTCCTATAATTATTTGGGTTTTTTCTTGGTTGCATATGGTTGGAGAAAATTTCTCCTTACTTTCTCTTTTCTTTCTCCATATCTTCCTATTTCCTTTTTGCTTTACAAAGGGGTATGCTACAAGAGTAAGAGGACCATTCTTCTTGATTTCCTATTGAGTTATTTCTCCTCTTTTCACCTTTCTCCTTTGACACATAGCACTGAAGGCAAACTCATATTGCTATGTTCTACTGATCCTTCTTATCTTCAAAGATCAAGTTGTTGCATTTGTAGGCATATGCTGAGAAGTAGGCTTTGTCTTCTCATATCTGCAACTTTCTTCCTTGTGCCCAAAATTGCCACATTTGTAGCATTCAACATCACTTAAGAATGTGGCAAAGGAATTTCTAAAACTGACAATATTCCTGTTAAAGGCACTACTACTACCAACATGCTTTCTCTTATTACTGCTCAACAAAATCTGTTTTCTAGCAAGCCATATACATTCTAAGGCTTTGTGACCAAAATTGTTGCAAGAAAAACAATATCCATAGAAGGGCTTTTGAGAACCAATGATACCTTTTCTTTGAGAACTTTGTCCTTTAGGGGGAAAGGACCTTTGTTGATTCTCCATGTGCCTTCCATGGTTGTTTGAATTGTTTCCTTGCATTCCTCCTTATTGTTGCTTAACATTAGTTGTTGCCTTTCCTTCTCTTGTTGTTTTTTCTTTACATGTTGTTGTTGTTTTCCAACAACTCCTTTTCCCTTGTTGTTGTTGGAACCTCGAACTTCCTTTACTTGTGAAGTTGATCCTTCATCCTTTGTACTCTCATCAAGCTTCTGATATTGAGACATATCTTTTCTTTGACGTTCCAAGTCGTGTCTCAATGAGACAACTTTGGCTTGTAGTCTTTCAAAGCAAGCTTCTCTTTCATTTAGTTGATTGCTCAACATCCCATTTAGTCTACTATCCTCTTCTTGTTGAGTATTTATTTCAATAACTATTTTACTCAACTTGTCACTCTCAAACTCACATTCCTCCAACTATTCCTTTTGCTTGAGATTAGCCTTTGACATTGATCTATTTTAGAGCAGAGATCAACTTCTTTCTAAAGTATATTCTTTCATCTAAACCCTTTTCATCGTTGTCAGAGGTGCTAGCTTAACCAGCACAGAGATCTAAATTCCTCTCTTTGTCCATGGAATCTTCCATAGGTATAACAAGTATCCCTTCTTCATCACTACTAGGGGTACTCTTATTTTTTCCTATGGATGAGCACACCTAGGATCTCTCTTCTTCCTCTGAGGTATCCTCATTAGCTATTGCTACAAATGTAGGTCTCTCTTTACAAAAACTAGATGTATGATTTTATTTATCTTTAGAAAAATAATATGTACATCTGGTGGATAAATCACCTATCTCTTTACAATTATTACAGAGAAATAGCATACCTCCTAAGCAGCATGGCCTCTATTTTGATCCTTCATCATCCTCTTGAGAGTGATGAGAAACATCTTGCTCACTGGAAGAAATATTTTCAATCTTTTGAGCACCTTTCCTTTGAGATGCTTTCTTCTTCTTCTTCCTTCTCTTCTTATGTTTATCATTTACAGCACCAGCATCTAAATTTTCTAGTTCACTACTTGAGAAGAAAGGTTCTTCAGCCTTCTCTTTAGCCAAATTTTTATCTCCTCCACACAAACATTGCAATATGTCCAACATTTCCTTTTATAACTCACAATGCCTCACTTTATCAGCATCTGGATTTGATAGCCCTTTCATGATAATCTCCTTGGACTCTGTATCGAACTCATTCCTCTCTTCATATACCATAGACAACCAAATATCTTCATTTATTACCTTCAAATAGGCTTCCATTCTAATCTTCTAGAGCTCATAGCCTAATCCATTAAAAAATGGAACTCCCTCTTGTGCTATCCAAGTTTCATTAGCCATTTCTTCCCTTTGTTCTACCTTCAAGACATTAAGTTTTCCTTGAAGGAACCAGACTCTAATACCAATTGTTGGAAACAATGTTAATACTAGGGGGGGCGGGGGGGGTGTGAATCAGTATTAAGGCTAATTTTACATTTTTTCCAATTTATATTTAACATTTAAAATTGGCAATGATTCATGTGAGCAATCAATAACATATCATGTGCCAAAACATAAATCAACACATGAACACAAGCACCATGAGCAGCATACACATTGGACATAGAGGTTTAACGTGGAAACCCTTTCGGGAGAAAAACCACCAAATCTTGTTTTTTATTTGATGTAATAATAAGAACCTACTCTATTACATCAAATTGTCTATGAGCCACCGCTCACAAGAAGCACCAACTTCATGGATTTGTTGCAAGCACCAACTTGCAGGAGGCACCAACCCCCAAGATTTCTTTAGATACCCACTAGATGGAAGCACCAAATCCTTGGTTTGTAGGCTCCAACCCACACTCAATAAGGAACTAATGGTTAATGTCCTTGGCACTCATTCTGCCTTGTTCAACTCTATGTTCTTCTCTATGGATTTATTTGTCCTATGCTCACTCTACAACAGCACACTGCATTCGGTCGTCTGCTCTGCTTAACAACCTTTTCTCATACTCAGCCCACTCACCACTTTGTCCACTTCGCATAAACATACACTCTTACACACATCTCTCTTCTCTGAGCCCTCTTCATATGCACAAGAACTCTTGGATTCGTCTTAACATCCCAGACACACTTTGCCTTCTTCTTAGCAGTGCTCTCTCACAGAGCTCACACAACTATGATTCTCCCCCCCAAACTGCACAACTAAAATCCTTGGTTTTGTTCCTCTGCTACATGGGAAACGATGTTGCCTCTACTATAATTTCGTTACTTGAGAGTGTACTCATGCATGTCTTCCCATACTTCATGAAAGTGTACTTATGCATGGCTATCCATGTTGTTGTTACATCTAATTACTTTCTCACTGCAGCACCATTAATTCGGAGAATGGGCACCTGTGTCTTTCTCCATATTGAGAATTAAATCTCAGTCAAACTGCAGAATCAAAGAGCTCCTCCATTAATTTTTGCATGTACTCACTACAAAGCTCTCCTTCCTTTATATTTAAGGCGCATAGGACTAGAGGAGAACATTATAACATGCCATATTTTCCATTTAATTCATCATAATTTGCAAGGAATCTCAAGCATGATTGTTCTGGAGGAAACTTCTACCCCTGCAAATCATGGTCCTCTCTATCTCCATCCAGATCATCTCGATGGTCTGACTAGGGAAAACCTTCGGATATGGCATAACTCCTAGTTATATCACACTATTCTAGATAGTTTCCGACCCATTCAAACCCTCTTTTATGAATTGTAGCAAACTCCAAATATGGCGTAAGTGTCAGGATTAGCCCATAATTATAAAGAGTTGTTGACTCATTCGTTTCCTCGTAAACATGTTCCTGCAAGATCCAATTATGGGAAAAATCCAATTTGGCATAACTGCGAAATCTAGATGGACCATATCCAAAGCTGCCAACTCGTTTACAAGTATGGTGCATTAACAAACATGGCACATAGGCCAAATCTAGCACATAGTTCCAAAGAGTTTATGAATCATCCATGCTCCATTAATATTTTCCAAAACATATGCCAAAGCAATTTTATATAGGCCTAAAGCCTTTTAACATAACTTCAACCTTTATTGGCCTGAGCGCTTTATTTGTTAGCGGCACTACGTAACACCTTCCATGGGCCCTTTTCACTTTAAACCCCTAGGGCTTTATCTCCATGCATCAACCCTTCAGTTCCCTCTATCACATGCTACTCACAAGACCAAGTTCTGGGCCATATTTAGCCTTTGGCTTACTCCTCTCGACACCTTTTTCTTTGTATTTGGCCTGAAGGACCTTGGTCGCCATAACAAATGAAAACCACTGCAAAACCAAGTCTTTGGCATGTCTGACGTTATTTGACAGAACCATAAAATGTTGGCTAAATATCCATCTCCCAGCTCTGTAACCCTGACCAAACACTTTGTGCACCCATTTATTTCCACTGGGGTGATCCTTGTGGGCTTACGCGTCCCATCGGGTTCACCCTGTGCATTTTCCATTGGCCCATGCTCTGACACAACCATGTCTTCCCAGAGCCCATTCAACTCGTTGGTTCCTTCATGCCCACCTCTCAAACCTTTTGGGCACAAACATGTGGGATGTTGTCATGCTGACATCACCTGTGCCATGTGGCTTTTGTAGATCGGTCCAAATGTCACTCAGAAATGGGCCATTCGGGTACCCAAAAACACTGATTATTCCTGACACATGTCACACTCCCATTAGGTTGTGCTGACATCATCATTCTCCATCACCTAGGCCAATCAAATGATGCCATTTGTCTTGTTGTCAGAGAGAAAAGAGAAGACTCTCATGCCCTGGTTTTTCACATTTTTCCTTTATAAAATTTCCAAAGGGTTTCCAGCCATTTATTTTGTTCTACTCTAATAATCCTTTGAGTCGGCTCTCCTCTACCTATTGCATTAAAATCCTTCGGGAAAACCTTTTGCAAGTTGATCTATTAAGGTGGGAGCCTCCCACTCGATCCTCCGCTTATCACTATTTCTTGTTACATTGATGCACAGTCCTACGTGTCTCGACACTTACTTCCTAGCACTTCCTCTACGTGCACACTAAAAACGTTCGGGTTTATACTGTAGGGCCAAGCTATAGGTGGGCTCCGCCTACGGCCAATAGGAAGTCTCCCCACTGCGTAGTTTCTCCATGTCTGCCCGTTGCATTCCCTTGTCCGCCTTAAGTTTTCTCTGGGGTGTTACCTTCGGGTTACCTCCGTCGGGATGTGTTGGAGTGGGGGCTACACCTTATGGTCAATGACCATGCTCCCTACTTCCTCATTTTCCAAGCCATGTCTTCCTAACTCTCCTTTAGCAGCTCTGCTAAAAGGCCCTACCAACTCTTTCCAACCGCCAAACTTGGTCACCACTTTGACCCAAGGCCACATTTAACTCTGCCATTTAATTTTGGGGCACCTCAACTTTGACTGTAAAAAAGTTGTGATCTAGGAGGCCATTTTCAGTCTTCCACATACCGTTGGAAATCTCTTTCTAAGCACTAACCAACTATGCCACTTCCATGAGACTTTAAGTAGATATCCTTAGGTAGAGGCTCCCCCAAAGGCTAGGACTCCCAACGATCATAATTATACGACTTTATAGCTTATTTTCATATCCTACTACTATGATTCTTCTCTACTTAAGATTGAAACAACCATGGGACTCCCCCCTGAGCTTGACACACACATGCACATTAATACTAGCATAGTTTTCATCAACATCCATGCTAGTCTGGTTGACATGAATTTCAACACACTTGTTGCCACTAACCATTCAGGAAATGCCAACTTTATAACAAATATTGTGTCCTGAAGGTTGTTTTGTGAATGTCTTGTCTTTGATTATAATCTAATAATATCCAGATCTTAGGTCAATTTTTGAGAAAATTGAAGTTCCCTTGACCTGATCAAACAGGTCATCAATCTGGGGCAAGGGATACTTGTTCTTGTTGGTCATTTTGTTAAGATTCATATAATCTATACAAAAGTACAAGGATTCCATCTTTATTTTTAACAAATAAGACTAGTGCACCCCAAGGCAACATACTAGGTCTTATATATTCCTTATCGAGAAGTGCTTGTAGCTTAATTTTTAATTCCACTAGTTCCAGAATGTTTATAATGTATGGGGATTTAGACACTAGGAATTCCCTAGGAATAAGATCAAAGGTAAATTCTATATCCATTCTTGGAGGAAATCCTAGAATTTCTTCAAGAAAAACATCCTTATATTTTTCTAAAATAGGATAATCCCATGGGGGATTCACTCAATGAACCAAAAAACATATCACCTGCGTGCATGGCATACTAAACAATACCCCTAATATGACTAGATATTGGGAAATACCTCTAAAAAACACATTATTTAACCCCCTACTAATACAAACCCAATACACCTCCTCAATTAAAAAAAACCTTCCTTTAACTAGATATTGTAGGTATCCATTTTTTCATTAACATTTTTTATACGTCTTTATATTTTTTCATTAACTTTGAGCTCCATTTTTTATACCTTCCAATATAAAAACCCTTCACCCCCTATATATCCCCTAATATACTATGTCATTTTTTCCTCAATATATATCCCCCAATATGAATGCACGTGTTATGGTATTGCTCCCCCAGTGAAGCCCTCATGGATAATCCTCTACAGATGGTTTCTGATTTCCACTAGAAAAATATTCAATTTGAACTGCAAACATTTGGCATCTATTTCGAACAAATTTCTTTAACTATAAAGTAGAAATTTTCCTCATAGAAATGGCTCTTAGAATCCTTTTTACTGTATATATCTCCCCTTCATCATTGATGCATGTAAAAGACTTTTCTAAATTGTTCAAGATTACCCTGTGTGGTTCTAGCCAATCCATGCCAACAAGGACATCATAAGATCCTAAAGGAAGAATGTTTAATTTAATTTACTATGCATTACATTCATATCTATTGAACAATCTTTACTTATTTCAGTAACTCTTATTTTAGTTCATGTGGCCAATTGCACTAACCGGAGTTCATTTTTCTTTTCCCTTCTAAGTCCAAATTTTTCAATTGCATCAGGGCGAATATAACTTAAAGTAGAACCATGATCAATTAACACATTTACATTCTTTCCAAATATTTCACCTTGGATCTCCACCATAGTAGATTGGTGATCGACTTGTCTATCATTCAGCACCGAAATAATGTTCGAAATATTGCGAGCAACATCATTAACTATAAATGCATCTTGAATATTATTTATTGTTTCTTTTCTATTCAAATGATTTTTTGGACATTCCCTCCACAAGGGGTTTTCATTACAACACCAAAACTTGTTTGGTGGGCAAGTTGATTCACCAAAGTTCTTGTTTCATGTTCCTACTACCTGCCCACATTTCTTACTCATACTTTTATGTTGATTTATATTTATGTTGTAATTTCCTCCTTGAATACTTTTAAAAGTATTGGAAATATAAGGTTTCAAAAATCCTTGTTTCTTAGCATTGAATTTCACATTTCTCTTAAGCCAAATAACTTTTAGAATTGTCTCTTTTCTGCTTGTTCCAATTGTAACACAATTTTTCCTTCCTTATTGTTTCATCAATCATTTTCGGACTGTGAAATTCAATCCTCTCCCTATAGGAAAAAGGCATACAACTAATAAACCTTTGTATTTTTTACTTTTCTTCTTTCAGATATGTTACATACCTCAACAAACTCATGAATGTGTTCACAAATTCATCCATGGTTGATTATATCGGCCTTAATTGATGGAACTCCTTGGCTTTCTCATCAAAGTATCTTTTGTTTTTAATACTTTTTTTAAAATTTCTTTTTAAATAGTTTCCAAGTCAAATTTTTGCTTCTAATCTTCTTTATTGCT
Organism: Pinus tabuliformis; assembly: GCA_031772625.1. Lineage (NCBI taxonomy): Eukaryota > Viridiplantae > Streptophyta > Pinopsida > Pinales > Pinaceae > Pinus > Pinus tabuliformis. The sequence goes on from CM062820.1 coordinate 162,573,558, forward strand.
TTATTCTCCTCCCACCACAAGGTTACTTTTCCAATTAGTTGATATGTAGCCAATATGGACTTCAGGTTACTAGGTTAATTGTAGACCTCAAAATATTTTGACATATTTAGAATCCAATATTCTTCTCCCTCTTCAGATTCTCCGTCAAAGTTTGAAGGTTTGATTTTCTTAAATTCGCCTTGTAACTGAGACACAACCTTTTTCTTCTTAGATTCTGGAACACTGCTTCCAAATGTTTGTTCTTACATGTCTTCATCAAACTTAAATGTTTGACTCTCACTGGAAGTTATAGATTCAATTCTTTCCGGTGACTCACTTCTGTGTCTTTTCCTATGAGTTTTTTTAGCATATCTATTGTCTCTATTTCCTTCCAACCTCTTAAGTATGTATCCATTTATATATTCTTGTTCATATCTTGCTTTAGATAGTTTTTCTTGAATAGCTTTAATACTATATAAATTTTCCTTTATACTACAGACTACCTGTAAAATCTTAGATTCATGAACATCTACATTTCCAGTTCCTTATCCCATCATTCCCAACTATGTATTATGCTCCTCACCTCCTCTAGGTGATCCTACAGAAGTCTGTCTATTGTTATCTTTAGACATTCTTCAGTTTTTCTTTTTGTAGTAGTTTGGTTGTCTATATGTTACACTGAAAATAATATTTCGGTCATGACCAATAAAAAGTCCCAATATTGTAACCTATACATTTGATATCACTTTTAATGAACCTCACCAAACACCGTAAAAAAAATTAAACTAAAATTCTCATACAAATATTGTTTACATCTATACTATAGTACTTTACCCTTGATTTTCCTCTTCAGTATTAATAGTTTTTAGCCATGGTATGCCATTATAAACTAACATCAGATGTTGTACACATAATCACCTTCCATTTATTTACCTAAGTTTACTCTTCCCCATTCTTACTAATGTGTTCCTTTATTGAAATGTTGAGGTTACATATATCAATATAGTCATAGAAAAATCTATCGCCTCCCTTAATTTTATCACTTTAATATGAAAGTAATTCTTGTTTCTCAGGCTAAATTTTTCGTAAATCCTTAATTACGTTGTAAGGCATTTCCTTGTGAAATGAAATTCCTATCATGCCACGTGTACAGTGGTGGGATGTTGATTTTGATGTTAGACGATTGAAATAACGTCTACCATCAAATTAAAATCAGGTATTTTCAGTTATAATTTGGTACCGTGAGCAGATTAAAATTTAGTATTGTTTGTTATAATTTGGTACAGTGATAAGCCACTGGAAAAAATATGATACTGAGGCTCTTGCGCAGAGTGTGGTAGCCTCTTCCTCGCATTTATTCAACGGGCTGAAAGAAGACGGCAAGAGTCCCCAGATCATAGGAAGACAACAAGAGCTCTCTTTGGCAAAACCCTCCTCCTCAAGACAGTCTTCAATAGTCCAAAGGTGAGAAATCTCTTCAGAGATGACTTATTGCTTTGGCTTACTGTTTCCAATAATCCATCTTTTACAAATCTTAGAAATGAACTGTGTATGCAAATAGCCACGCTTATAAAGATAGAAATTAGGGTGATGAATATGCAAAGATTTGGTTGAGTCAGAGATTGTAGACTCAGAGGTTTGCTTTATTTTTGGATGACGTTTGGAGAGATGGTTCCCAGTTGATGGAGGAATTGGGTTTGTTGCTGCTAACCCACCACTCCAACTCCAGACTTGTTGTAAGTTCAAGAAATCGCAGAGTCCTGTTAGAAATTGGAGTTGCAGAGACATCTGTAATAAGAATGGGGGATTTGGTAGAAGAGGATAGCTAGCAGCTATTTTCTATTCATCCTTTTCCATATAACAATGGAAACCTTTCAGCAAATATAGATGAGAAAACGGCAAAGGTTGTGTGCGCCAACTGTGGAGGGCTTCCACTCGCTATTAAAGTTGTGGGGAGGGCAATGGCAGCCACAACTCATCCACAAGAGTGGGAATTTGCAGCCTAGTCGTTGCCAATATCTGACAGCCATGAGAAAGCAGGCTCATCTCATCAATTGTATGATCGCCTACGATTGAGTTACGATGCACTTGGCAATCACAGCGTTAACTTGCAATTGTGATTTCTCTATGCAGTTGTCGCCTTCGCAGAAGACCAAATTATTCAGGTGGAATATCATGTGATTCTGTTGCAGCAATTAACTGCACAACTGCATTTTTTGGATTTGTTTACTAAACTAGATGAACTCCTGTCAAAAGTTTCAACTGTCAGGACGTTTCTGTTTGGATGGATGTTCTCAGGATTTGGCTCAAGGCAATTGATTTAAGTGATTTAACTCATTCTAATCTTCTACTATTGTTGTAGATATATTATTATCCATTATTCAATACTCTCATTTTCTTACAATTATGGGTTGGGTTGTGACTATAGGATTTCTGTATTTATTAATTTCTCTGCATATCCGATGTTTTCTCTGAGTTGGTAATTGTCGTTAAGTTATTTTTTAGGTTGAATCTCAATTATAGTATTCTAGATTTTCGTTGTTGGATTCCATCAGCAGTAATATAAAAGCTATATGCCTTATGCCAAATTTTGTTGCGCATTCCAAATTTTGATGATATGTTATGGCAAGATCTGTTGTGCACAATGGTTTTATTTCTATATTTTGTGGGTAGTGATTTTATTTCAGTGTTTATTTAAACTTGATGTTCTTTCGGAATCCTGGTAAATAAGGCCAATGGTTTTTCATATCTAATTTTCTATACACAGCAAAATTCTTGTTGCACTGCTAACAGGGGCTCATGGTTATCTGAGCCTCATCTAAGCTGAATGTTTAAGGAATTTGTATTCCATGATAGCTATTGTGTATGGACAAGAGGATTGATATATGTCCAAATGTATAGCACGCAAAATAAAGTTAGGTGGTGAGTTTATCATAAACACATTCCGGTGTAGGATGAAACATCCTCCTCATGCCCTATTACAACTTTCCGAGTTCATAACAGTGAACGTTGAAGCAAAGACTTTCCTAGTTCATAATAGTAGACATTGAAACAAAGACGGAGAAAAAATGCATGGGCACATACAGGTGTTAAATAAACAATATAGATGGTGTGGTATGTTTTAATTAACAAGCAAATCAAATTATATGCATACAGCCTCTGGGCCTTTCCTTCTTACAACAAATACAAGAAAGGTAATCTCCTTTTCACTAGATTGGACTTTCAATTTTTCAACACAATCCACAAATTTTACTTCTATTTTTAAATATTTTTTTCCAGGCCTAACATTAGGTCAAACTATAGTTGCCTCTGTTTCCTTTAATTCGATGGCTTGCTCTTCCGTTGCACAATAGTTGCAAGCTTGTTGTCCATTCTGAATTTTTCCAAGAGTTATGGGCTCTTTTATTGCCTCTTGCAGTGCTGCCAAAGTAGACTGAAATTGTACCCAACTCTTTGGTCTTCTCGAGGGTTCAACCCTATTTAACACTAGAACCTTCTCCTCTCTGGCTTCTTCTCGATTCGTGAGGGGATGATGGGATAGCTCCCTTTTTATTTTTTAATAGTTCTTATGCCACCTACCCTTTTTGTGCACTATATAATACAACCCCATATATCAGTTGTTTACCCTTTTCCTCCACACAAAAAAAAATTGTACCATTGCTATTCCATTAACAAATAAAATGGGACATACTAGAAAACGACACAGAAATTTCTATAAAAAAAAACTTGACACATAAATCTTAATAGAAACCAGGACAAAAATTGCTAAAAAAAAACTTAACACATAAATCATATTAGAAACCACCAAGACCCTCTAGAACTAACAATAGCATTTCCTTCTATAAAAACTGACTGTGACTGCCCAAAAATACTATCGGTTGTTTATCTGCTTTGCAGAAACATGATGATTATATGCAAATTTCTTTTCCATTTTAGTTCTACATCAACATAGATTCTAATTGAAATCTACTGAGGATTGCATTTGCCTAGCTTGCAAGCCAAATAACTTTGTAATGCCATATTCATATGTGTACCTGTGTTGTCAATCTCGAATGAAGTTTCATTCACTTGAATTGCATTTGCTCTAAATTCTTAAGTTGTGTTGGCATTTTCCAATGAAGTATTATCCACTTAATTTACATTTGCTCGGATTGCATGGGTTTTTTTATTTATTTTTTTACAGAGTTCTGATTATACTAAATTAAATCCACCATTATTTTCAGAATAGCACTGAATTATATCCACCATTATTCTCAGAAAAGCACTTGCAAGGAAGCGGATGACAGGGCTGCCTTTTTTTATTTTCAGTATTAGTCTTAAGAAGAAGTATGTCAATCTCTCATTACGTTGACACTTGTAGTTATTTATCTTTATTGGTGGACTTCATTGTATAACTAAACTATTTAGATAAAGTTGTTATTAGTTTCATATAATGGTTCTTGGTTTGTATGTCGAAATTTTGAATGTCTTGAATTTTTACCAATGAATATTTGGTTGGCAATTAACTTCCTAAGGTTTGGCCCTGTACAAACAAAATGTCATTGGTAATTAACTTTCTAAGGTTTGGGCCCTGGAGCAACAAAATGCATTCTCAATGAATATTTAGTTGGTAATTAACTTTTAAAGTTTGGGACTGTAACAACAAAATGTGCCTTTTTAATAGGACTTTTTTTCAAATTCAAATATCTATATCTAAACATGAAACACATTAAAAGCCAGAATTTGTTTAGCTAAAAGTTCTTTGTATCATATACTTGTTCTTGGATTGCGTGTTAAATTTTTTAAATATCTTGAATTTTAAAAAATTAGTAACTTAAACTCTAAGGTTTTGGCCTTCTAGCTTTAATAAAATCTTTGTTTCAAATTCAATATCAAATAAATAAATAAATATATTAAAAATTCCAATTTGTTTGTATCCAGCTAGAGAAGAATGATGTTATACTGGCTTTTAAATATGATTGTGTATCAATTTATTTTGATATACATGGAGTTTGTATACCAGCCGAAAATGAATGACATGACACTGGTTTTTATATATGACTGTATAGGTTAATACTAGCTGAAGAAGAATGATGTATCGGTTTAGTTTAAATTGTGATTTTAAAATTTAGTTGGTAAAATTGTGATTTAAATTTTCATCATTTTTTATTTTTTTAATTTAGTTTCAAGCATTGATGTAATTTGTTATTTTAATAATTTTTCATATGACTGTATAGGTTAATACCAGCTGAAGAAGAATGATGTATTGTAATGTTTTTTAAATATTTTTATTAATTCAAAATAAAATAAAAATAACTTTATTTTGAAATAAAAATAATAAAAATTAAAATTTAAGGATATTAATTTATAATTTCAAACTAAAATAACAAAAAATAAAATTTAAGGATATTAATTTTATTAATTTTTGTTTGGTCAAATTACTAGTGGTTTTTGAGTTGTAGGTTTATAACAATCCATGATATTCATATGGAATATATCTTATTTAAAGGGAGTGATTAATAGATCCATCTTAACTCCAGCTATACCAAGAGGGATGGTCGTTTCCAAAGAATTTCAATGGGTTAAACTGGTGGGTTATTTAGTTGGAATTGTAAGAATTTTAGGTTTTGGTGGGTAATTCAGTTGGAATTGTAAGAATTGTAGGTTCAGTATGTTTTAAATTGCAGGACAGGGCACGGGTAACGGATCATAGGTTCAGTTGGAATTGTAAGAATTGTAGGTTCAATATGTTTTAAATTTATAAAAATTGTATTACTATTGTAGGTTCAGTATGTTTTAAATTGTGGGCACGGTAACGGGATCATAGGTTCAGTTGGAATTGTAAGAATTGTAGGTTCAGTATGTTTTAAATTTCTAATAATTGTATTATTATTGTAGGTTCATTATTTTTTAAATTGCAGGGCAGGGAGTGGGTAACAGATCATAGGTTCAGTTGGAATTGTAAGAATTGTAGGTTCAGTATGTTTTAAATTTATAAGAATTGTATTATTTGAATTTGGTTCAGAAGACCTTGGATCATATTTGTATGTCTGCTTTTATCAGGGAAGTCAAAATTGTAGGTTTCAAATTTGGTTTCTTTGGTCTTGTTCGGATGACGTCGGATGGTATTTGTATACTGTTGTTGGTATGAAATGTTATGCTATTTGTATACTGTTGTTGGCTTGAAATGTTGTTGGTCTGAAATGTCTAAATTGTGTGTTTTTGATTTGGCTTCTCTGGTCTGGTTTGGATGACCACAGATCATATTTTTATCTCTCCGTTGACACGGGAAGTCCAATTTGAATTTAAAAGATAATCAGTGGAATAAGTTTGCATTTCTTTCATAATGTTTAATAGCCACTAGAAAATGAGGTTGTACATGTATTTGAGAAGGATTTTATCTCTTTCATAATATTCAAAAACTTGTATAAAATGAATGTAATTTTGTAGCCTGAGTTTATATTTCTTTCATGATGAAGAAAAATATTGTGACTATATATTCTAAGTTTCCATTTCTTTTATAATATTTGAGTCTATATTTCTTTCATAATGAAGAAAATTACTGTGACTATATATTCTGAGTTTCCATTTATTTTATAATATTTGTGTTTTGAGTTTGGATTTCATTGGTAGCGTTTTATACTTTGGAAAATAAGAATAATTTGGATTTTTTGTTTCCATTTCTTTCATAAGATTTAATTCTTGTGTCAAATGGTTTTTTTGTCGGAGTGAATATATATATAAAAGAGAACTTCAACATGTGTTTTATTTATTGTTTTCTAGAACAAAATGGATTAAAATAAATCAGCACGTTGGCCAAAAATGAATACAGAAGATGCTTTGTATGTGAAAGCGTTTTTTTGGATAAAGGTTCAAATGCAGGAGTTATTACCCTCACTAGTGAGCAGGCAATTTATGAATAAGGAAAAATCGTCACATATTTTTGCTTCATCTTTTGGTTATTGGTTAAATTGAATTTATATTTATTTATATCTCTTAAAATTAAAATAGTAATCAAATATTTTTTTTCTTAATTTTAATAAATATGACTCAACATTACCATAAATTTTTTCATATATTTATTTAATAACCGTTAATCATACAATCTTGCAACCTATTGAACAAAATAAACTAATAAATTTAAAGATAAAGATAATGATAATGATAATAAATTTAAACGTTATTCGATCTTGCAGCCCATTGAACAAAATAAACTAATAAATTAAAGATAAAGATAATGATAATAAATTTAAACGTTATTCTTTTAGTGAGTAACTCTTTTAGTGAGCCCATTGACCAAAATAAACTAATAAATTTAAAGATAATGATAATGATAATAAATTTAAACTTTATTCTTTTAGTGAGTAGACATGGACTTGGTGGTTTCCTTACACACGATTGCTTTCTATGGGATGTTGTGTGTACATAATTTTGGCCCTGATAATGTTTTTTTACACATGTGTGTTTATGTGAGGCTCTATTAGTGGATGTGTTGACCCATTTAATTGATTTAGGCAGTGACCATTTATGTACACGGTCATGCCTTTTCGTTGTTTTAAAAAATTAATTTACCCATAATTTAATGCATAGCCATATTTTAGAAAATAATTTAACCACATTTTATCATTATGTTGTTATATCATTATTATAACTTATATTATAATTTCATTGTAATATAATATAAATTTCTGGTACACCATTCTTATTATATATTAAATATCATATAACGTTATTAAGATTTAATGATTATTTAACTAATATTATTTTTTTTTATAAAATATTATTGGTCTCTTTATAAGAGAGAGAGCCAAATTCTATAGGTAATGTGTCATATGAGAGAAGTGCATTGAAAAAACTGCTTTGTGTATCTAGGTTACGTTTTCTATAGACAAGTTAAAGCTTTTTTCCTCTTTGTTTTTTGGGTAAATATTTAATATTAATATTTATTTGTAAATAGTTAATATATAGATATATATATATATAATTAAGGTTTATTATAAAATAAATATCAAATCGATGTAATTGTTATTAATATTTAGTAATTATTTAGCTTATGCTAAATAATTGTATGAACATTTTTATTGTAGGTTTGATGTTTTGCATTGTTATATAATTGTTATATTCCAATTATATAGTATGCATCTTATTCTAGAGAGAAGAGTGAAAAGGGAGAGAAGGGGAGGTAGAAGGAGGGAGGGAGGGACATAGAATTTGGGAGGTTGAGAGGGAGAGAGAGATAGAGGAACATAGAGAAAAACCTAGAAAAATTTAGATAAATAGATGTATACTGCCCCAGTGCTTATGTCTTAAAAAGCACCCCAGGAAGTACTTTTCAAGAAGGGCACTGGGGCAGACAAAAAAATCTTGCAGCCCTAGTGCTTTTATCTTCTCGAACGCAGTGGGTAGGTATGTGTAACAATGCATTAGTGTCGATGAGTTGTATAAACAACACTATGCTTCAAATGTATAATGTATGGTTCTTATGTGTTTGAAAAATCCCTCGTGTTGTACTTTTTATAAAAGGAAATGGGGCAAGAAAAATAAATCTTGTAGTACTAGTGTTGTTATGTAATCTAACGTGCCGGTGCATCAAAGGTAACAATGTATCGGTGCGTTGAAGGAGAATCACATTGGTGCATGAAATGTATATCTTCCTAGTGTTTCTTTATTTTACAAATGCACCACGATACCATTTTTTGTTATTGTAAATATTGTTGTTGAAAAAATCATATTCAGAGTGGTGCGCATTAATATATGATGTCTGAATATCCATTTCATGTTTTTTAGAAACATCGACCTATGACAGTGAAATTATTATGATATTTTAAATCCATTATTTACCGAAAAATCTACATATATCTTATAACAATATTCATATAACTTAAATTTTGATTAGTGCATTTGTATATGATGTTTGTATTAATTTGTTATATCATGAGATTTCACATCTCTTCATTATAATATTTAATCATCCATATATTAATCAATGGTGTAACATTTTACAATGACATTGGACAATCTAATAGAATAAAATAAAATGTATTTTATTATATATGAATAAGAGGCTCTTTGTCATACAAAATGGGATAGTTATTGGTAACCACGTGTCCTTCAATTGGGACACTATGTCCATTACATTAAACCAAATGACTGATTTTCACAAACAATTATTCCAAAAAAAAAACAACAACTTGCATTGATATCTAAATAGATCATCATTCTTCGCTGGAATTGTTGTCATTTCTTGAGCTACGAATGTTTTTTTTATTGCATCGATTGTTTTCATTTTCTTCAAGTTCCATCTAAAAACATAAAAATAAATTGTGACGAGTGTATCTACATTGGTGAGAATAATGAAAATTGAAATAAATAATATTCATCAGTGTAAATCGAAAAGAAATGTACCATAGCAAGAATTGAGTCCTCAATTTCACACATTTATTCAAAACCAAATCTCATTCCTTGTTTCAACAACTCTTTATTTCCTGCAAGTTTTATACCCCATAATAAATCATAGATTTAATATGAAGGATTTTTTTCTATTAATTATAAACTCAGAAAAGTAAAACAACATATATACTTACAAGTTCCATAATATGACAACATATACTCACAAGCCATATTTAACCCAATGTCAATCAATTCTTCTAATGACTCTTCTTTTTATGTTAGCACCTATTTGAATAAATTCAATGATGGTTTCTATAAAACAACTTAAAATATACAAAAATGAAACCTTAAGCTGTTATAAGTAAATATTAAAAATTACTCACAAACTTTGATATCAACCCATTTCTTCTTTGTCGTCTTGTTTTATGTGTTGAGTGAGTTCCATTTTGTTTTCTTTTCTACAAGAAAATACCTGAAAATTAATCTTTAATGCTAAAATATTTTTTATATGAATCTAATAGAAAAAATAAATGATTACACATAATTGAAGCACGTTGTTGTGGAGATGGCTCCTCCAGCAATGCAATTATGTCCATTTCTTTGACCATCTCTTTGTACATTTTTTGGGCATTCTTACTGGCATGTTTCAGATATCAGCTCGTTGATCTTATGGGATTTTCATAATCTTCCCGAAAAAAATTAATAAACTATTTTTATATTGATATATGAAAACTAAATATAACAAAATTGATATTAATAAATGAATTCTTTATAGTAATAGATACATATAATTCTAGAAGATATTTTTAATTAGGAATATTAATTCTTGAATGATTCTTTTTTGTTTTTTTATGTTTTTGCTAGCTCATTGACCATTGCTCTGGAAATGCTTCCTATAGTTTAAATATAACTTGGTTCTTGGAATCAATGGATTTATTTTTGTATTGTAAGTGGAAAGTGCGTCTATATGTTTGTTCCATTATATCCCTCATAGTTTTGTAAAAAAAATTCCCCATTTCATTAACCTCCAACACCACTCCAAATGAGCTAAGGACCAATTCATCATCATTTACATGTTCTATAATTGTTTTTTCGTAGAATGACATTTTGTTTCTTCGTTGTTGGTCCCTGTAGAACATTAAACATATGTGAATTAATAGATTGCTTGAAACATGTTATCTAATATTCTTAAGTATATAATTAATGAAAATTAAAAAAACAAAAAACAAAAAAACAAACTCATATTGAATAGTATTTTTCATTTGCCTTATTCATTCTTCTGCAATTTTTCTGTTAGGATTTTATGCTCTTATGCACTTAGATAAAAAATAAAAATAAAAAAACAAAACAAAACTTTATCGAGCCTCCATATTTTGTGGCTCTGCATGACAGAAACTAACAAATACATATGACAGAGGCTAATTCCTAAAATTGCAAATCTTAATTGATCAGTTTCATTTAAAAAGTTGGATGCTATCGATTTGAAAATAATTTTCAATGAACATAAGATTGCATCCAAATCATCAAACCATTACCAGAGTTCTAATTAAAATTATGAGTAAAAAGCACCCTTATTATTTGTCAGGGTACTGCATACTACCAGTATTATTCATGGTTAACCATGGTCAACCATAGAATTTCATTTATGTTACATCTCTGCATCTTATTTAGATTTTCCTATTCCTATGTCGCCATTGTTCCTCAATTTATACTTTACGGCGTTTCCTTTGCAACATCTAATACAAATGCTAGTTAGAAATATTTGAAAGCTACAAATATGTATAATTACAATAAGTGTTAAGCCTCAAAATACCAAACCTCATAACCTTAATGTACATAATGGTTATTTATTTTGACTTTACACTTATACAACTATGCATTCTGACTTTATATTTTAAAAGGTTTATTTGTTACCAAGTGATTTCCTATTCCCCTTGATACACTCGCTAAATGTGCATGTTATCAAACTATGGAATCAACATCTACCCATCTCAAGGCCTATGCATTTATTTGGCCTATGCATTTATTTCATATAGTTGTGATGGTTGGGTAATATACTTATTACTTAGTATAACAATTTGGCTCGCTACGAATTTATGTTTCAATTTATACATGTTTGCTATTGAAATTTATGATTAATGTGGTGACACACATCTCAAACGCTTGTGGTCCCTCTTGTAAATGTGGAGCTCTAATAATAGGCCAAAATGGTAAATACCTGAATTAAATTTAATCTTTCTACCTATATTACACATTTGATAATGGAGGATTCTAGTATTCATTAATCTCCTTCTGTCAATATGTAAATTGAAAATTGTTAGGTCAAACGCATCTATTAATTTTGGAAACCTGATAGAGGTATAATTGATTTCTTTCAAAGAAATTTAGTTATATTCGTTATTTCTTTCTATACCTTCGTTTCTAAACTTTCTCATGCTAACTTAGCCTTTTAATTCTACATGTTTTCCAGCTTCACTGAGAGGGCTTATACCATGGTTATGAGCTTCTTTTCTTTCTTGGCTTCATCTTTATGGCCAAAATTACTTTGTTGAGGGTTTATTGGTTTAATTTTTGTTAACAATGTAATACATGATCCACATGCATACTCTGTATCTTACAGGTAAATTCAAATTCTAATAGTGGGTTATGTATTATTTTTTCTTTATGGATTTAAATTACCTAAGATTTAATCCTAACAATTAAATATAGAGCATCAATGACCTTCCTAGTCGTTTCCATAACTAGCTCTAGTTTTTGTCTCTAATGGAATTTGTTCATCAAATTTCTAGTTCTCTTGGAAAATTGTTCTTTCTCTGCACAGGTATTTTGCTTAAACTTTAATTGTTTCCTTTCAGGTTTCGTTCACTATGGTTCTTGTAATGTCGTGAATGGGGTTTCTAAAATAATAACCCTAACTCTCCACAGGGTTTAGCTAGTTATAAGATTATTTGGGACCAAATTGTTGTCTTTTGTTTGGCGTATGTCTTATATAAACCATATTGTACTTTTCCTTGGGGTTTTAACCCTACAGGAATGTTTGTATCTCTTATTATTACCTTGGTTGTTTATATCCTTTACAAGGTTTTTATTTTTATGATAGTTGTAAATTCCTTCTTTTGCAATTTGTTTTGACCATAAAATAATATAAAATCTAAAATGGTCGTAAATATTTTGTTTTGTGTATGTTTTATATATTGTATTTTTATTTGGGGTTTTAACCCTATAGGAATGTTTATAAATTATTTCTTTTGCAATTTGTTTTGACCATAAAATAATGGTTTAATTACAAGGTTAAGACACAATATCCTGGAACATTTACTCCTCTAGGTAATTTCAGATACTTTGTCTTCTTCCTGTTTTCTTTTTCATTATTTGATTTTGATTTATGGTTTACTCATTAGACTCTAACTAAGTATCTGCCTTTAAACATTTGCATGTAAAAAAAAACCCTCAAGGAATTGTGAAACTTTTTCCTTTGACAAGATAATTTGAAGATTTGATAGCACATAAGAGATGGCATTGCTTCTTCTGTCTAGATCGGATATTCCTAAACTCCTGGGTGTTTCTTGTTAATTTGGCAGCACAAGAAGAAATTCCCTTCATTGAAGAAAATTCCTCATCTATAGAGACCCAAAAGTTCTCTTGGAAGAACTTAATTTGGTTAAGGAAAAATGTATTTTTGATGTAAAAACCCATAATGGCACAATTGTCCAAGTCGGCCTAGAAGAAAAATTGGCACCCCTCCAATGCATATAAATACAAGATAAGTCACACCTCATTTGGCATCACAATAACACTTATCTTCTTCTCTCTCCAAATTTGATTGGTTCATACAGGTTTGGGGCAGCTTCTTTTCTTCACACGTGCAAGGGTCCCTGGCAACTCTAAAGTTTCAGTGTTGATTTCCTTTTTGTGCAAGAGATTTTGACCAGCGTCGACTTCAGCAATTTGGGCATGGTTTGACTTCATCCTTCCTTGGAGAAATTATGTTTTGCTAAGCCGCATTGTTTGGCACAGGAACCAAGGCATTATGAGCACTTTAACCTACGTTGATTGCAAACTTTGACCACATGCACACTCTCTCTCCATTGACCAGGTTTGATCACTGGATTGGGTATGTTTTAACCTCTATTTGACCCTCATTGAAGGCCAAATTATTTTACTGTTGACCGAGCTCTTGGAGGACTGTTTTGACCATTGACTTGGATTGGTTAGGGCACATTTGACTATTGTTGAATTGGATAGAACTATAGACTTTGATAGTTGACCAAAATTGACTTTTGAGGTTCACCATTGGTTGGATATTGGTTTGTCTATTTGGATAATCAAAGGTTGACTTTGACTCACTATTGGATTTGATTATTGTACTCTTTGCTAAACATTTTATGTCAATCTAATAAGAAGAATAATTTGAAAGGGTTTCCCCCCATTGTGGGGTTTTCCCCTGGTCTTTGACCAAATTTGGTATCTCTTGTCATTGAATTTGATTGTCTCTTATTGTTCATTGTATTTATTGTTCTATCTACAGTTGTTATTTATTACTAGAATATTTAATTGATTGCTAATTGAAGTTAAGAATTGGGAAAAAGTGATTGTAACAAACATAGAACAATGTAAAATCAACATTTCTTTTCTTGTGTATGACTCTTTGATCGAGAACATGATACCAAGGTTCTTTCCTTTTAAAATTTAATTATTAGAATGTTTCTCTGAGTTACTTCCTATTATGGATTTTATGTTTTATAGGATTTTATGCCTAGTATGTAATTGGTTTAAGGGTAACTGATCTGTTTTTGTATGATTAGTTTTGTTGTGCTAATAAAAATTATAGATTTATAAATATGTGCATGTTTATTGCTTCTTATGTTGAGGTTTCATTAGTTATTTGTGCATATAGTCAGGTAAATTTCCTTAAGTTTAAAAAGACATTCATGAGAAAAATAGCTTCAAAAATTAATGCTGAACAACAAACATGTACAGTGTAGAAAACCATCAAAGATACACATTAACACAGTGTTTTGATGAAGTAGTTCACCCCTCCTGGGCTACATCTCCTTGGTCCAACTTCCATGGCTTGAGCCTATGTATCAACTAAATGTGGCAAAAATATTGTTTACAAAGCTCTATGGCTCCTAATACATGCACCAATGTGTTCAAAATGTCCAAATTAGCCAAGAACACCGCTTTCTGACCTCAATTTGGTCGAAAATTGACTTCTCTAGAGCTCAGTCACTCTTTTCCTACATTTTCTCCTCTAAATCTGGAACATCTCCAGTTAGTGCTACTAAAATTGGTGGCAGGCCCAAATTTAGGGTCGCTGCCAAAATCACCGACAATTTAAACTGCAGTTAATTAATACAAAACTACGCTTAATTAACTTTAATACGCGATTAGCGCTAAGAATAATCGTGACATTTAACGGCAAAGGTGGACCTGGTCACATGTGATAATCGTCACATTAAACATTGCGGTTAAATCCACCCGAACTATGAGGACTACTAACAGTTAGGCATTACCCACTTGTGTTCACATGAAATCGTCGGAGCAGTGGTTTGGCAAACCATCGTGGTAAACATTAACTGTTGCGTTTTGAATTGCGTTGTTCACATGTTAACGGTTTTCCATAACCGTTTTGTTGGAGCCGTCAGCATTACCATGACCGTGGCGGTCTATGGAGTTGTGTTCATATGGGGGGAGGGTTGGCCCTCCCCTAACTGCCAGCTTTCAAACGCATACAAGATAAATATAAACCGTGAATACAATGGTTAAGAAACATGGTGTAGAGAAGATGGTTAAGGCTTAAGGTTGGTATGTGGTAGGTCGTCGGTTCAACCTTGACTACCGCCAATAAATTTTTCTACATAGCAGACCAGTAATCCAACCCTTGGGATGCACCACGTGGCGGCCTCCGGGCTTTCCACATGGGATTCTTCCATGGTCCAGAAATGCACCAATAAAAATGCACCAAATCACCACTGTACAACCCAACCAAATGTTGAAACTTGTCCACCCCTCATTATCCAACCCTTGGGATGTACCACGTGGCGGCCTCCGGGCTTTCCACATGGGATTCTTCCATGGTCCAGAAATGCACCAATAAAAATGCACCAAATCACCACTGTACAACCCAACCAAATGTTGAAACTTGTCCACCCCTCATTTGTTGTTGACCAACCATTTACCACCCCTCATTTGTTGTTGACCAACCATTTACCATGCCTAGTCACATGCCACGTTAGTAGTATGGACTACTGCACCAGTAATCCAACCCTTGGGATGTACCACGTGGCGGCCTCCGGGCTTTCCACATGGGATTCTTCCATGGTCCAGAAATGCACCAATAAAAATGCACCAAATCACCACTGTACAACCCAACCAAATGTTGAAACTTGTCCACCCCTCATTTGTTGTTGACCAACCATTTACCATGCCTAGTCACATGCCACGTTAGTAGTATGGACTACTGACTATGCAGTGACTGGGCATTTTTTTTTTAATTTCTCTTGTTTAGCAAAGCGATCAGAACACAATAACTTTCTCATACGAACTCGGTTTTTTACGAAACGAGCTTCGTTGGGATCGTTTTTCCGAGACAGACGCGGGCATCCAAGTTTCAAATCAATATGAGAACTTTGAATTTTGATCTAAATATTGAGCACCCGATCATTCCTCCCCACTAAAAGCCTTTTGGACCCCAAAATATATTATCAATTGTTCAGCAAGTGAGGGTACAACTCCCTCACCTTCTTGGTCTATTACCATTTGGCTTGAGAAGGCTTTTGTCCCTTGATTCCCACTCTAAGGTATTCAACATCCCCTCTCTTTGAAGTCCTGGTTATTTTGTCAAGTATGAGATCTTGCTGAAGCTCATCTAGATATTTTGGTGAGAAATCATCTATTGATGGCAGTTGAACATGCTCTCCTTGATCATCAATCAAAGGAGGCTCAAACAATCTCAAATTCTCAACATTAACAACATAGTATATTTGCATATAAGGAGGAAAATCAAGCTTAAATGCATTGTTACCAATCTTTTCTAGAATTTTAAAAGGACCATAACGGATTGGTTTAAGATTTTTACCTTCCCCTTGAAGTATCTCTTTGCTAATATATAACCAAACTTCATCGCCAACTTGAAATTTGTGATCAACCTGGTGTTTGTCATGCCTTGCCTTGTAGCTGCTTTGACTTTTCTCAAGTTGTTCCTGCACTGTATGATGTATCAACTGAATTTTCTCTATGAAATTCCTTGCCTTATCGATGTCACTGTGACCATCGATGGCAACATCTTTCTCAAAGATGAAGTCCAATGGTGATCTTGGCAAGTACCCATAACATGCCTCAAATGATGATGTGTTTGTGGAAGAATGTTTTGCCCTGTTGTATGCATGTTGTATGTAATGCAATTGTTCATCCCACAACTTGGGATGTTTGCTGCAATATCCTCTAAGAAGATGAATAATTATTTTATTGATCACCTCGGTTTATCCATCTATTTGTGGATGAAAGGTTGTGCTCTTCTTCAACTTTTTGTCCATCATGTCCCACAAATTTGACCAACAATTCCCAACAAATCAAGAATATCGATCACTTATAATAGAAGTAGGAAAACCAATATGAACCCAAATGTTTTGGAAGAAAAGATGAGATGTTTGTTCAGCTGTAATTTGCTTTTTACATGGTGTTAATATGCACATTTTTTTGAACATGTCTACAACTACATACAAGTAATCATGACCTTTCCTTAACAATGGAATACCTCCTACAAAATCCATTGAGATACTCTCCCATGGACATGAAGGTACCTGAAGTGGAGTGTATAAACCAAGTTTCCTATTGCTAGGCTTACTTGTAGCACATAAAGAACATCCTCTTATGAAACGAGAAACATTATCCAACATGTGTGGCCAATAACAATACCTTTGAAGATTCACTACTATCTTGCCTACACCAAAGTGTCCAGCAATCAATGAAGTGTGTGCCTCCCTTATGATATTGTTTCTTTCTCCCTGTGGAATACACAACTTGCCCAAGTGATACAACAAACTGTTATGTACATGATAATCCAACTCTTCAATTTGATTTCCTTGACTCAAGCTTGCATATACTTCTTGAAAGTCACTATCATTTGCATATTGTTCTATGTAACTTTCATGCAAAACAGAATTATGCTTGAGTATAATAGATGAATTTACAATAGGCCTTGAAAGCATATCATCTACCTTATTTTAGATTCCCTTTTTATACCTGATAACCAAATGAAATTGTTGTAAAAAACCCATCCATCTGATATGTCGTGATTGTTGTAACTTTGACTGTGACTGTAAATACTACAATGGTTGATAGTTGGTATGGATAATGGTCTCCTTCCCCATCAAATAGTGCTTCCATTTCTTAACACTTTGTACCAATGCATAAAGTTCTTTGTCATATGTGGGATAGTTAGTTACAGTTCCATTAAAGATTTCAGAATGAAATGAAATGGTCTTACCATGCTGCAATAGAACTTCTCCCATGGCATAATCACTTACATCCGTTTGAATCTCGAATGGCTGTCTAGGATTCGGAAGTGCCAATACCGATGTTGAAATTATCTTTTGCTTCAAAGCATCAAATGCTTTCTGTTGTACATCTCCCCAATGGAAGACTTTCTTGACACTTGTCAATGCATGTAATGGAGCTGCAATGGAAGAAAAGTTAGCAATAAACTTTCTCCAATATTGTGTTGCCCCTAAAAAGCTTCTTACCTTTGTAACTGTATTGGGCTTGGGCCAATTCAAAATGACCTCAACCTTAGAGGGGTCTATCTTCAATTCACCTCCTCCAACAATGTGTCCCAAATACATCAAATAAGTCTTGCCAAATTCACACTTCGACATCTTTAAAAACAACTGTTCTTTTCTCAAGACATCAAGTACTTTGTTTACATGCATGACATGTTCATCTCTTGACTTGTTGAATATGAGGATATCATCTAAGTATACAATGACAAAATCATTTATAAATGGTCTCAATACAACATTCATTACCCTCATGAAAGTAGCTGGAGCATTTGTAAGACCAAAAGGCATAACAATCCACTCAAACAATCCTTGTTTAGTTTTAAATGCAATTTTCAAAATGTCTTCTTCAACTATCCTAACTTGATGATAACCACTTCATAAATCTAACTTAGTGAAATACTTTGCATACCTCAACTTACAAGCAAATCACCAATTTTTGGGAGTGGATAATGATTCTTTACCATGATTTTATTCAGTGCACGGAATTCCACACACATGTGTCAAGTTCCATCCTTCTTTGGCACTAAGAAAATGGGTGAACCACATGGCGAAGTAGATGGGCGTATGATACCTTTGCTCAGCAATTCTTGAATTTTCTTTTTGATTTCCAAACTCTCCATAATAGACATGCGATACATGCCAATGTTTGGAAGTGGAACATCCTGTTGCAACTAAATCTCATGCTGAATTCCCCTCTTGGGAGGTAACCCCTTTGGTTACTGAAACATCTCGCTATGCTTGCTTACCACATCAAACAAATCAAATTTCAATTTATCATCAAAACCTTCAAAACCTTCATAATCAATATCATTCTTTTTCTTGATCATGAGAAGCACAAAATTTTTACTTGCATTTACTAGTCTCTTCATTTGCCTTGCATTAACCAAAGAAATGTTCATCTTTTTGCGATGGGCTCTCACTATGTACTCCACCCCATTCTTGGGCAATATGTATTTTTTTTCATGGTGATAAAATATTGCTTTTATATCGTACAAGTAAGGACTACCCAAAATTATTCCTGAGATGTCAAGTGGAACTACATCTAACTCAACTTCATCAATGAACTTTTCAATAATGGCGAACTTGAATAAACACTTCCTTGTAGCCTGTAACTTTGCATTGTTTACTATCCAACCTAATGGATATGGTTTATGATGAGGTACAGTTTCAAGGTTTAGTGTTTTAACCAAGTCTTCTGAAATCAAGTTTGATTGTGACCCACTACCAACTAATGCATCAATGTTTGTATGATTTGAAATCTCTCTAACATGAAACAACTCTATTCTTGACTCTTCATTTCGAGTGTTATTTTGACTATGTGATGAACTAGTGCTTGGAACAGTTTCTTTTCCTTTTATAACCATGGCTAAAATCTTGGTCTCATCACCAAAATCTGAACCAAGGTCATGTTGTGTGGTAGCGATCGTCTTTTGTTTTCCCTTATTGTTTTGTTTCTTAGGCCTTAATTCGGGATGCAATTTCCAGCAGTGGGCTTCATCATGCCCCTCTTTGGAACATTGTTTGAATATGAGTTTCTTCCCTTCTTTCTTCACACTTGCATTCTCCTTTCCCTTCCCTTTTCCACCTTTTTCTTTCTCCTTACCCTTGAATGGATTCCTCTTACTACCCTCTTCCTGAATGTTCTTTCCTCTAGATTCAAGGTGTGTGGCTTGCACACATACCTCATCTAAGTTGTTTGGATTAAACATAAGGATAGTATGTTTCAGATAGGAATGTAAACCCCCAATATATTTCAGCAGTGTATCTTGGGAATTCAAATTCACTCCTAATAACAAAGCCCTTTTCCTAAACTCCTGTGTATAATCTTGGATTGTTTGGCCTTTAAGCTGCCTAAAATTCTACCAACTCATAATGGCTTTTTGCATATAGGCTAAAGGATAAAACTGCCTTTTAATTACAGAAACAAATTCAACCCAAGTGATGGATATCTTACCATGGATTCTCATTTCTTCTTAAGCCTTTTCTTCCCACCAAACTAATGCAGCTCCTTCAAGCCTCAATGAAGCCAACTGGTTCTTTATGTCGTCTTCTTGAAGGTTTTGAATTCTGTAGTATAACTCCAACTGTTGAATCCAATTGTCCAACTTTTCTGCATTCACCTCTCCATTGTACATGGGAAGTTCAAATTTTATGTCCAATTTCAGTATTGGAG
The DNA here is from genome assembly GCA_031772625.1 of Pinus tabuliformis. Taxonomy (NCBI): domain Eukaryota; kingdom Viridiplantae; phylum Streptophyta; class Pinopsida; order Pinales; family Pinaceae; genus Pinus; species Pinus tabuliformis. The sequence continues at coordinate 162,593,862 of CM062820.1, forward strand.
TCTTTCCTTTTGGGATTTTGGAATGAGTATGGGCAGTTTTAGTGGTGATAGTGGAAGATGATGTTGTGTGAGATGGTGAAGATGGTGAGGAAGATGATGAGGATGGTGGATATGGAGGTGGCTTTCCACCATTCCCTTTGGAATCCTTATTCTTGTCTTTTTTGTCCTCTGAGCTTCCTTCTCCATCTGGAGGTTTAGAACTCTCTCCAACCATTCTAGTGTTCCTCTTTTCATAAAGGACTTTAACCATCTCAGTCAAAGTAGAGAAAGCTTTCTTGATTTCTTCCTCTTCTGAAGAGGGACCTTCAAACTCTGTTTCTCCAAACAGAATGGCTATGGATTTAGGCTCAAAACTTGGTATTGCTTGTACCTCTTCAATCTTAGTTGAAGACAAAACTTGAGGAGTTTCAAGTGCAGTTGGAATTGGAACTTTGGGTGGTGGAGATTATGGCCTTGTGGTTCTCCTTCTTCTGGGAATTACCTCAGGAGTTGCAACCAATAGCTTCCCTTCTCCTTTCTGCCACTTTAACCTTGTAAGCATCGCAATTTTGCAACCATTAAAACCCTAGTTGCACAAACTCAAGAAATCAAGCAATTCAACCTTTGCTCTGATACCAACTTGATTTGTTTTTGTATGATTAGTTTTGTTGTGCTAATAAAAATTACAGATTTATAAATATGTGCATGCTTATTGCTTCTTGTGTTGAGGTTTCATTAGTTTTTTGTGCATACAATCAGGTAGATTTCTTTAAGATAAAAATAGCTTCATAAATTAATACTGAATAGCAAACATATACAGTGCAACAAACCATTAAAGAGAGACATTAACACAGTGTTTTGATGAAGGAGTTCACCCCTCTTGGGCTACATCTCCTTGGTCCAACTTCCATGGCTTGGGCCTCTATATTAGCTCAATGTGAAAAAAATGTTGTTTACAAAGCTCTATGGCTCCTGATACCTACACCAATGTGTTCAGAATGTCCAAATTAGCCAAGAACACCTCTTTCTGAGCTCAATTTGGTCGAAAATTGACTTCTCTAGAGCTCAATCAGTCTTTTCCTACATTTTCTCCTCTAAATCTGGAACATCTCCAGTTAGTGCCGCTAAAATTGGTGGCAGGCCCAAATTTAGGGGCACCGCCAAATTACCGCCAGTTTAAGCTGTAGTTAATTAATACAAAACTGCGCTTAATTAACTTTAAAACGCGATTAGTGCTAAGCATAACCATGACATTGGGTGGCAAAGGTGGACCTGGTCACATGAGATAAGCGTCGCATTAAACACTGCGGTTAAGTCTGCCGGAACCATTGGAACTACTAACCATTAGGCATTACCCACTTGCGTTCACATGAAATCATTAGAGCAGTGGTTTGGCAAACCGTCGTGGTAAACATTAATTATTGTGGTTTTGAGTTGCAGTGTTCACATGTTAATGGTTTTGCATAGCTGTTTAGTTGGAGCCACCGGCATTACCCCGACCATGGCGGTCTATGGAGTTGTGTTCACATGGGGGGAGAGCTGGCCTACGGGCAGGCCCTCCCCTAACCGCCAGCCTTCAAACGCATACAACATAAATATAAACCGTGAATACAATGGTTAAGAAACACGGCGTAGAGTGGATGGTTAAGGCTTGAGGTTGGTATGTGGTAGGTCATGGGTTCGACCCCGACCACCACCAATAAATTTTGCTCCATAGTAGACCACCAATCTGACCCTTGGGAGGTTCCATGTGGTGGCCTCTGGGCTTGCCACATGGCATGCTTCCATTGGTCCAGAAATGCACCAATAAAAATGCGCCAAATCACCACTGTACAACCCAACCAAATGTTGACACTTGTCCACCCCTCATTCATTGTTGACCAACCATTGACCATGCCTAGTCACATGCCACATTAGTAGTATGGACTGTTGACTGTGCAATGACTAGGCATTTTTTTATTTCGCATGTTTAGCAAAGCGATCGGAACACAATAAATTTCTCATACGAACTCGATTTTTGATGAAACGAGTTGTGTTGGGATCATTTTTCTGAGACGGATGCGTTCATTTAGGTTTCGATCCAATCTGAGAACTTTGAATTTTGAGCTAAATATTGAGCACCTGATCAATAACCTTGACCCAAAACTTTGACCAGATATAATTGTCATTGTTATTATGGTCATCTCTAACCAATACTGTAATTTTTATTAGTATAACCACTATTATTGAATCACTTTATGTATTAAAATTTTTAATTTAATGGTTGTATGTGTTTTCCTCAACAAATTATTATACTTATATCTCCATATTTTATGTTTATATATATATATATATATATATATATATATATATATATATATATATATATATATATATATATATATATATATATATATTCCAAAACATTAACTGTAGGATATTTTCTGTACCCACTATAAGGATTCTTTTATCCTATGGGTTATATACTGAAGTATTAATTATCCATGTTCCTTGTTTACTACTAAATTTTCAGGTCCTTTTGACCTCCTGTACATTACTTGTACAATAAATTTCCCTAAAAACATAACCCAATTCTTCATTAGATTATCTCAGAAATAATTTTTTCTGAGTTTAATACTTTAGTACTAGAGTGTTATTCAAACTAATCTCTTACTCGAATACCCTATTATTAATTAAATTTCTCTCTATCTATGTTTGCTACGGTTATATAATTATATAACCTTCATACATATAAAATAAGAAACATAACTTTAAGCTATCCTTTGCTAGATATCGACATCTCTTTGACCTCTATTTAACATATTTACAGTTTGAATTCTAGAAAATATTCATTCATTGTATGCATTGCAGATAATAAGTGTCTTAAGAAGTTACAAGAAAATTCAGCTTTTGTTCCAACAACTACCTTATAATTTCACCATGCTAAACATTTAAAATATCTAACATTAATATAGTTATCTAAGAAAATAATTTCATTTCTTTTCCTTTTTTCCAACCTATTTACTCAGAGTTTCTATTGAATAGAGTTTAAATATAAAACATATTACAACTTTAATTCATAAAATTATCACAGACTAAGATATTTAGAATACCGACTTGAAAAATAGTGATTAGAAAATTAAATTTGGAGCTACTTGGCTCTGCCCAACCATGAATTATTTCATCAATGAGTCCCCCTGAGCTCTCAAGTTTGCAAGTATTTTTCTTCTCTTGTTCTTTTTACCTTTCACCCTTTTTTTCACTATGTGAATTCCTTGAGAGAAAAAGAAAAAAAGAAAAAGAAAAATAGTCCACCAAAACTAGTTGGTAACTACCTCCACCTCATCCACCACATGGCGAGTACTTACTAGCTCATTCATGAGCCCCACTTCCCAACTCTCAAAGGTAGTGTCATGTATTTGAGGTAAGTTATTGATCAATGTTTTCCATCATCATTAATAATATAATCATTTATATTAGCTTCAATAAATAGGGGTAATCACTTTCCCATCATGAAATTGCAGCCTTATCTATTTCAGCCAAGTGTAGCTTCAGCATTAAGTTTTAGATTCCTTTATTGGCAGCTTAATAACATATATCTACATTAAATATTTATCGGTGATACAACACTAATAAACCAATTTTTAGATATGTCTTTAAAATCAGGACAATAAACACACTAATCATATACAAATTTACAACACAAACTCCAAGTTAGGGGATATCACAATAGAGTCTCCAAAAACAATAATTAATTGTATGGCTTTCTCTATGTCTAGCAACAAATATTAATAAATAGATTAGAATTATGCGTGATTGTTTGAGGATTGGTCAAGACCTTAGGAGTAATGTGCTACTTTGTTTCCTCTAGTGTCTTGAATAATCTCACCCCTAAGTTATTTTCAGAGGGCATTGATTGTTTTTCTATTTGTGGAGGGAATTGATTGTTGAAACATACACACTTTGAGTTGTGCAAATTATTTCCTTATCATCCAATCAACTTGTGGGGAGAATTTTGATTATTGTAGTTGGAATAATCAGTTTTTAATTGTTCTAACCATCTCTAATAATTATTATTCAAAGTTATATCTTGATTTAAAACCCTAAGCTACATATGTTTTGAAATGAGTGACTGACTCTTTTCTTTCTAAAACTACGATTTTTCCCAGTAGGTCAAGTTTTTCCTCTCCCTTCCTAGTTGTGCAGTCCTCTTCCCTTGGCTCTTCCACTCCCTCTCTGCCTGTTCAAATGGTCTTCCTTAGCCATTCAAATGACCTTTCTTCTGATGGTGCCCCCTTCCCCACTTGCAACAATATTGCCAGCTAATAAGAAGGGTCTACCTATCTAGCAGCTACTAGATTTTTTTGTTGGTTGGCTTGCTGCAGTGGGTGGCCAACACACCTTACCAACTAGCAGCCTATCCTTTTCCTCTTTATTCCTTGTCTTACTTCCTTGTATAATTTTCCAAAGCAAGCATGGGCCTGTGTACTCCTCTTGCAGCCATAAATCATGGAAATACCAATCCCTTAAATTTCACCACGCATCTTTGAATATATGACATGAAAAATTCATATTTTCTTTTTTGCGGCAAGAAAATCTCCAACCATCCAAGCAAGTGACCCTCCCCAATCTCTGGAATTCATGTACCTTGACTTAGTACATTTTTTTAATTAAAATGCATGACATATTTACAATACATTCACAATTTGAAAAAATGATCAGGGTTGTCACAAACCCCTCCTCCTCGGGGGGACCACCGTCCTCGGGGGGACCACCGTCCTCGGTGTTCAATGACACATATAGAACAAAACACACTTGAAAACAAAAATAATGTTTCATTGAGATTTATTTACCCAACTCTTTACAGCATTTACAATATCCCATGCATTTGCTTCAATAAACAAACAAATATATGATAAACATAAAATTAGAATTCAACCATCATTCAGTGGTCATGTATGTAGTCTTTGAATGCCTTAAATATGTTCAATCCAGCTTGTATTTATTCTTTTTTGTGGAGTGTTGCATGCATCCATTGTCCAGCACTATAATCCTTGTGCTTCTTACTCTTTTCAATGAATAGTTATCGACTCATTGTTTCCGGGAACACTCCCAATGTGTGTTTGATTCCAACTAGCAATGCTACTGACCAAAACAAATATTCCCAACCTTCCCTTCTATCCTTCTCGGTCCCTCAAGCAATCCAGTCACCCCCATCCGTGTTATCACTCAACTTCCAAGTTCAGGCATCCCCTTATCTACTTCCTAGTCTCTTAGGTGATCCATTCCTTTGAAATGTTTCCTCGCATCGAAAGGTCCCAAGAATAAGGCATACTAGTGAGCCCTGGTATTGCACCAAGAGTGTTGCAACTCCCAAGGGCTACTCAATTCAAATTATCAACCTGGGATTCATACAAACTTAGAGGTGATAGTGCCATATGCATAGTACGTTAGGTTCTACTCCTGTCACCCTCAATCATGAAATCAAATCAAGGTGTTCAGAGACCATTCATCCAACTAACTATATTGAAAACTTCTTATGAAAGCATAACTGAACCTGATTCTCACTATGAAAGAGAAAATTCCATTCATTCAAATGTAGATGCTAATTGACATTGCAAGAAAGAGAAAGGGTTAGTCTACTTGCAGAAGTAAACCTACTATACTTTTCACATTTAATCAAATCAGTAACCTACTTGCATGTATCAATGATATATTTACATTTTCTTGAAAATAAGGAATCCAACTTTTAACATGCTTATGAAAAAAATACTAATTCTAGCTTTATTTTGCAGTGAGGAAATGAGGAGGTTGGATTGGTCTAAGAGCCTTCCTTAATCATAAAATCACAATATGGGGCCATTATTCAACATAACTAGGCTAGGATCGAAGTGGGGAGAAAAACTAGTTGAAAAGAACACTACTATAGGAGCTACTATTGGAGGTCTTGTATTGTTACAAGAGACCTTGTTTTTCTACAGGAGGGGTTCCGAGAGCCTTTTGAGGGTAGAAATGGTGTCTTGAGGGCAGGAGAATATGGATGAAGGTAGGAGGAAGTGAATGAAGGTTGGGGGAGCCCCCTAGCCAAGCCTAGGACCTCTCGAAGGTCTATCTTGCACCAAGGTTGATGCCCACAGTGTATTTTATTTTCCTTAACAAAATGATTGTGGAAATAGAGTTTGGGAGTAGTGTGAGGTGCAGAGGAAGAAGATGGAAAGGTCCAGGTGGAGATGGAAAGATGTGCCCACCCCTGCAGATCAACACAACCCTGTAGCTAGCCAAATACATGCATCAAATGACCAATAACATAGTGAGATAAATTATCATGGAAAAGATGAGTTAAATTTGACTAAAATATATTCTATTCCACAACACTACTTTGATCATTGAAATAACTCCTAAGTTGTGGAGAATAAACATACAAAAGGATTGCAACTAACATCTATACATTTCCAAGAAATCATAAACAATTTTTTTTGGACTGAGATTGTAAACCTTTCCAATAACTCTTCCCACAAGAAAGGTGATAGGGAAGCCTACAACCACAAGTTTTTATATCCTAACATCTACTAAAACAAGAGAAATACATGAAATGCTTTGAAATAATAAAAAGAAATAAATACAGAAGAGGGACTAAAGCCTCTGGGTTGGGCCCAAATCCAAGGGTTTCAGCCCTCTAAAAACTAGCTCAGATGCAGATCAATGGAAAAATTCTCATTAGTAGAAAATAGTAGTCTCATACATCACATTAAAGTTAAGAATAACAATGTCAAGAACTAGGCTCAACAGCTACTCTTTCAAATCCTAATGAGCCTTTCAACTGGTTTATTTATACAAAAAGGTAGTTTATGGCAGCTCCCTTGAAAATAGGAGTGATTCCCTCCAAGATCTCGAGGATCTGGTTCTCCTTGATCTTCACATGGACTTGGATTCCCTCGGATGCTAGTGAATTTGAGCCATGAGTGAGGATTTTGTGATCCTAAGTCGAGTTAGAGAGTTAAGGAGGTGGAAAATCCCCCTAGATTCTCTCTTGGTTGTCTCCATCAAACCCCTACATAGTAGATGTCCCAAAAATGCCTGCAATTTAATCACATTAGAATTCACAATATGAAAAACACCTTTTAATCTTCTTACTAAGCATATTATGACTAAAAATGTGAATTAATGTGAAAAAATGATAGTTTTAAGGGTTGGAGGATAGCATAATGAACTTCAAAATATACCTATTAATGGGACCCATCATCACCCCCCAGCTGAAAGTGTTTCTCATCCTCTCAACAACTTATTCATCCATATGAAGCTCATTCATGGCCCCGATGGCCCAGGATTTGTCTCTATCTTTGTCCATAACTTTTGTTTTTTTATTTGATTTCTTCCTTCTTGTAAGCCCAATAGCAAGGGTGGACTGAGTTTGATTCCTATCCATTTGATCTTCAGTCTTTGCACGATTCTTTTGTACAATGGGGTTCTTTCCAAGGCATTCCTTAGCCTTTCACGAGAGTGATGTTCTATGATTTATAGACTGTGGGGTAAGGAATGCCACCTTATCTTACAATCTTGTAGATTCTTTGTTCCTAACATCCTAAAAGTGTCCTCAAATGTAGAATGGATTTCTCTTGGGTTGTTATGTACTTAGGTTTTAAATTAGAATCAAAGGAGATGAGGTTTTGATTACTGATGACAGTTGTAGGGATTACCAATTATGCTCTGATGTATAAGGGATCTTTCTCTTCCTTTGCCATCACCTTCTTTACCTCTTCTGCCATTGTCTCCTCATGTGTTAACCAATATTCTAATGCCATGAGTTGCAGGTCTCCCAATCTTGAATTGGGGTCCCAAAAATTTAGATCTGTTAAGATTATGCATATAAAACTCAACTAGTTTTTCCCTCTCCTCCATACTTACCTTTTTTCAAAACTCAATAAATTTCCTATAGCCTTGGAAAGGTAAAGACCCATACTGTGCTAGTGTCTTTATTTGGAATTGCAACCATTTCTCCTTGAGGAAAAGAGCATAGGATTTGGATGGTTGTCTGCATTGTATGGCTTCCATAGAGAGACTTGCCATAGTAGCAAGTTGTGTTTCCTTTTCTTGCAATTGTTCTTTTAGTCTTGTGTTCTCTTCTTGTAGCTTCTCCCTCATGGTTGACTCCCTTAGTTTTAGGTCACTTAATTCCTTTCCCATTTCATTGATATTTTCCTCCATTAGGCCCACATCTTCTACATTTTTGGATTTTTCAATCTGCATCCATCTATGTGTCCTCTTTCCTTTTCTAATTCAAGGAAGAGTGGGATGGCGAACTTCTTGGGTATAATCCTACCTCCCTAAAAAAATTTGTAGTAGGATTCTATATTGGGTTGTGGATCAAGCTCTTGTAGCTCTTGGAGGCCTTTTTCATCCTTTCTTGAGGTGGATGCTCCTTCTTGTAGCTCCTCTTTTTGCTCCTGTATCATCCCCTGTTTCTCCTGTAGCAAACTCTATTTCTCCTATAGCTGCTTTGTTTCCTCCTGTAGCTCCTCTTTTTATGCTTGTCCAATGGCATTTTGTGCCTTGAGTCTCTTGAAGGTGACTGCCCTAGTGGTGGGCCTTCCCATAGGTATCACAGGTGGCTTGGTTTTGGCCTTAGGAGAGGTAACCTCCTCAATCTTCCCTTCACTATGTCCTACTTCTTCCTTTTTTCTTGGTGACTCATCAATAGTGATAGGGATTTTTGAAGGAGGTTGTGATTTCCCTTGCCTAATCATAGTGCTCTTTATTATTTTGAAGTATAGGGTCCTTGCCTTGGTCGCCTCCTTTTGGGATTGACAGGTGTTCCCAATGTATCCAACGTTGCAGCCACTTCTTGCTCAATACTCCCTGGAGAGAAAATTGTTTGATGTCCTCACTTCTCTGTCTCTTGGGACTTAGAAGTCTCCTCGGGGCTCTATTTTTCTTCTACTTTTTTCTCTCCTTCTTCTTCCTTACTATCTGCTTCCTCTTCCTCTATTTTTCTTGCCTCTTCTTCCTTTGTTTTTTCCTACCTCTTCTTCCTCTATTTTTCCTTCCCTACCTCTAGTGCTAGAGGTTGGTGTTTCTCCAGGTGTGATGGCTTGGGTTTCAATGAAGACCTCCTTGTCCATGTCTACAAAATCATTCCATAGCACAGGGTTCCTTAAGTGACTTAAAGAATCCATCACAATTAAATTAATGAGGCCATGGTGGGAAATGTGTTGATGCTTCCCTTCCCTCACCTTCTAGCTCATTTCAATGATTGATTGCAAGAGGAAATGGGGAACACTTAGTCTCTGTGGGATTGGTAAATATTCTTTGAATCTCAACTCATGGAGTAGCCTAAAATGATAGGAATATACAATGCTCAACCTCCCCTCGCAGGATATGCATTTGAGAATGTGGTAGGCCACTTCATCCCATGGGTAAGGTAGGCTTTCTCTTCTTACTCCATTCTTATCTTCCACGAGCTTTTCTCTCTAAATGAAAAAGTTCTTCCTAGTTGTAACACTTACTACTTTGTCCTCCTTGCTCCATCAAATCCCTAAGGGTAAGGTGGTCACTCTACTTATGGTTTTAGGACTTAAAGAGATGGTCAATCCTCTAACAATAGTAGTGGCACTATCTTCTCCTTGAGAATGTAGTGCCATGGAAAATTCTTGAGTGATGTCATCATCATACCCTTTCAGTTGTTCAAAGAAACCCATCCATTGATGTCTTAGAAAAAAGTTTACTACAGGAGGGTGTTGATGAATTCTCTTTGTGTATGTGATTTCTTCTATTGAATCCTCCCCCCATTTCTTCTACTACTCCTTAGTGTTACTTAGGTGTGAATTTCAATGTTTCCTCAAAGAAATCTTAGTGGTAGAAATAGTATTAAACTTCCTTTTTATCAGTGAGGGAGAAGGATGCTAGAATTTATATCGAAGAAAATTATTTTTCTGTCCCTATCTTTCCTTTACACACAACAATTTCCAAAAGGAACTACTGCTCAATTGTCTATTACAGGGAAAAGGAGGGAAAAAACCACTTACTCCTTTTCAAAATAGCTTTGTCATGTGCATGAGGGTTTGAGGACAACTTTGGGTCACTTTGGCTCTCTTTCACCCTTCAATTCCCTCTTGTAGCTTCTTCTCAGCCCTCCTGTAGTAGTTCATACCCTCCTGTAGCTTCTAAAACCACATTTCGAAGCATCTCAGTGGCACCCTAGGCAGTCTGATAGCACTAGCTCATCCTTCCTCTAACTGTTTTTTCTAGAAATGAGCGATGGTGCAAATGGAGTCGAGCCTAGTACTTAATATTCCCTTTTGTGGTAAAGGCTCAGAGCACTTTGGTGACATGGCTCATACATGAACTTCCTTTTTTGAACCATTGTCCCCACTCCTTGCAATCATTACCCTACTCCTCGTTATCATCACCTCACTCCTCGTAATCACCACCTCACTTGAGTTGACATTTCCACGTTGCATGTGTGACTGAATGAACTTGAGTTTACTAGTTGAGGGTGGCCAAGTTCACTGGCCACCTCCAACCCATTAAAATTCCTTTCTCAACTATTAACACATTTTAGCATTATATGCATAGGGAAGAGGTGAGGGTTTTCATACCTAATCCTACCTGTGGATTGAATTATTGGAGATGCTTGCATGCTAGAGCTGGATCTCATAACATTGTGATCTTAAGGGTGTTGATTTTCTTTGCTTGTTTCTGTTCAAGTCTTCATAACTTGATGGTCTTTTGACTGATAACTTTGTTGTGTGTGTAGGTCCCTTCCCTGTGTCCAATATGTTGCTAGTGGAGTGGATGGACTACTTCCTAAGGATGATGTGCCTCTTCTCTACTTCATAAATGGCTCCATGATGCTCTTTGTGGGTGGGAAAAAATAATTTTAAGGAGTTTTGTTGTGACTGTATAGGCTACTACATTAAGAGGAGTCTCCTTCTTGTAGCAGTCATTTAATCCCATTTTTCAAGACCTCATTTTGCATGTCAAATTGAGGGAAAGTCATGAAAGGTATGAGGACAGGATTAAGATCATGAGGAAGTGGTGTAGGTGGTGGAAGAATGGAAAACAAAGGTTTTCTGTGTTTTTTTTAGATGCATGAAAGAGAGGAAATTTGAGCTAACTTTGACTAGATGGAGTGGATGGGTGATGAAATTGACATTGGTGGACCTCTCTCAACATTACCTAAAGAAAGTATGACCCTCTGGTCTCTTTTTCCCATCGCATCTCCTTCGTGTAGCATTTCAAGCTCCTCTTGTAATATTATAGGCTCCTCCTGTAGCATTACAGCGAGGAGGCAGAATTTGATTCTTTTGTTTGCTAGATGATGGAAAGAGGTAGGTATGTCAGTGGGGAGTGTGGAAATGAAATGGTTGGTCAGAATAATGGGGGAATACATTTGCATATGCTACCCTGTAGCCATGATTCTGTCAATTGTTTGGAGTCTTGCAAAGAAAAAATGTTAGAAAAAGTGGTGTAAGAACTCCTTCCCTATGTTTTTCTCTTTTTTTCTCTATCTTTTTTTTTGATACAAGCAAGCTGCCTCTGCAGAGGTTTTCAACTTGCATGCCTGCCCTAGGCACCTCAGAGGAGGTTTTCACCTGGGGATATTTTCATCTTTTATTTTTTATTTTCTTCTCTTTTTTTCTCCTGGGTTACCTCAAAGAGGTTTTCAACCAGGATTTGGCCTCATATGCCTACTATAGGTTTTCATCTAGGCCCTCTTATTATTATTATTATTATTATTATTATTATTGTTATTTATAATTTTTTTGGACTAGGGGCTATGAGCCTCCCAATCACATTTAACTCTCTACTGACTGAACTGACAAACTCTTCCTTGGACAGAGGTTTCTTGTACAACTTCAACCTATGACCATTGACAAGTAAGGGAATCCCTTCCTCATCAATTGTTCTGATTTGGACAGACCCATTCTCATGACACTTATCTACTAGATAGGGACCCATCCATCTTGTCATTAACTTCCCCTTAAAATCCTTGAATCTGGAATCATACAACAAGGCCCAATCTCCTTCTTGAAAATTCCTTTCTCTGATGTGCTTATCATGCCAAATCTTCCTTTGTAGCTGGATTACCTCAATGTGCAAGAGAGCTTGCATTCTAAATTCATCTAGACCATTGAGTTGGAGCAACCTTTCCTGTTGTGTTGTAGTGAGATCCAAGTCTAACTGAGCTTCCATCCTCAAGGTGTTGTACTCAAATTCAATAGACAACAGGGCCTTCTTCCCATAGACCAACTCAAATGGAGTGAATCTAGTGGTGGTCTTCCAAGTGGTGTTGTAGGCCCAAGTGGCTTCCACAAGTTTGTTTTCCCAATATTTTCTGTTGTTGCTAACAACCTTGGTAAGAATGCTCTCCAATGCTTTGTTTGTGACTTCCACCTGCCCATTTGCTTGAGGGTGATAGGCAGTAGATGTCCTATGCTTGATGTGGTGCTACTTCATAAGATATTCAATCAAACTTGATGTAAATTGTGCTCCTTGATCAATGACTAATTCCCTTGGAAAACCAAATTTGTAGAAGATATTCTCCCTCAGAAATTCAGCCACCTTCTACTCAATTTCTTCCTTTACTACTTTTGTTTCAACCCATTTGGTCAAGTAATCAGTGCATACAATGATATGCCTCTTATGTCCTTATGGGGGATCAATAGGTCCAATGATATCATTGCCCCACTTTTCAACTGGAATTAGAGTCACTTGAGATTGTAAGGGCATTTCATCCTTGGGTTTTGGCTTACCCGTCCATTGGAAATGATCACACCTAGTGGTTGTTGACACCTAATCATGGGGATTGGGTGAACAGTTGTAAATAGTGTAAATAATAAATAATGGAAAAGGAAGAGTCTTCGGGAGATGAAACCCAAGAGACACTCCCTTATGTATATAACTATGAGAAATCTAAATGAATAAACAGGTTTCATTTGAGGAGCTACCTCCTGCCTGACATGGTATCAGAGCCAGCTCCATTTGGCTTCCCTCTCTACTTTGTAACTCCTATTCTTCCTATGTTCTGCATCTTTTGCAGACTAACATCTTTGTCAAATCCCTACAAAATTCCATGCATTACTGAAAGCATTGGTGCGTTAAACATTGGGTTTCATGTTCAATCTTACTATTGAAGGGGTCATATTATTGCGTTGATGCAACTTGGTGCGTTGAACATCCATTGTGCATTTCCTGGAGGTACGCAATGGAAGCATGGTGTTATGGATAGAATTGTGACTGTGATGGCGTTGAGGTTTAGTATATATCGATTTTTTTGTATGGCGAATGAATGTTGTTACATTGAGTGCAACAAAAGTTGTGGTAAAATATCGACACACCACCATAGAACTCTGCTCCAGTTACATTGAATGAAGGTCCTAAACTCTGCTCCCAAACTCTGCTTCCATTTCCACGCTCACTGCACCTGGTTGTTTTGAAGTTGTGGTATACGATGTGGTTTTACATTGTTTTTAATTTTTTGTGGTATACAATGTGGTTTTTCATTGTTTTGAATATGTTGTGGTATACGCTATGGTTTTACATTGTTTTGAATCCGCAGACCTCCCCTCTATTGTGCCTCCACCTACGGCTCTATTGGCATACTGTAACACCATACCATATTATTGTTGCATATATTCCATACCTTATTACATATACCTGACTCCTCATATCTTATTACATATACCACCATTATTTGAACTCCATATATAACGAAGCCTGTCATATGCCCGCATACCATATATCATTGTTTTTAATATATAACTTTGTGGACTCTGTTCAATAGTATAATGTTGTGGACACTTATGTTGAATGATATACCATACTCTGATATACCCAATACACCTTTGCTCCCAGTTTTATTACATTAGACGTTGACCACGATGTCATATCATACCACTTCGCTCCCAATAGAATCCACCATACGTTGGTCAACCAGCAACCCTCTCACTTGTTCGTATTTCTGTGTGCCATACCACCATATGATATTAAGCGTTGAATGAATCTCGTTCCATATACACCCTCCCCATAAACCCCTCCCCCATATACTCCCTAGTCCATAATCTCCCTCCCCCATAAACCACCTTCCCCACATAATACCTTTGTTTTCATATACTAGAATCAGATTTTTTTTACCATTAGGAGTAAAATTTTGCAGCAGAAGTATTTTTTTTTCCACAGTGGATAGATTTTACAATGCATTCATTGATATCTATTGTGGGAGTGGTTCTCACCAGGAAGAACTATCCAAAATGGTCGCGTAAAATCAAACACACTCTCATTTTTAATGAGCTTTGGAAAGGAGTGTGTGTTGGAGAAGGAGACAAAGAACCAGAAAAGCCTACCTCAGACAAGGAATTTTCCATTTGGGAAAATAAGAATAGCAAGGCTTATGCCTTGATTGCAACATCAGTAAATGAAGAGGTGAGTCACCATATTTAGCCATTTTCAAATGCTTTCGAAGCCTTACAAAAACTAAAGGAACTCTCTGACTCACACTCTGCACTTGAAGTTGTTCAACTCATGATTAAATTGTTCAACCTTGAATTACAAAATGATAATCCTCTTTCTCTTGCATCAGAAGTAAAATCTATATGCATGATATCAAAGTCACTAATGTTTAACTAGGCATTCCTCTAATAAATTTTGTCAAGGCACTTTATCCCACTTACTCATTATCTTGAGTCATAGAAAGCAAATGAAAACCTCAAAGAAATTACCTTTGACTCCCTTGTGAATAAATTTGTTGAGAGAGAGAAAGATTTTGGGAAGAAGACAGCTCCTCAGTCTTCTGAAGAGGTTGTGTGTCTTGCACATAGAGAAAAGAATCTTGCTAAAGATTCTTCCAGAGGAAGAGGTGGTTGAAGAGGAAGAGGATGAAGAAATTTCAGAGGCAGGGGGAGCATACACTCTCAAGAAGAAAAGTTAGATTTACATTGCATATGTTGCAATAGAGATGGATCACATGATGCATCCACATGCAAGTTTCCTTGGGATAGAATTGAGAAGGAAATAAATCAACCTAAAGGTAAAACTAATGACAAAGAGAAAGGTAAAGCAACTGAATCCGCTCACTATGTTGTGGCACATTGTAATATTGGAGTAAATGAAAACTTATTTAATGCTTCACTTGCTTCTTGGAAAAATGATTGGTTGCTGATTTAAGAGAAACTTGCCACATGAATTTTAGAAGAGATTTTTTTGAAGAATTTACTGACAATGTTGATGGAGTAGTATACTTTGCAGACAAATCAAAACTCAAGCCATCAGGGCTTGGCACAATTAGGCTTAAATTGCCTGGTCTTCCAGACTTTCTTTTGCATGATGTTTTATATCTCCCATAGCTGAGGAGAAACTTGTTGTCCTTGGTCCACATCGCCAGCAAGGACACTCCATTCATATGTTTGATGGCAAGGTTGAGGTGAGAAAAGCATCAAATCACTCACTTGTCATGACAAGGATAGAAGAAGAAAGGCTTCTCAAGCTGCAAGGTACCTTTGCTCATGCACAAAATTTCTCATAAAATTCTCATTATGATGAAGGTACATTTCCATCAAGTTTATTATGGAATGATATATTTGGACACTTGAACTATGACAGCCTTCAGTTGTTGAAGAAAAATGGTATTACTGGTTTGCCTACAATTCCTAGGAAACTTAAGCAATGTGATGCCTGCATTCTAGGAAAGCATAGCAAACATTCTTTTCATGATTCACATTCGAGAGCACATAGAAAACTTGAACTCATTCATTCAGATTTATGTGTTCCAATACTTGTTCCTTTTGCAAATGGAAATAAATATATGATGACATTTATTGATGACTTTATTTATTGAAGAACAAATCTGATGCTTTTCAAACATTCAAGAACTTTCATACATGGATTGAAAATGATGCACAATCTCATATTGGCTCTATTCGCACCAATACTGGAAAAGAATACACTTCAAATGAATTTGAAAACTATCTTCGCCAACATGGGATCAAACATCAAACAAATGTGCCTTATAATCCCCAACAAAATGGAGTAGCTGAAAGAATGAATAGGAAAATCTTAAATATGGGGCGCTCTATGATGTTTTTCAAGAATGTAAAATTGATGTTTTGGGCTGATGCAGTTCTATGTGTTGTATATGTAAAGAATATATGTCCATCTAATGTTATTAGAAACAAGGCTCCTTAAGAAATGTGGTATGGTCACATTCCTTCGGTAAAGCATCTCAGGGTCTTTGGTTCCACCTATTATGCCTTGATACCAAAGGTACATAGAAACAAACTTGGTGGAAGGATTCATAAGTGTATCTTCTTGGGGTATTCAAACACCTCCAAAGCATATCGCCTCTATGATGAAGTTAATAAAAAATTTGTTGTATCTAGAAATGTAATCTTTCTTGAATCTTCTAAATCTGACAATGTTGTTGAGCGGAAACTTGATCGCTTGGATAGATTTGCAAATTCAAAATCATTTCAAGAATTTGATAATTAGATTCCACATCTTGAAGGGGGGATTCCTATATTGGATCAATCTATGGAATATTCTTCTAAAGCACTCTCTCCCCCACATGAAACTCCAACCACTGATGATACTTTGAGTGATGTGATTGACAAAAATGGGAGACTCAATCTTGATTCAGCCCCAACTCAATCAACTGAGCAGCCTGGACCATCTCAGAAAGGTCCCCCAAAGTGGCTGACAAAGTCACTTGAAATTGTTCATCCTAATGAGGTTGGAAAGACAGGAACAAGAAATTCAACCCGGAAAAATGGAGGTGATGTAGATGACTTTGGTTCACCTGTTGATATGGATGTTTCTTATGATTGTGAATTGAATTTGTCTACAGATTTTGAACCAACTTCCTTCAGAGAAGCCGCTTCTCATGATGAATGGAAAGAAGTGATGCAAAAGGAGTATGATGCCTTGATAAAGAATGGCACTTGGAATCTGGTTGATCCTCCATTAGGAACCAAACCAATTGGCTGCAAGTGGGTCTACAAGAACAAGTATAAAGTTGATGGTTCACTTGACAAGCACAAAGCCAGGCTTGTGGAAAAAGGTTTTTCACACAAGGAAGGGGTCGATTATGAAGAGACTTTTGCCCCCACAGCAAAATGGGCTACCATCTGGAAACTCTTTACCCTAGCAACTCAGAACGGTTGGAAATTCCTTCAAATGGATGTAAAAACTGCTTTCTTGAATGGAGATCTAAAAGAGAATGTTTTTATGTCCCAGCCTAAAGGATTTTTTGTGAAAGGACATGAACATAAGGTATGCAAACTTGTGAAATCCTTGTATGGCCTCAAGCGAGAACTGCGAGCCTGGTATGAAAAAATAACTGAGCATCTTCTAAAACTCAATTTCAAACATTATAATCTTGATGATGCAACTTTGTTTGTCAAGAAAGTTGGAAAAACAGTTGTATATCTTGTGGTATATGTAGATGATCTTTTGATGACAGGGAACAATGAAAGCTACATTGCATCCATAAATAAGGAATTGAGGAAAGGTTTTGAAATGAATGATTTGGGTTATGTTCATTACTATCTTGGTATTGAAGTAACTCAACATTCAAAGTCTATATTCCTTTCTCAAAAGAAGTACATTGGAGATATGTTGAACAGGTTTGGCATGGCTGAATGCAATCCTCTAACTACTCCAAAGGAAAAGAATTGAGGATGCAATAAAGTACAGACATCTTATAGGAAGTCTCAACTACCTGACTACTACCAAACCAGACATTTTGTTTGATGTTGGAATCCTCTCCAGGTTTATGCAAAAGCCTTGTGAGGGACATTGGTCTACTGCAAAAAGAGTTCTAAAGTACTTGAAGGGAACTCAAGACTTTGGACTCAAGTATACACAGGTGGGCGACTTCAGCTTGATTGGATACTCTGATTCAGACTTTGATGGGGGCAAAGAAACTAGGGTATCTACTTTTGGTTATGCTATGATTCTTGGATCAGGAGTTGTCTCCTGGAGATCACACATACAATCAGTTCCAACAGATTCCACAACAGAGGCAGAATATGTGGCAGCAGTTGAGGCAACAAAAGAAATTGTGTGTCTCAGGAAAATCTTGGAATCTTTATAGGTAAAACAAGTACATTCGACTCCACTCATGATTGAAAACACCTCTGCAATAAATTTGGCCAAGAACCTAAAATTCCATGATTGAACGAAGCACATCAATACAAAATACCATCTAATTTGACATCATGTTGAGGCCAAGATAATCCATCTACGCCATTGTTCCACTAATGAGCATATTGCAGACATCTTCACCAAAGCACTTGGAAGAGAAAAGCTTGAAAGATTCAAAACGATGCTTGGACTCACCAACATCCCTTCAGATTAAGGGGGGGGGGGGGGGCGAGGAGATGTTGACACCTAATCATGGGGATTGGGTGAACAGTTGTAAATAGTGTAAATAATAAATAATGGAAAAGGAAGAGTCAATGGGAGATGAAATCCTAGAGTCACTCCCTCATGTATATAATTATGAGAAATATAAATGAATAAACAAATTTCATTTTAGGAGTTACCTCCTGGCCTTATAGTGGTGTACATCCTTGCCTCCTGATGTAAAGTGGGCCAATAGTAACCTGATTATAGAACTTTGAAGGTTGTTCTCTTAGCAGCAAAGTGGCCTCCACAGGATCCATCATGAAATGTTGAGAGGATTTCAAATACTTCTTCTTCCCTAACACATCTTATCAGGATCTGATATGGTCCCAATATGAAAATATTTCCCCCAATCCAGATGAATGGGGTACTCTTCCTAACAATCTTGCTTTTCTCCTTGCAGGATAGGTTAGGAGGGAACCTCCCAGCAACCAAATAGTTGTCTATATCATCAAACCAAGGATAAAGAACCGAGATGGAAAATATATGTTCATCTGCAAGTCGATCATCTATCATTTCTTCCTTTCCTACTTGCAGGGTTAGTCTTGAAAAGAAATTTGCAACCACGTTCTCTTTCCCTAGTTTATCAAAAATTATCAAATCAAATTGTTGCAATAATAACAACCATCTAATTATCCTAGCATTGACATCGTGTTTATTAAATAAATACTTAATGGTTGCATGATCGGTGTGAAATAGAGTTGGATAACCAGTGATATAATGCCTAAATTTTTTCAAAGAATGCACCTCAGCCAAGAGTTCATTTTTAGTGATAGTATAATTTAACTTAGCTTTTGAAAGGTTCTTACTGATGAAATAGATAGTAATTTGTCTTCTACTTGTCCTAAGGCAGCCCCTACAGCTTTGTCTGAGGCATCTGTGTGTATATGGAAAGGTAATGCCCAGTTGGGACCCCTAAGGATGGGTGCAGTGGTTAGCTTTTCTTTTAGTATTTCGAAGGCTTCTTTACAGTTTTTTCTCCAACAAAAATCTGAATCTTTAGCGAACAGACCAAACAAGGGTGAAGTCAATTTGCTAAAATCCTTAATGAACCTTATACCTAGTTAATCCAAAGAAACTCCTAATATCTCTTTTCTTTTGAGGGACAGGGACCCTTTTGATGATGGAAATCTTGTCTGTGTCAACTTGTATCCCTTCCTTGGATATGGAATGGCCAAGGACAATCCATGCATTCATCAAAATCTCACATTTCTCAAAGCTCAATGAGAGATTCATTTCAATGCATTTCTACAAAACTTTTCACATATTAGAAAGACATTCCTGGAAGTAACGTCCATAAGGAGTGAAATCATCCATGTATATCTCAAAAAAGTCATGAAAAAGTTCAGCAAAGGCAGTTAGAACTTCCCTCTAAAAAGTAGCAGGGGCATTGCACAGACCGAATGGAAGAACTCTATAGGAAAAGGTAACCAAAGGACATGTAAATGTGGTCTTGTCTTGGTCTTCAGGGCTGATCTAAATTTGGTTGTATCCACTAAATCCATCCAAGAAGGAGAAGAATTTCTTTCCTGCAAAGACATCTAGGACTTGGTCAATGAAGGGAAAAGGAAAATGGTCCTTCTTTGTAACCTTATTAAGTTCCTGGTAATCAACACATATTCTCCGCTTCCAATTCTTCTTGGGAACTAAAACAAGAGGTGACACCCACTCAATATATGAAATGGGTTATATGAACCCTGCATCTAGTAGCTTTTGTAATTATTCTTTCACAATGTACTTAAGGGTTGGGTTCATCCTTCTCTTGGGTTGGTGCACAGGGTTGCATCCCTCTTTGATTTAAATATGATGAGTACAAACTGATGGATGTACACCTTTCATTTCCTTGTAATCCAAAGGAAAAGAATATAGATGTTGCCTCAACACACTATATAATTGTTCTTACTACTCAACAGAAAGAGAGGGGTTGATCTTTAGAGTTCTGGATGGGCCAATCTCCACAATCTTGGTAGGTTCCAAGTTAGAGTCAATAGAATACAATTCAGTCCAGGGACTACTCTCAGATTCTTTCATCATTTCCTTAACTGGTATGGCAGTCGAGGGATGGTTCTGTAAGATATGGTCAATAAGGTCATCTTCATCAAGTTGTCCCCCTCCTATAACAGTGTTTAGAGTGCAGACTGGGTAGAGGGATGTCTAATGAAATTATTCCTCTTCCCCCTCCTCTAACCATAAGGGTAAGTCATGTTCAATAGAAGGTTGAGAAGGAGGATACAACACAAGTTGTTTGGATAAATTCCCATTCTTAATAGTCATGTTCCTAGCCCTACAACTAATGTAGGCATCAGCAGTGGCCAACCAAGGTCTTCCTAGAATGAGAGGATAGCCATTAAACTTGGTTTTGGGCTGGAGTACCAGGAAATTAGTGGGGTACTCCAAGAGTCAATGGAGACCATCACATCCTCAATAACTCCCTCAGGAGCTACTGTGGACCTATCTGCAAGTTGCAGCACTGTGGTGGTCTTCCTTAAAGCCCCTTGGAGGTTGAGCTTTAGCATGTTTTCCCTGGTCATTACATTGATTGCAGCCCCAAGATCAATCAAGGTATTAGGGACCACAATTCCATCGATGTGCACATCCACTACTAGACTACCAGGATCCAAGTACTTTGGGGAGATTACTCTTCCCAACATCAGATCAGATAGTTGTCCAACAACATTGATTGTGGGAGTATCTCTTCTCCTTCTCCCAAGCCTTTTGAAACATTCCTCCTTGATAATATTGTTGTAAATGGGAACATATTTGATGGCCTAGAGGAGGGGTATATTGACACACAAATTCTTCAACTCTCCTAGAAGTTTAGCCTCTTCTGGGGTGTGTTGTTTAAGATGGACCAACCTTTCAGGATAAGGAGGTGTATTGATTTGAGGGTCACTCTCCTCCTTCTCTTCTTCAATCCCTTCAAGTGGAGAATTTTGTTTATTATCTAGGAGCTCTCTCCCAAACCAAAGGTCGATCTCTTGAATTTCCACAACACAAGTAGGATAGGATGTTTCCCCACTATAGACCTATTGTGCCTACTTATTATTCAGGTTCATATTTGGTTGAGCAAGAATTTGAGGTTGTTTAGGTGGAGTATGGTGAGGGAGTTGTGGTTGAGGTTGAGGTGGAGGCAGTAAAGCAGGAGGTTGGGTGGTTTGAGGCCTCCACCCTGGTGAGGGGTTGCCCCATTGGGAAGGTTGGGGTGGGTATGGCTGAAAAGGAGGGTTGATAGGCTGAGGAGGATATTGAGGAGTATAAGACCAAGGAGGAGGTGTGGACCATGATGGATGAGTGGAAGGGTACCAAGGATGGAAAGGTGCATTTTGATTTGGATTATAGTGAGGATAATGTGTACCTTGCACACCTTATTGCTATGGTCAAGGACCTCAAGGTCTCCTTTGGTTAATGAAGCACAAATTCTTGGACCCACCATCTACCCCTCCTTGGTATACATCCTTTAGACTTGGAAAAGAGGGGAATTTATTTATTTCATGATTCTCCTCATAGACCAAGCAGAATTCTATGGCATTCACTGGGCACTCATTCCTCGGGTGTCTCTTAGTGCATCTTGGGAAGAAGATAGCTAGTTCCCTCTCTACTTCCTCTTGCTTTCTTTTGATTTGCATAGTATACATCTCCAAGAAAAAAGTATGCAACATTTCACTCTTAAAATATTCCAACATACTTCTTATTTGATGCTTGATGAATGTTGTGGAGGAAGAGGAACTGACCAAGCTATGGCTAGGCCTACCATTTTTCCTAGCAACCCTAGAGTGATTCTTGAATACAGTTTTGATGTCATCATAAGGTAATTGATAGATATTTCCTCCAGATAGCATGTTGAGGGTTTCCATCGCATCTTCCCTTATCCCTCGAAGAAGACCTAGCTTGAGTGACTTAGGATCAAGGGTATAGTTGGCCCTCCTATAATTGAGTTGAAATATTTCCTCATAGTCCTCTATAGACTGATCGGGTTCAAGAATAATCCTAAAATTTTCCTCCTTTATTTGTTTGGACCTACAGTAGTCTCAATATTTTTCATTGAAGGATTTCTGCAATTGGGCCCAGGTAGTCATGTTACCTCCAAGTAGACCCATAAACCAGTGCAAGAATGCATATTTAAGGGTAGAAGGAAACAATTTCAGCTTTTTTCTCATTAGAGGCATAGTCATAGGCCCTATAGACAACAACAAACTCAAACATGAAGGTGTTAGGATCCTCAGAGGTCAAGCCATGGAAATGTGGAAAGGAGGCAGGGCTTATATTCTTCATTCTATCCTCTCCATTTGCTTCTCTAATGGGGAAAATCTCATTGTTCTTGTTTTTAGCCATGGTTTGGGTAGGTGAGGTGGGTTCTTCTTCTCCTATAAGTTCTTCAAAAATTTTAGGTGGTTCTCCTAAAGGGTTTTCCAAATCCCCTATAGTAAGAGAGGAAAGTTCACATCCACCAAAGAATAATGAAGGTTGACTACTTGAGGGGGTGGGGTTTTTTGGTAAGGATTTCCCTTGGTTATCCCTACTCATACAAGGCATGAAAGAACTAGCTTTGTTGATTTTTTGGATTTTTTTTCAAGAAGTTTCAAAGCAATAAGATTGATGCAAAACAAAAAAGAACAAACAATTACGAAGCATAAACAACACCTACCTAGACACCTCCCCATCAACGATGCCAAAAAGTGGTGAGCCCTAGTATTGCCCAAGAGTGTTGCAACTCCCAAGGGCTCCTCAACACAAATTATCAACCTGGGGTTCTTACAAACTTAGTGGTGGCAGTGCTATATGCACATTAGGTTATGTTCTACTCATGTCACCCTAATTCATGAAATCACATCAAGGTGTTCAAAGACCATTCCTCCAATTAACCATAGTGAAAACATCTTTTGAAAGCATAATTGAACCTGATTCTAACTATGAAAGTGAAAATAACATTCATTCAAATGTAGATGCTAATTGACATTGCATGAAAGAGAAAGGGCTAGTCTACTTGCAGAAGTAAAGCTACTCTACTTTGCACATTTAATCAAATCAGTAACCTACTTGCATGTATCATTGATCTACTTTATATTTTTTTGAAAATAAGTAATCTAACTTTTAACATGCTTATGAAAAAAATACTAATTCTAACTATGTTTTGTAGTGAGGAAAGGAGGAGGTTGGAGTGGTATAAGAGCCTTCCTTAATCATAAAATCACAATTTGGGGCCATTATTCAACTTAACTAGGCTAGGATCAAAGTGGGGAGAAAAACTAGTTGAAAAGAACACTACTACAGGACTGCTACAGGAGGTCTTGTATTGCTACAGGAGGCCCTGTTTTGCTACAGGAGGGGTTCTGAGAGCCTTTTGAGGGTAGAAATGGTGTCTTGAGGGTAGGATAATAT
Source organism: Pinus tabuliformis (assembly GCA_031772625.1). Classification (NCBI taxonomy): domain Eukaryota; kingdom Viridiplantae; phylum Streptophyta; class Pinopsida; order Pinales; family Pinaceae; genus Pinus; species Pinus tabuliformis. The sequence continues at coordinate 162,617,595 of CM062820.1, forward strand.
GGATGAAGATAGGAGGAAGTGAATTAAGGTTGGGGAATCCCCCTATCCAAGCCTTGGACATATCGGAGGTCTAATCCTAGGACCTCTCGGAGGTCTATCTTACACCAAGGTTGATGCCCATGGTTTCCTCTATTTGCCTTAATAGAATGACTGTGGAAATAGACTTTGGGAGTAGTGTGAGGTGCAGAGGAAGAATATGGAAATGTCTAGGTGGATATGGAAATATGTGCCCACCCCTGCAGATCAACACAACCCTACAACTAGCCAAATACATGCATCAAATGACCAATAACACAATGAGATAAACTATCATGGAAAAGATGAGTTGAATTTGACTAAAATCTATTCTATTCGAAAACACTACTCTAATCATTGAACTAACTCCTAAGTTGTAGAGAATAAACATGAAAAAGGATTACAACTAACATCTATCTATTTCCAAGAAATCATAAACAAATATTTTTGGACTAAGATTGTAAATCTTTCCAATCACTCTTCCCACAAGAGAGGTGATAGGGAATCTTGCAATCACAAGTTTTTATAGCTTAACATCTACTAAAACAAGAGAAAGACATGAAATTCTTTGAAATAAGAACAAGAAAGAAATATAGAAGAGGGACTAAATTCTCTAGGTTGGTCCCAAACCCAAGGGTTTCAGCCATCTAAAAACTAGCTCAGATGCTCATACATCACTTGAAAGTTAAGAATAACAATGTCAAGCACTAGGCTCAATATCTACTCTTAGCTAAATCAAAAACTTGAATCCTAATGAGCCTTTCAGCTGGTTTATTTATACAAAAAGGTAGTTGATGGCATCTCCCTTGAAAATAGGAGTGATTCCCTCCAAGATCTCGAGAATTGTGGATCTGGTTCTCCTTGATCTTCACATGGGCTTGGATTCCCTCTATTGCTATTCAATTCAAGCCATGAGTGAGGATATTGTGATCCTAAGCCAGGTTAGAGAGTTAAGGAGGTAGACAAGCCCCCTAAATTCTATATTGGTTGTCTCCATCAAGCCCTGCATAGTAAATGTCTCTTTTTCCTGCAATTTAATCATATTAGGCCTCACAATATGAAAAACACCTTTTAATCTTCTTACTAAGCATACTATGACTAGAAATGTGAATTAATGTGAGAAAATGATAGTTTTAAGGGCTGGAGGATAGCATAATGAACTTCAAAATATACCTATTAATGGGACCCATCACATACCGCTACCTCAAAACCATCATACCAGTCATAGCATGCTTATGGAAATCAATGAACATTGTTGGGTATCACTGTCCCACAATGGCCATGTTCTGAGATATTTTACTAGCATGTTGTTGCATGATTTGATTCCTTTGTTGCTACTATTATTTATCTTGCATCCAGCTTCGACCACCCAAACCAAGCAATCTTCTATGCTTTACTACATCAAACACATAAATTTTCCATTAAATTCATCATAAGAAATTATAATAAATTTAAATTGTACCTCACTGGTAGCTCATTAATGTGGTGACATTTGAAGTTCTATTTAGTTCCTATCACAACAAGTCAGATTATCCCATAGAACAAATCATCATGTATACAATTATCACATATGGTTAGCTCAAAACCAAATCATCATAAATCAGATTATGTTTATAATCTTGATATTCAAAACTAAATAAAAATATTGATACTTATCTTTAACTTGTTCTTTGATTTTGCCTTAATACACACTACATCAATTGTCTTACCAGTGAGCATCCAGTGGCCTTTTCTCTTTCTGTACAAACATTGGATCGATTTCCAAACCTGCAAAGCATCTAATGCCTTCTCTTGTCTTTCATACACAGGATCGATTGCCCAAGGCAATCAAAGAAAATTATTATTGATGTCAAAATAGACACCAACTAAATGAAATTATGGAATATTATCATAGAGTACATTATTCTCTTTCCAACTAAAATTTACTTGTCTCCTAACTCCTCCTAGTTTGAGAGAAAAATAATTTACAAGTTGAAATATGATATTTTTTTATGCTAGCCAACATGAGCCTACATATGTAAGTCGGATCCTCCACAAAGGGACGTGTCTCTTAATTATAGGGAAAATATGTATAAATACAAAGATAAATCTTCAATATACCCATCTAATTCAGTTCAAACACACATATAATCAAAGCAAGAGTGAAAAGGAGAGTTCACAACTTGTGAACTAAAAGAGGCAAGGAAGACAAGGATTGGTTGGATCTTTCTATTGGAAGAATTTATTTTGGCTATTGGCATTTTCTTTTGGGTTGTATCTTTGTCTAAGAAAGGACTACTCATGAAGTAAAACCCTTATTCCATTGCAACTCAAATTGATTGAATTTGTGAACATAACATCCTCTTCTCAAGATTGGACTAGGCCTTCTTTCTCAAGACCTATGGACAGAACTCACTTTTGTTGCAAACCTGTGACTCTTGGACATGTTCCAGACCTGTGACTCTCGAACTTGTGGCATACCTGTATTATCTCGTACCTGTGGCAGTATATCAGATATTTCATACGTGTGTTTTGGTGCTAACCTGTGGCATTGAACTTTCGGACCTGTGAAGACTATACAACTTGTCCATACCTCATATCAATGACATTGAACCTCAATTTGGTGGAAAATTAGTTAGAATTATGGCATGTAATCTTGACCTGTAGATAGAAGAAGTTTCATACATGTGAAGTCTCAAACATGTGATAGAAGTAATTTCGGACATGTGGCATAATTCCCCATATTTGTGAGAAGATATTCTAAAGCTTAGACCTGTGGAAAATTCCCTTGACTTTTGAAGCTCAAACCTATAGTAGAGATAAACTCTAACATGTGGCACCTTGAAAGTGGACTCGAGACACTTGGTTGGGAATTTTGGCATCATTTGAGAGAAGGTTTTCAGGTATTTTTTGGAGAAACCTAGTGACAGAGTTGAGGATACCTTTGGAGTAGAGTAAAGTAAAATAGAAGACAAGTTGAAGAAAAAATTTGAAGAGTACCTAGGAGCACACTTGAAGAGACCTACAATCATGTTTGAAGAAGACCTATTGTGCATTTTTGATGTAGTTCGGTTGAAGTACTATTGAAGGAAATTTTAAGGAATTTGAATACATTCTTGATCTCTTATAAAGTAAGTCACTTTTGTAAAAAAAAAAATTGACCAAGTTGGCACTTGGAAGGATTGGAGTCTTGTTTGGTAACCAAGTTGGAGCTTGGAGGGATTGAAGTCCTTTTGTTTACCAAGTTAGAGCTTGGAGGGATTGGAGTCTTATTTGTTGACCAATTTGGAGCTTGGAAGTTGTTGAGAGGATTGGATTCCTCATCATTTTAATTAATACATTCATTTTTTTTGTTGTCTCTTATGTTCTGGTTCAATTTGTGATAAAAATCTTAACTGAGATAAATAAAAATTGAAAGAAATATTAATTCACCCCCCTCCAAATAATTCCAACAATTAGTATCAGAGCCAGATTCCTAAAGATCATCCTAACAGCTGGAAGAAGTATTTTTTAGTCACAATAGCTAGTAAAGATGTAGGTAGAGTCCCTCAATTTGATGGAACAAATTTCACTTTCTGTAAACTTAGAATGAAATTTTACTTAATTGTCTCTTGGAGTCGAAGTTTGGCAATCCATCACAGATGGATATAATATCCCATCTCCTTTTCCAATAGATTCAGATGGAAATAAGGAATATATGGAAAATGCAAAGGCATTGAATTCCATTGCAAGTGGTCTCTCAGATTCAGAATTCACTAAAGTTATGAGCATTAAAACATCCAAAGTGATGTGGAACAAGATCATTAGCATCTATGAAAGAGATGATAAGGTTAAGAAGGTTAAGCTCGAAACCTTTAGAAGGCAATTTGAAGGAAACAAAATGGATGAAGAAGAATATATTTCTACCTACTTCCACCGGGTAGATTATGTTGTTAATTCTCTCAAAGGGCTTGGTGGAAAAGTCGAGGAGAAGACTATTGTCTAGAAAGTTTTGAGATCTCTCCCAGACCACTTTGATGCCAAAGTCAGTGCCATAGACAAGTTGAAATATTTTGACACTTTGTCAATGGATGAGTTTCATTGAATTATGAATGCATATAAAATGAGAACAAGAACTTAAAATCACAAGGAAGTTGCATTCAAGGCCTCAAAAACATCAATAAAAGGGAAAAGTTGTAATTGCAGCAATGATGATTCTAATGTTGAAACAGAATTGGCACAATTTGTGAAGAAGCTAAAGAAAGGATCCAAACTCAAAGGTAAGTACCCTCTCATTTGTTTTAAATGTGGAAAAATAGGACATTATGTTGTGAAGTGCCCCTTCAAGGATGATAGTGATGATGAATATGGACCCAAAAGAAGAACATTCAAGAAGAAAGGACCAAACAAGAAGAATTTATTCTCCAAACAAGAAAGTGATGATTCTAATGAAGATGAACCTAAGAAAATATTATTCAAGAAGAATGGATTAAGTAAAAGGAATGTCTTATCCAAACAAGACAGTGATGATTTCAATGAAGAAGATGATTATGCAGGAAGCAGTGAAGTAGTGTTCATGGAATTCACGGATGAAACTAATGAACGAGAAGAAGAAGAAGAAGGAAATGTGGATGATTTTTTTATTAGTGTTAATAAATAAAATGAAAAACTAAGAAATAACATTATCTCTCTCAAAAATGAAAAGGAAGAAGTAAGAATATAGAAGAATTCTTGAACAACAAGCTAAAGAAAAAGGAATAGATACGTGAAAAAATGGAAGATGAAGTTGTCTCTTTAAAGAAACAACTAGACCAGGTCAATAGAAGTTTGAAAATATCTCAAACCCTTGATTTCATCCTCAGCTCTCAAATATCACAAAATGAAAAATCAGGACTTGGCTACACAAGTGAATCATCCAAATCAAAAGAGAACAGTATGTTGTGTGTGGAGCATGATTGTTCAGAGGTCTTTTTTTCAGCCGAATGTATACCCCAGGAAGTTTGTACACCCCTCCACGCGGGGGGGTGCGGGGGGGACTTGTCCCTCCCGTGGGGGTCCGGGGGCCAGCGGTCCCCCGGTGGGGGCTCGGGGGCAGCACCCCCGAAGCTAAAAACAAATGTAAAATTGCCTTGTAAAAGTATAGTAATTTCTAGTCAATCTGGGCCGTTCATTAGGCAGATGATCTGATGGTAGAACTTATGTTTAGTTTAGGGTTTTTTGCCCTAGAAGGAAACTCCTCTCTTCGTATGAGGGCATTGTATTGGAGGCTGAGATATAGATGTGTATTCTGTGAGCGGGAAATAGAGAGGTGAGACTGTGAGAGAAAACAGAGGATATTACAGCAGATCTGCTGTAGGTTGTGTCTCTTCATTTTGCTGGATAATAGAAAGGAAGGAATGGTTGTTCAGGGTGGACGTAGCCCAAACTAGGTGAACCACGTATATATGTGTCTCTCTTGTTTTATGCGTTTTCTGTGTTTATATTTCTGCAATATTTTATGTGTTCCATTTCTCCATAATATATAGTTTTCTAACAACTGTTATCGGAGCCGAAGGTCTATTTGGCTGATAAACTCGCAGGAAAGAAGGGTTCCTGGTTCGAGTGGGAGCAATGGCGGAAGATGGTAAGTTTAGGTTCGAGAAATTTAACGGCAAAAACTTCTCGCTGTGGAAGATGCAGATGGAAGGTTATCTGTATCAAAAAGATCTATAACTACCATTGGGTGGAAAAACAAAGATGCCGACGGGTATGAAAGACGAAGAATGGAACCTTATCGATAGAAAGGCACTCGGAACAATATGGTTGTGCCTTGCTGCGTCAGTCGCCTTCAAAATTTTGAAGGAAACCACGACAGAGGGTTTGATGCAGATGTTGTCGAAACTATATGAAAAACCCTCGGCCTCAAACAAGGTATTTCTTATGAAACGGTTATTTAATATGAATATTTCGGAAGGTGGATCTGTTGCAAACCATTTAAATGATTTTAATACAGTTACAAGTCAATTAAGTTCTGTAGGGGTAACCTTTGATGATGAAGTTAGAGCTTTGTTATTCTTGTGCTCATTACCAGAAAGTTGGAATGGTTTAGTAATGGCCATTAGTAACTCCGTTTCTGGATCTAGTACTTTAAAGTTTGATGATGTTGTTGGTGCTATCCTTAGCGAGGAAATGCGACGGAAAAGCTCCGGTGAGACATCAGGAAATGCTTTGAGTGCAGAGTCTAGAGGAAGAAAAATGGAAAGAGGAAAGAGCTCGGGATATCGCAGTAAATCAAGGAAAGGCAGATCCAAGTCCAGATCGGGGATAGTGTGCTGGAAATGTAGAAAGAAAGGACACCTAAAGAAAGACTGTAGATCTCGGAAGGGAAAAGAAGGAGATGCACAGCAAGAAAACAATCATGAAGCAAATGTGACAGATGAGGTGTTACAAGATGCTTTGATTCTTTCTTTCGAAAATATTACTGATTCCTGGGTGGTAGATTCAGGGGCTTCATTCCATGCCACACCTGATAAGAAATACTTTCATGACTATGTTCAAGGAGATTTTGGACAAGTTCGTCTGGGTGATGATAAACCCTGTAAAATCGTTGGAATGGGTAAGGTTCTTGTAAAACAGCAGAATGGAAACCAATGGCTATTAAAGGAGGTAAGGCATGTTCCAGATCTAAAGAAAAATCTGATTTCAACAGGGCAGTTAGGCGGTGAAGGTTATGTGACAACTTTCACAGATAAAGCTTGGAAGGTCACCAAAGGAGCCCTGGTAATAGCAAAAGGCGAAAAGGTTGGTACATTGTATTTATGCAATGGTATTTCTAACTCTGTTAATGCTTTAACTTCCAAAGGAGCAGATGCATCATTATGGCATCATAGGCTAGGACACATCAGTGAAAAGGGGATGAAGATTCTTCACTCAAGGAATTTGTTGCCAGGTTTGAAGAATGTTGATTTGGACTTTTGTGAGAATTGCATTTATGGAAAGTAGAAGAGAGTCAGATTTCTCAGAGTTGGGAAAGAAAAGAAGAGCGAAAAAATAGATCTTGTGCATACAGATGTATGGGGACCTGCTCAGGTATCATCTCTCGGTGGCTCTCGTTATTATGTTACTTTTATTGATGATGCAACTAGAAAAACTTGGATTTATTGTATTAAGAATAAATCTTATGTATTTGATACTTTCAAGAAATGGAAAGCTTTGGTTGAGATTGAGACAGGAAAGAAATTGAAGTGTCTTAGATCAGACAATGGAGGTGAATATTGCAGCAAAGAGTTTGATAGGTACTGTTCAGAACATGGAATTCGCAGAGAGAAGACAGTTCCAAGAACACCACAAGAAAATGGTGTGTCAGAAAGGATGAACAGAACAATCATGGAGCGTGCAAGGAGCATGAGATTGCATGCAGGATTGCCTTTACAGTTTTGGGTAGATGCTGTAGATACTGTTGTTATCTAATAAACAGAGGGCCTTCAAGTTCCTTGGATGGTGGTGTTCCGGAGGAAGCATGGACAGGTAAAAAGGTAAACTACTCTTTTTTAAAGCCTTTTGGTTGTGAGGCCTTTGTCCATATTGATCAAGAAAATAGAACAAAGCTTGAGGCAAAGTCAAAGAAATGTACCTTTATTGGATATGGTGTTAATGATTTTGGTTATCGCTTATATGATTACGAAAATCACAAAATCATTAGGAGCAGAGATGTAATATTCAATGAAAAGGTCTTGTATAAGAATCAGTTGCAGGAAAAGAAACAGGGAAAAGAAAACAAGGAATACGCAGTTCTTGATGAAATCACTGAAAAGGTAAAGGTGCCTGAAAATAATAATAATCAACAACAGCTACCACCACAATAGCAACAGGCACCCCAAACACCTGAAAGTGGTGTTAGAAGATCTACCAGGATAAGTAGACCCCCTGAACGATACTCTCCTTCATTATATTATGTATTGTTGACTGATTCTGGTGAACCCGAATGTTATGAAGAAGCAATGCAGGTTGAAAGCAGGAAGAAGTGGGAGGTAGCCATGAAAGAAGAGATGGACTCCTTAATGCATAACCAGACTTGGGATTTAGTCAGGTTGCCTACAGGAAAAACTACATTGAAGAATAAATGGGTTTACAGGCTGAACGAAGAAGATGGAGGAAAAAAGAGGTATAAAGCTAGACTTGTGGTGAAGGGGTTTGCATAGAAGAAAGGTATTGATTTTGATGAAATATTTTCTCCTGTTGTTAAAATGACTTCAATCAGAACCATTTTAAGTCTTGTAGCAGCTGAAGATTTGCATCTTGAGCAGTTAGATGTAAAGACAGCCTTTCTCCATGGGGGTTTGAAGGAAGAGATATATATGCAGCAGCCACAAGGATATGAGGTGAAAGGGAAGGAGAAACTAGTGTGCAGGTTGAAGAAGAGCTTATATGGCTTAAAACAGGCTCCAAGGCAGTGGTATCTAAAATTTGACAAGTTTATGTCTGAACAAGGTTATACTAGATGTCACTCTGATCGTTGTGTTCATTTGAAAAAGCAAAATGATGGCAGCTATATTATATTGTTATTGTATGTAGATGACATGCTTGTTGCAGGATCTAACATGCAGGAAATAAATGTGCTCAAAAGAAAATTGGCAAATTCATTTGCAATGAAGGATTTGGGAGCTGCAAAACAAATCCTTGGTATGAGAATAACTAGAGACAGGAAAAATTGTAAATTAACATTGTCTCAGAATGAGTACATACAAAAGGTGTTGAAAAGATTTAACATGCACAATGCAAAACCAGTTAGTACACCTTTTGCTATCCATTTCAAACTTAGCAAGGAAATGTGCCCAAAGACCCAAGAACACATGGATTATATGTCTAAAGTTCCATATGCATCAGCAATTGGAAGCTTAATGTATGCAATGGTCTGCACAAGGCCTGATATTGCACATGCAGTGGGAGTTGTAAGCAGCTACATGAACAATCCAGGAAAGGAACATTGGATGGCAGTGAAATGGATTCTCAGATATTTGAAAGGTACCACAAATCAAGCATTATGCTTTGGTGGTGCAAACATTTCTCTACAGGGATACGTTGATGCAGATATGGCAAGTGACAGAGATAACAGGAGGAGCACTACATGATATGTATTTACTGTTGGAGGAACAACTGTCAGTTGGGTTTCAAAAATCCAAAGTGTTGTTGCACTTTCAACAACAGAAGCAGAGTATGTTGCTGCTACAGAGGCTAGTAAAGAAATGATTTGGTTACAAAGGTTTATGGTTGAATTGGGTAAGGAGCATGATAAGGGCACGTTATACAGTGATAGCCAAAGTGCCATTCATCTTGCAAAGAACTCAGCATTTCATTCCAGGACTAAACACATACAGCTCAAGTACCATTTCATACGATCAGTGTTGGAAGATGGAGAGTTGAAGCTGGAAAAGATACACACTAGCCATAATCCTGCAGATATGCTAACAAAAGTTGTAACCAGGGAGAAACTGAGAATATGCTCAGTTTCAATTGGTCTTCAAGGATGACGATGAAGATGAGAAACATTCAGGTCCAAAGAGGAGTCATTGTCCAGCAAATGAAGCAGCGGTGGAGTTTCTACAATCATTCTCCAAGTGGGAGATTGTTGTGTGTGGAGCATGATTGTTTAGAGGTCTTTGTTTCAGCCGGATGTATAACCCAGGAAGTTTGTACACCCCTCCACGCGGGGAGGTGCGGGGGGGACTTGTCCCCCCCACGGGGGTCCGATCCCCCCCGGCTGGGGGGTCCGGGGGCCAGCGGTCCCCCGGTGGGGGTTCGGGGGCAGCACCCCCGAAGCTAAAAACAAATATAAAATTGCCTTGTAAAAGTATAGTAATTTCTAGTCAATCTGGGCCGTTCATTAGGCAGATGATCTGACGGTAGAACTTATGTTTAGTTTAGGGTTTTTTGCCCTAGAAGGCAACCCCTCTCTTCGTATGAGGGCATTGTATTGGAGGCTGAGATATAGATGTGTATTCTATGAGCGGGAAATAGAGAGGTGAGACTGTGAGAGAAAACAGAGGATATTACAGCGGATCTGCTGTAGGTTGTGTCTCTTCATTTTGCTGGATAATAGAAAGGAAGGATTGGCTGTTCGGGGTGGACGTAGCCCAAACTGGGTGAACCACGTATATCTGTGTCTCTCTTGTTTTATGCGTTTTCTGTGTTTATATTTCTGCAATATTTTATGTGTTCCATTGCTCCATAATATATAATTTTCTAACACAGTAGTGCTCATCATGAAGAAATACCAAAAAATTATGTTGATGCTCTTTGCAATTATCCAAGAGGATAAAAGTAGTTCCATGCAGGTCAAATATATCCTTACAACAATCCAAGGAATGAGAAGAAATATTTTCCAGAAAAAGATATCACATTAACCCAAGGATATCTTAATAGGTATCAAACCATTTTCCTAGGTTGTTGTTTCTTGTGCAAAAATTTTGGTTACCAAGTTAAGCATTGCAAAGCTAATGGAAGCGATAAGAATGTTAACTCAAAGGGGTATAGGACCAAATTCCAAAATAATTCTACTGATTCAAGAGGACAATATTATATCAGAACTTATAACTTTTGAGCCTTTGTCAAAGTATAGTCTAGAATGCTCAAAATGTAATAATCCAGGTCATGAAGCTCAAAATTTGAGCCAAAAGAAATGGTTTAGAGAAGGAAGGAATCCACTACAAAAAAATGTGGTCTAGCTTTGTGTGCACAAAATGAAGAAAACAAGTGTAACTTTGTAGATGTTGGATGTTGGATGTTCTAAGAACATGGTTGGTGACCAAATTAAGTGTATCTTGCTAGATAACAAGGATGGAAATGTGACTTTTGGAAGTGTATCTACTAATATTATTGGTAAAGGCACAATGAGTCTCATCAATGTCAAGGGAAAAGTAAAAAATGCATTACTCGTTGAAGGACATGAGAAAATTTTCGAAGTTTCAGCCAAATTTTTTACCAAGGACATGATATCACTTTTAGTGCCAAGGATTGTGAGATAAGCAGGTCTTCTTCAAGAAAACTTGTGAGAAAAGGAGTAAGAACAAGAGATAATGTATATATTCTCATTGAAATTAAAGAAAAAAATTTAACTTAAGTCAACCATATTAAAGTTAGTTATGGCACAAACAATTGGGACATCTAAACTTTGACAATTTGGTGAAGATCAACAAAACTCAAGCAGTGAGAGACATTCCCATAATTTCAAAACTTGAAAAGGATATTTGTGCACCATGTCAACATGGAAAGCAGAAAGGGACCAACTTCAATACAAAGAAATTCTCAACATCAAAACCTCTAGAGATCCTCCATGCAGATCTATGTGGACCAACCAGAACTTCAGCTCTACTAGGAGATAGGTACTTTGTGTCATTTGTAGATGATTATACTAGAATGATGTGGGTATTTTTCATAAGATTTAAATGAGAAGCACTAGAATTATTTAAGAATTTCAAGGCTCTTATCGAAAATGAAATTGAATCAAAAATCAAGTGCTTAAGAATAGATAGAGGTGGAGAATTTACTTCAAAAGAATTCAATGAATTTTGTGAAACACATGGACTCAAAAGGGAACTATTCGTTACTAGAAATCCACAACAAAATGGAGTGGTTGAAAGAAGGAATAGATTTGTACAATAGAATGTAAGAAAATTATTTCTTGCAACTAATTTGCAACATAAATTTTGGAAAGAAGAAGTTGGGGCAACAGTATATACTATGAATAGGGAACAACTCTGGACAAATAGTGACAAAACTCCATATGAATTATGGAAAGGAAGACTTGATTTGGTGAAATATTTCAGAATATTTGGAAGCAATTGCTTTATGAAGATCAATGATGATTCATCGGGCAAGTTCGATTCATGATTTTATGAAGGAATATTTCTTGGATACTCTACAAGAAGCAAGGCCTACAAATGCTATAACAATCAGTGGTGAAAGATAGCTGAAAGTTTTGATGTAAAATTTGATGAAGCTTTGTCTAAAAGAGAAGTTGATATCCATGAAGAAGATCCTATCCTTGGATATCTAGAAGATGTTGCAAAAGAATAAAATGAGCCGGAAAGCCAAAAGGAACCATCTCAAACTCCATCAAGAGTAAAATTTGTTCAAAAACATCATCCAGAGAATCAAATTATTGGTGATGTAGATCATGGGATACATACTCGAAGGAAGAAGAAAAATACACCAAAAAGGAATGGCATTTCCCTACTATCCACAATAGAACCAGAGAACTTTACTCAATCTAGTAAGGATCATCATTGGATAAAAGCAATGTAAGAAGAGATGCATCAAATCAGAAAAAATGGAACATGGGAGCTAGTACCCCATCCAAAGGACAAGAATGTTATAGGAACCAAGTGGGTGTTCAAGAACAAGATGAATGAAGAAGGACAGATCATCAGAAATAAGGCAAGGTTGGTGTGCAAGGGATACTCTCAAATTGAAGGAATTGACTTTGAAGAAACCTTTACTCCTGTAGCCTGATTGGAATCTATAAGGATGTTCTTGGAATTTGCTTGTTCAAAAGGCTTCAAAGTTTATCAAATGGATGTAAAATCAACATTTATAAATACAAGCAATATCAAGCCAAATCAACTTCATTGAGCCATTCTCATCTTATAAAATTCCTCCTACACATCATCATCATCATCATAATGTTTGTAGTAATATGAGAGAAGAGAAAGCAACAACATAAATGTCAAGTTCATGAATGAAACACTTTTGTTACTAAATGCAAGATGTCAATGCATACCCCAAAGGAAAACCACATTACACAAGAAATGATATAAGTTTCTTCCATCTAACATCCATTCACTATGAGATCTATGATTATTTGACTACAAATATTAGTGTTCTATACTTTTTTCCATGTAGACCATGTAGTAGAACAATTTCTTCATTTCTACAGAACCCTAGTCATAGTACAACCAAGGGCTAATCTGTTCAATAATTACTACATAGATCATTAGGATCTTAAACATAATCTTTGCTTACCCTATACAAATCATAGACGTCTATATCCAACATGTAGTCTTACTGTCATCAAATATATAAACCCAATTGTTTAGATTTTTATCCTTCAAAGAATTCTCTTATCATTGCATACATAGCCAAAGAGCCACATAAATTTTTGCAAAATAAGAGGAGTCAATACATCGACATCTTTATCTCTAAAACATATATACCATGTTCAAATATATAGATATATGAGTTGTGTACATAATACAACATTTTTCACAATCAACCATCCAAAGCCCATGCAATCCCTAGTGATTACTTAAGCAACCAAGACTCAACACATTACATTCAATCACCATTCATTGAATCATGTATCCAATATCATTAATCAATCAAAACAATTTCGTTGTCAGGGTTAAGAAGATCTATGCAAGTCATAACATCCTCTCCCATTGCACATAAGTCAAGGGGAAGCTATAAAACACTTTTTGAGTACAAGTAGCAAGAAATTCTTTGGCATACATACTAATCTATGTCAAATATAACCCCTATAAGCATAAGACATTCAATCATAAGGTATGCACACTCTTATCTCTACAACATATGTATATGAATATCCCTATTCAATTGATCTCCCTGTCAATCATTCAGAGTGCCGCTACAATCTCAATATAAATATTTCTATAATCCTCTATCTATTCCAGCTAAGAAATCAACCTTACTTCAACTCAAAAGAAACAATATCAACATAACCAAGCTCATACCATAATCATTATTCACACACTGTTAAATTAACCTCTACAACTTCAACTATATCAATCTCTATATGAGTGAGTAACACAATTCAAGTAGACTAATCATAAAGAATGTAAATCTAGTCAAATTGATCTCTTTAAACATAATCATTATCATGGCATCAAAATAGTATTTATGTTGTTAAAACTTCTCGTTGATCCGTGTCTAGACAATGAGTTTTGCACCCAATACAATCAAAGTAGATCTAAACAAGTGAAAAAAAAATTTCAAAGACATATAACTTATTCATTCCTTCCTACATAATATAGATTTGCTTCTTTAGCCCACCATTACACTTGCAACAAACATATGTATTCATTAGCTTCTCAGATTGGAGTCTCCTTGCCCTCTGGTGCACTCCAATTCAATGATAAGTCTTAGACTTGCTCAACAATTGCAGACAATATATATCTAGATCAATCTCCTTATATAGCCCTTGATCCAATCAAAACCTCAGGAAAAAACCAAGGTAATTGTTGATGGTAAAGTTTGACCAAAACAATCCTTCCACGCACACACAAATCTATGGGAAAAACCTTGGTTTCCCTCATGGTATTTTATTTTCATCACTTGCAGACGTGGTTGCATACACAAAACAAAGAAATCTTGGTTGAAACCTTCCCATCCACCCTGTTAACAAGCCTTCCCAGTAGTTGTAACTTTACAGCTGCACTGTTGATCCTTCCTTCGTGCGGTTGAAGTGAAAACTTTGGAAACTTCTCCTATGCTCAATCTAGAACTTACCCAACTTCTTCCTCAGGGCCTTCAACACTTGTTAAAGCTTTTGTAATCTTTGTATCACCTTGCAAGCCTCTGCAACTTAACCATTCAAACATCAATCCTACACTTGACACTTCAATCCTACACTAAGCATTGTTAACCATCATGTATACACCATAGTGAATAAAAATTCCGTATGCAACAACTCTGACAATCCATGGAGACAACCAGCGAACTGTGATGAAGTTGACATCAAGGAAAACTCGTGAGTCATAATGCCAACACTCCTAAGGAATGGCATATGCTAGTTGTAAAGAGAATCCTAAGGAATGACACTCTTTATTTTGGCTTGTAGTATCCTAAGAGCACAACTCTTACCTTGATAGCATATACTGATGTATATTGGGCAAGAAGCATTGATGATCAAAAAAGTACTCGTGGCAAGGCATTCTTCTTGGGAGATTGTCTTGTATCTTGGCTTAACAAGAAACAATCATCCATATCTCTCTCCACAACTGAAGCCGAGTACATAGTTGTAGCAGATTGTTGTACACAAGTTTTGTGGATGAAGGAAGCCTTGAAGGATGTTAACATAGAAACAAATCAATCGATCACTTGTAGAAATTCTTTGTAGATTCAAACTGCTTATGTAATTTTCTAAAACAAAAGACTTGAATCTACTATACTCATTAGCAAAAAAAATTAATCGATCGAGAAATCACAAAGCATACAAGAGAAATAATTCAATCAAAACATTACGCAATGATTTCCTGGGGAAATCCATAGCTAAAAACCCCTACTATTTGTTTATTGCATTAGTCAGAAAATATGAGAAGATTACAATGCTTTTCTCAAGCCCAAGCAACCTATGCACTATCTCTATCGATCTCATTTCTTCCTAGATAAGCCTTGGCCAATACTTAACCAATTTTCTGCTTTCCCAAGTCCCTATTTCCTTGCATTGTTCAATGAGGAATTAGGCCCCCATTTAATAGGAATTTTCCTCCATTGGATTGTGCTTTTCCTTTAGGCTCTTCCTCTGACTACATGCACCATCTGTATAATTTCGATAATTATACAGTTGATAGTACACTACCCTTGAACTCCAAAGTCAACTGGGTAACTCTCAGATCACACATGCATGAGTTATTTATGGTCGAATTATCAGTTAACCAGTTGAGCACATGAAGCAGCACCCCACGGTTAGACCTCCCAATAGTTCCTCCATCAGTTGGAACTAATTAAACTAACTTTAACTCAGTTAAACTGAATTAATTAATTACAACTCAAAATAAACTCAACCAGGGCTCCTATAAAGTAGGAGACACTCTACATGACTCAAGTTAGACCCTCAACTCGAATTAACTGAGCAACTAAGTCAAATTAACTTATTTAACTTGTATAAGTTGTCTTGTGATGTGGAATTACAATTTTTCTCCTAATTTAATTCAAGGAAAAAATTAATTTAGGAATTTCTTGCTGCATTTTCAACATCACCATCTATTGTGACAACATCAGTGCAATCAATCTTTCAAAGAATCTAGTGATGCATTCAAAGAAAAATCTTATCCTAATAGAGTATCACTTCCTCCGAGAACAAGTTGTAGAACAAAACATCAAAATGGAGTATGTCAACACTAAGGAGAAAATTGTATACATCTTCACAAAACCCCTACCTCGAGAAGAATTTTAACATCTTCATAAAAATATGGGGGTCATCTCTCTTTTATCTCATTAGACCATCCCTTTGCTATTGATGTCAAAGGGGGAGAACTATGAAGATAGGGGGAGTATCAAGATGACAAGGTAGCACCATGATGATTGGGAGTAGCATGATGACAAGGAGAGCACCATGATGACGAGGAGTAGCATGATGACAGGGGGGGGAACATGATGACAAGGGGAACAGTTTAGGAGGAGTTGTTTCCATCAATAACAACTGGGGATATTATTTTAAAAAAAAAAAAATTAGGGGAGCACCATGATGGCAAGGGGAGTAGTTTAGGAGAAGTTGTTTCCATCAATAACAAATGGGGATATTATTTAAAAAAAAATGGTATTGATGTCAAAGACGAAACCAACTCAAATAAATGATGGCATAGGCTCATAGAGGACATTATTATCTTTCCAACGAGAATTTACTTGTCTCTTAACTCCTCATAGTTTGAGAGAAAATGAATTTACAACTTGAAATATTATATCTTTTATGCTAGCTGACATGAGCCTACATATGCAACTCGGATCCTCCAAAAATGTATGTGTCTCTTCATTATAGGGAAAATATGTATAAATACAAATTTGAAATCGTAAATCTACCCATCCAATTTGGTTTAGACAAACAGAAGAGAAAAGTAAGAGCGAAAAGTAGAGCTCACAACTCGTGAACTAAGAGAGGCAAGGAAGACAAGGATTGGTTGGATCTTTCTATTGGACAAATCTGTTTTCTTTCTTGGCATTTTCTTCTGGCTTATATATTTGTTTGAGAAAGCACTACTCATGGAGTAAAACCATACTTCCATCGTAGCTCGGATTGATCAAATTTGTGAACAAAACCTCATCTTCTCAAGCTTGGACTGTGCCTTCTTTCTCAGAACCTATGGACAGAACCCACTTTTGTTGCAAACCTATGACTCGTACCTATTGCAGACCCGTGACTCTTGGCCCTGTGGCAGACCTACAATACCGCAGGTGATCCAGATTTAAACAGGAATGCAACAAAATACAGAGATAACCATATACACAAAGATGTAGTGGAATTAATACTTCATTTCATTAATGTAAAATACTGAAATATGCTTACAAACAGAAATGGAAACAAGCCAGCTAGGGCGATGGTAGCTTATCTCTGAGAAGAGATGTGGTGGCTACATGCCTCTGAACTGTGTTACAATGAGGCTCGAATGCCTATTTATTGTTGAGAAACAATGTAAAACCCTTAACAACCCAAAACCTAACCCTAGAAGGTGAAACACCAAATTGTGGGCCCCGTTTGGGTAAATTGGTACATCAATTTCTCTGGGTCGTAACTTTGGCATAAGATCTTTGTTTGACGCGTAAAATAGCTCGTTAGAAAGATCTATCTGAGCACTACAACTTTCGGAAGAGAAACATCAGTCCATGGACCCACATTGCTCCTAGATTTCCCAAAAAAATGTCGTTTAGGGCCTCAAAACGGCTCCGGAAGTTCAAGACCCGAAAAACTGCTAAAAATAGTAAATTGTGCTACAATTATGGAAACTGAAAAACTAAAAGAGACAGTTGTGGGGGTCCAAGTGGGATAGGTGGGTGGCCACCAACATCCACCTGGATCATTCCACCCCCCCTAGGAAGCAATGGTCCCCATTGTGTTGAGTTCCTCCATCTGCTGAACTTGGTCCCTGGTGCATTGTTCTACAACTTCTGATGTGTCCAATAATGGTGGGAAGTTTGGTCGACGACAGTCCACATTGAACACTCAGTGCAAGCAAAGGAATGGAGGAATGTTGTGCTCCAAAGCATTGTTTCCCATGGCCTTGGTAATGTTGTAAGGACCATGTCGGAGTGGTCTGAGCTTCTGATGGGTTCTGGTAAGGCATTTTTTCTGTCGATGCAACCAGACTTTGTTGCCCACTTGAAGATTGTGTGGTACCCCTGTGGGTGAGGAGAAGTTGTTCCTGTGTTCTGTCATGACTGTATCCCTTTGCTGCTACTGCTGCGTGGAGGAACCCTTCACAGGGGTCATGGATGTGGTGACGATCTTCCCCTTACTTTGGGAGTGAACCAGACAGAAAATGAATTTCCTAGTCTGGGAGATGAGCTTGCTGCCTTTCTTGGCAGTGATCAAAGAGGTGGCGGTAGGTGGGGCTACCTCCAGTATCCTGTATAATGAATCACCCAAAGAAATAATGACAACGCAAGGCCTTGATTCATACATAGCATGTCGCCTCCACAAGTATGGCTAGCCTAATAGTACATCACAAACATCCAGAGGTGTAACATCACATAATACCTCGTCTGTGAAGGGCTTGATGCTGTAGGGAAGGCGGCACTGCTGGCAAACTTTGAGATCTCATCCTTCATGAAGCCACCTGATACTGTACAGCTACGGGTGTGGTGTAGTTGGTAGGCCCAACCGCTTCACAACCTCTATTGAAATGAGGTTCTTTTGGCTGCCACTGTCGAAAATGAATTGCAGCGGCGAACCCTTCACCCACATCTGTGAGTGGAAAAGGCACTCCCCCTCCTCTGGGTCTTCGGGCTCATTCTTCTGGATCTTGTCGGTGGAAACAGTGACATTGGGCTCCGAATCAATGATCTACTTCCCTTTTCCATTCCCCTTGTCGGTTTCTGGCTCAGGGTTGGAACATGCATCTGATTCAGAAGCCTTCAACTCGGCCACCAGCGACTGCTTGGTCCAACACTCACTTGTGTTGTGAGTGGGGCTCTTGTGGAACTCACACCACTTTCCTGTGTCCTTCTTCGACTTCGTGGTGTTGTTCTTTTCTTGCAGCTTCGATGGGTTGTCTTGGGTCACGCCACCTTGGCTTTGTCCTTTGGTCTTCGGATTTGCAGATCCAAAGTCTCGCTTCTTCTGTTTGAACTTTTGCTCAATTTTGACAGCGTATCAGTAGACCGTGCCGAGCGAGGAGATGTTCAGGAACTCCATCTCTTCTTGGATGTATCTGTGTAGGCAGCTGTGGTATTTGAGTACCAAATGCAACTCAGAGTCCTTGATACCCAATTGTGTGCGAAGGGTATGAAAAATGTTTGTGAACTCTGGCACATCTTGGTCCCTTCCCTGCCGCAATGTGGTCCATTTGATGTATTTGTCCTCATAGCTTTTGACAGGGTAGTACTGCTCCTTAACGGCATCCCGGAATGAATCCCAAGTGGGTGCGGCTGAAAATAGTGAGCCTATACTTTCATCCTTCTGCTCGCAGTAGGTTTCCCACCAGTCCTTGACGTGGGGGGCTACTTTGAGAAGAGTGAAAATAATCTTTTCCCGACTCGAAAATTCATGAACAGAAAAATACCCATCTAGCAGATTTAACCATTTTTCTATGGCATCCATGTCTATTTGACCCTCAAATATGGTGATTTCGAAATTAACTTGTACCTTAAACGGTGTGGCATTTCCAAAGTAGCTGTTGGAAGCCAATGTGTCGCCTCTGGGTAGCTGCTAAAGGATCTGCGCAAAGTTGTCCATCATCGCATTCCTTTGTCGCTCGAGGGCTTCTTCGAGCAAGATTTTGATAGGATCTCCTGCCCCCTCGTCTTTCTTTTCATCTGCCATGGGAGGCCGTCGGGATCTGCGAGGCTGGTCTTGCAAAGTTTCGACCAGTTCAAGCCCTAACTCCTTATATCCTAACCTCGTTGGGGACATGCAAAGAAAAATAGAGAAAAAGTAGACCGCTCTAATACCACTGATCCGGATTTAAACAGGAAGGCAAATAAATACAGAGATAACCATATACACAAAGATGCATTGGAATTAGTACTTCATTTCATTAACGTAAAATACTAAAATATGCTTACAAATAGAAATGGAAACAAGCCAACTAGGGCGATGGTAGCTTATCTCTGAGAAGAGATGTGGCGGCTGCATGCCTCTGAACTATGTTACAATGAGGCTCGGAGGCCTATTTATTTTTGAGAAATAATGTAAAACCCTTAACATCCCAAAACCTAACCCTAGAAGATGAAACGCCAAATTGTGGGCCCCTTTTGGGTAAATTGGTACATCAATTTCCCTGGGTCGTAACTTTGGCATACGATCTTCGTTTGACGCATACAATAGCTCATTCTAAAGATCTATCCAAGCACTACAACTTTGGGATGAGAAACATCGGTCCATGGACCTATGTTGCTCCTATATTTCCCAAAAAACGTCGTTTAGGGCCTCAAAACGGCTCCGGAAGTTTAGGACCCGAAAAACTACTAAAAATAGTAAATTGTGCTACAATTATGGAAACTGAAAAACTGAAAGAGATAGTTGTGGGGGTCAAAGTGGGATAGGTGGGTGGCCACCAACATCCACCTGGATCATTAGGCTCATGGAAATATCTCAGATATTCCAGACCTATGTTTTAGTGCTAACCTGTGGCACTGAACTTTCAGACCTGTGAATATTTTACAACTTGTCAAGCCCTCAGATCATTGACATTGAACCTCAAATTGGTGGAAAAAAGAGATAGAACTCTGGCATGTAACCTCGACCTAGGGATAAAAGAATTTTTAGACCTGTGATAGAATGAATTTCATACTTGTGGCATATTTCCTCATATGTTTTAGCAGGTCTTCTGAATCTCAGACCTATGGCAAAGACCCTTGACTTCTGAAGCTTGGATCTATAACAGAGATAAACTCGAACTTGCGGCACCTTGACAGTGAACTTGAGACACTTGATTGGGATTTTTAGCATCATTTGAGAGAAATTTGTTGGGCGTTGTTTGGACCAACCTAGTGATAGAGTTAAGGATGCCTTTAGAGCAGAGTAAAGTAGAATAGAAGATCAATTGAAGCAAAAATTTGAAGGGTACCTAGGAGCACACTAGAAGAGACCTACAAGCTTGTTTGAAGAAGACCTATTGTGCATTTTTGAATAAGTTATGTTGAAGTACTATTAAAGGAAGTCTTGAGGCATTTGAAGACATTCTTGATCTCTTATAATGTAAGTCTTTTGTAAAATTTGTTTTTAACCAAGTTGGAGCTTGGAAGTTGTTGAGAGGATTGGAGTCCTCATTTTGACCTAGTAGGAGCTTGGTTTTATTCAAGGTTGGATACTTCAGAATTTAAAATATTGTTGTACATGTTGGAGCCTGATTTACAAGAGGATTGGTGTCCTCATCGTTTTGATTAATAAAATCATTTTTGTTTTTGCCTCTTATGTTCTGTTTCAATTTGTGATAAACAAAAACTTAACTAGCATAAATAACAATTAAAAGAGATATTGATTCACTCCCCTTACCAGTATTTCCAACAAGGGAATCCATAGGCTCACCTCCACCCTCAATCATCAAGGGAATCCTGAGGCTCCCCTCCAACCTGTAATGAATATAGACATATATACATAAGCTTATTTTCTACCCTGTGAGTATGGGCACTACCAACCCAGGTAGTCTTTTGTCGATGGGAATATTATCATTAAGAATCTATAGCCTCACCCACCTCCACCCTACACATCACATGGTACAAGTGCCCAAAAAGTCCCATGTCTGACTGCCCCAACACGTTACACCAAATAATGTAACACAACCCATGACTTGGACACACAACACAATACACGAACACGTGGCACAATACCACATATATAGATGACTGAACTCATTGTAACATAGACTCCAGAGACCACATCATCTCTATTTATCTGAACAAAGTCATATTGCCTCTAATGTCTTTCCCATGCTTCACCATGTGCATCCACAATCCAAATCTAGGATCTGTGGTGTTTTTTTTTATATACATGTTTGTCCCAACATGCCACAAATCACATTGATTTCCCTTTTTGTTGGTGTATTCTTCAAAATCTCATGTTCATAATATAAACATGGGTATAATATTATAATTATATTCACATGATATTTAAATCATAAACAGTCAGGGCTACTTTTTCCCAATTGATTCCTTTAACAACTGGGAATCACAAACATGTCATCAATTCACATGCTAATTGCTTGACAAGCATAACCAATGATTCTTCCACAAGAACAATTGAGATAATAACTTGTCGATCATAATGGCATCATATGCATTCATTCAATCATTAACATGATCATGATCACAACACAATTACATGTGTCCATAAGGTCAAAGTTAAGAGATTGTGATCATAACACAATTACATGTGTCCATAAGGTCAAAGTTAAGAGAACTTCCTTCATCTGTGCATAGCATGCACATCATTAGGAACATTAGTTCCTGACTTGGCCAAGGCATTTGTTACCTCAAGCCCATTTACTTTACCTTTTATTGTTAACTTTTTCATGATTGTCTTGCCATTGTCCATTTATCCCTATGTACTCAACCATCCCAACTAGCTGTCACATTTTTCTTCCTATCTTCAACTGCCCTTTATTCATATGTTAGGCTTCATCCAAGTCTTACATTGCTTGTTGGGTTCCACACAGCTCTTCAAGAGCTCCATTAGTTTTCTCTTTCCCCAACACATTCCCAAGACCCCCCCCCCCCCCCCCCCCCCCTAAAAAAAAAAAAAAACATAACGGGAAAGCACAAGAAGAAAAATGAAGGAAACATAGAAGTCCAATCAACAATACAAAGCCATAGAAAAAGTGGCATGGCCATGCACCAATCATAGTCCAAAATCGTAAATCAAATATAAAACCAAAATTTCAACACCCAATGCCCAAAGCATTCAACATACATAATAATTTAATTCCCCATTAATCCTGGTGTTTCCAAGGGTTCATAAATAAAAGCTCAACTCGAGCCTTCTTCAAGATTTTATGGCAGCGTTTTTTACCCTGTAATTCCTTCCGATGCCCTACCACATACACATGAGTGTTAGTAAATTAATAAATATAAAAATGTATTAGTTTCCTTTCCCTTTTGTACCAAGGATGCTTCCCAACAACTAAACACATATTTCAATGTATATATTAGTCATATGTCTCAAGATCCAGAAGATAAATAACCATATTTTTATCTCAATAATAAGCTTTCAAAACTAGAATTGTTACATGCACATGCAGATGCACATATCAACTCTCAAATGATTTAAATTTCCTTGATGAGTTCAGTTATAATTGGAAACCGACTATTTTTCCCAAACCAAGATCATTAATTTCATCTAGCCTCTTGTATCGAAACCAAACAAGAAGTTAAATTCAGTGTTTATACGAAGGCTAGTAATCAAGGTATTTGTGATCTTAGGAGAATTAATCAGATTCAATTTATTATACCAGTATTAGCTCATGCATAATCATGCCTTTACAAGATTAAACTTCATCATATTACCCAAAATTATTGACCTGAATAATTATTAGTATCTTTATTGAGACTCCCACTATCATCTATCAAAATCGGGACTCGTTAGCTTCCTTCAGTCTCTTCACTGAGGCTATCACCTTCAACAGTACCATTAACATCTTCAACCATGTCCTCGTTATTTGAGTTGTATGACTTAGAGAGGCAGATCCTTGTCCTCAAAAAAAATTTGTAAAGTCTAATAACTTAAAACACACTCTATTATCATAATCTCGTTATTTGTGCCACATTCTTCACTTTCTTTATACTAGGAGAATACCCCATATGGAAAATTATATATTTATTGAAGAGGATGAGGAACACAAGAGAATTTTTGATAATTCAAGATAAACTCTAATATTGCAGTCTTGAGAGTCAGTTATCGGCCGTCCACATATAACATATTTTATTTTATAGCTTATTGCTTTCATATTTATGAATGTGGCATGCATATGTAGACAATCTCACCAATAATAAATGTATAAAATTAATCAATCACAGGGCCAGACCTAGTACCTACTTGTACAGGCAAGCAATCACTTTACCCTTTACCTTCATGTTGCTACGACCAATACCAGTGAACAACCACCAATCCCGCCACTTGCCAGGAGAGCTACGAGTCCTTTGACTATAAGGTCTACACAAGACCCTTGCTCTTAAGCTAATCCAATTTAATTACTGAACATGGATGCCCCATCTCGTAGTGAGATATGACCTTCACAGGCCTCAACCAACCTTTTTTCACATGTCACATCCCATTCCTTAAATAAGGAAGGAATTAACCAAGGAGAATAGGCATTCATAAGGTAAAACATACCATAAACATATGGGAAACAATTAGCCTCTACTAAGGTTCTCAGCCTCTTACAACCTACAGACCATGGGATTTCTGCATCCCAACCAGCACATAATGCATATCCCTAACATTCACTGAATCAAGCGATGTATGTCGAATGCACACCACGGAGGGATTTCCCCCAAATCCCTCATATTGCATGGATATGACGTGCATAATCATTCCAAGTATGAAAGAACACTTCACCCAACCAATGGTGACGATACGCTACAAGTAACCATAGTCACCACCCTACTAGCAGTTCTACAAAATTTAAAGAAAAGACAAAATTCCAAGGTCACAACCACCAATTGTCCAAACCTTCAAGATGTTTGATAGAAAGCACATATTTTTCCAACGAATTTCTCCAAATAACGTGTCAACATCATTGCAGTTAATATGCAATCAATCAATACAGACCAATTTTTAACACCTAAACAATTGTTTAGTTAATTTTCTACAAATCATCATGAAACCCCTTTGCAAGAATCTTGTTGACACTTGCCCATGATAGAGCCTATACAGTCCAAGTGTTGAAATTGGATGCTCTAATGCCAACTATAAACACCCACCTTACCCTTGTTGAAGTGTTCACTTACTAATCCAACTCCTCAGGTATAGTTAGAGAAGTGGGATAAAAAATAAATTAATCGAGTTCTCAAAACTCAAAGTAGATATCACCCTCATCTTTGTCTCAGTGAGGTATTTCTAGTGATAAAAAATTTCACTCAATTTGGACTCCTAGATTTAAAATTAAGCTCTTCCAAATTTTATTGATTTAAAAAGAACATCTTTCTCTTTATTTCCACATGGCACCCACATGGAACCCACATAGTACCCACGGGGCATGCTTCCCTATTGTTATTTGGTAAGGGCTCTTGAGAGTCTTAGAACACATGCCTACGCGGCATAACCACGTGGCATTTGTATCATGCATGTGCCACCATAGTTGTGAACACATATGTATAGATATATTTATTAACATGTGTATTTAACTCTGGTGATGTACGATAACCCCATCATACAACCTACATCTCATCATCATCCAACTCCTTATGTGGATACTCTACATTAAATAACACATATGTTTGCAAGTGTTCATTCTCTTGATCATGCTTCAACCCCAACTATATATATATAGTTCATACATGTAAAATATGGCTCCCTTCCCCCACAATCTGTCTTGCCACGTAACCATTGTGCCACAATATCCAAGACGCTAACGCATCATCCATCTAACGTATTAACTCGCCACTCACAAAGTGTGGTATGTATATATGCAACACATAGAATATGCGTGATTATGTTTGTTATGTTATTATGTATTATATGGCATGTTTCCATGGCTCGTGTTCGATACGATAAATGAGTTGTCAAGCAACTGAGTGAAACATATGTATTATAACCTACACTTAAAGTATCACATTTCGCCTATGAATTTACATTTGCCAAAAGACAAGGTAACTCGGTTTTTTCAGTCGAAAAAAAACACCTTCTTTAATATTAGTAAAGAAAGTACAATTACATGGTTCTGTTCCATAATACAGTACCAAACTTAACAACAAAAAACCCAAGAAAAAAAAAAAAACTGACTGTTATGATATCATCCACTGAAAGTTCATCCAATGTTCAGAAGATGTTAGTTACAAAAAGGCAAAGTAGAAATAAAGCAAGTATCTTATACTAGTCCTATCTAAGAGGTAGGAAAAGTTCCAACCTCAAATCTGGAGTCTCAGTTGTATACAACATAATGTATGACTCCAGGGGATGCTGAAATGCCTCTTTTGGAGAGTAAGTTAGCGATGAGGTTCTGCTCCCTATATATATGATTAAAATCAATGCGCTGAAATGCACTGATCAGGTTACGAATGTGCTTCATCCAATAGGTCAGAAGATGAGGTTGGAAACATGACAATCCCTTTATCCAATCAATGCATCCTTTAGAGTCCCCGAAAATATGTAGATTGGAAATGTTGAGCCAACTAGTAGTGAATAGCAGCCCCCATAATGCGATGATTTTCGCTCTGTTGTTGGAACTGGAACCACCCTCCCACCAAAAGTGATAATACTTGTCAGGTTCAGTAGCAATAAGTACACCACATCCACATAGTCCAGATTTACATGCCCCATCGAAGAATCCCATCGGATATTCATTCCAGATGTCCTGCAAAATGACCTGTCTAGATTTTTTAATATGCTTCATGGGTCCTGTCTCAGAAAAATGAGAAACAATCCCCATGACAGTGTATCTAATATCAATTTTCTTGTCTTCAAAAAGGATAAGATCCATGTAGCGCCATATGTTAGCGCTTGAAATTTCACCTCAGGCTGAGAAAGGTAAACCTCAAGGCAACATCAAACCACTTAGCCTCGTAGCTAGCCCTACGGGGCAGGAGAGGGCTCTCTCCGGTCAATCTCAGTAAAGATCTTCAATGGGCGAGATGACCAATAGGAAAACACTGATTTTAGGCTAGTAAACTGATCAAAAGGGTTGATTTGGGATTTTTAGGGTTTTTGGTGGAAAATTGGGGAAATGGCAATTTTAGGTGCGGGGATTGGACACAGTTTCTGCAGGGGGTTCTTTGGGGCGAGATAGGAGATAGTATTGATGCCTTAGTTTGAGGTTAATGGATGAGAAAGACAGCTGAGAAGCTAAGGAGAGCAAACAATAACTTTGAATTCTCCTTAAACAGTAGAAAACATTGAAATTAAACAAACTTAAAAGCAGAGCATGACAGTCATGAATTCTACTTTAACACTTCATTTGTTTAATGTGCAGAAGGAAAAGAAAGGAAATGATTCACATAACACACTTACAAGTACATATAGAAACACACCATCAATACATGTGACCACAAGAATCCCAAAAAGGACTGCAAAACCCTGGTCTTCCTTAGCCAAAAATTGCAGAGATACAGTGAATAATACAATGATAGCTTCTCCCTCAAGAGTCCAACCATGAAAATGAGCAAGAAAGTACATAATATAGATCATCTAACCTCTTTCACTACCTCCACGGGTCGAGCTCACTATCCTAGGAGCTGTTTCAACCACTTCTAAACTAAGCACTGAAAACTAGGCAGTCAAAACAACTTGCCTCTATAAGCTAGGAAACCAATTCATTCATTTAATTTTCACCTATTTCATGAATGAATCTTCTAGAATAGGTAAATAAGTGTCATGTCAACGTAAAAATACATTAATTACATCAAAGAGGGTGAAAAATCCCATCAAAAGTCAAAACTAGTAAAAGCTGGGCGAATCCATGAGCTGTAAGTGAAAAATTGTGAAAATTGCCTGATGGGTCGCGCGCCAAATCCTGACGGGTCGCACGCCTTTGAGAGCACTTTTGGGGCACTTCCAGGTGTCCAAATGAGGCAAGAGTAGGCTTTTTGGAAAGTTCTGTGCGTCTACTTTCCAACCCAACTGGAATTTATGAATTTGGTTGTCATTTGCCCCTCCAAAATTGCAATCTCCCAAGACTGCTTTTTGTGTCTCAAAAATGTGGCAGAAAGTCATTTTTTGCTTGTTTTTTGACTTTCTGGAGGCCCAAAACTTCATAAAATCTCTTGTCCATGGATGAGCATATGTAAATTCTCATGAAAAATCTGGAAATGTTGAGTTTTTGCAAAATGGACTTGCCAGGATGAAGGGTCGCGCGGGGGGTGAGACCCGTTAATGGAGAAAACCTGTAAATTGCCTGAAAAAACCAAAATTTACCCAAAATGCTCAAAATTTCTTGGAATTTGTGCTGGGGGTCCCCAATAAAGTACCATGCTCAGTAAAAGAGGCTTTGGCCAAAATTTGGAGTGGATCGGGCCTTTTCCGTCGTTTTAGTGCCTTGGCCAACCTCCTTGGATCTGGCGATTGCAATTTTGACATTTCTCTAAAACCATGACACCTGTGCAAAAAGTGAAGGAGGTTTTTCTTCTTTGGCATGTTATGGACAAAAACCTCTCTCAGTTTTTCAAAATTCATCTTTTATTGCTCTGGAACATCATTTGAGTGCGACTTGTCCCGATGTGTGAAACAAGGAATTTTGTCGAAATGGAGCGAAATGAAGGGGATAGGGAGCTTCTAAATTCTTGGGGAAATTTTTGGGAGTGGGGAGGGATGTTAGGAAGCAGGGGAAAGTGGAATCTCAGAGATTGAGCAAGGGGAAGGGGTCCAAAAGGGAAAAACACAGGCCAAACCTAGAAAATTGCCAGGTTGTAGCTAGAAACTAGGGTTTGTGCAAAAATGAGGAATTTGGGGGATCATAGTGATGGGAAGCATTTGATAAGGTACATGAAGGATAGGAGAAGGTGTATGAATATCTGGATACAAGTTTTGCCAATGATTTGACCGTCTATGAGAAATCGCCTTCAAAACCCTAGGAGAGGGAAATGACCTTACCTAGGCGCAACTGAAGCATGAACAAGATGTAAAATGACTCATTAGACATTGACATGATAGTGACAACCCTATGAATGATGATAAGACCAGCTGAATGGTGACATGGACCGACATTTGGACAACTTTAGAAGGAGTTAAAGCAAACCCTAGACCTAATGCCTAGTGACCAAATTTTGCTTGAAAACTCTTTGAAATGACAAAATTTGACCTTGACACTCTGAGACCACTTTGTAAGAGCATATTTGATCACTGGAGGAAGGCTAGAAAGACTGACACTAACACCATACACCCCAAATGATGAAGACAATGTACGGTAACTCGGTTATGGCACGGGTTCATGGATTTAAAGGACCTTAGACTTAAGCTTGCCTCCACCCAAAATTATAATTTCATTTTTACCATAGGTACAAGATCAACACTATGGTTGCAGTGGGTAATAACTAGATTACCCTATATTTATTTATTTATATATTGAAACCGGTGGTCCATTCCCAACGATATAAATGCATCACCAATCATGAATACAAATAATGGCCATGGAACCTGCTTACAAGGCAACTCCTACTCCACGGGTTTACATCCGCAAGACCATAGCATAACTCAGATTTGGCACTGAAAAGCATAACAGGCCTATACAGGATAATGCCATCCATTTACCTTCAAAAGGTCTATAATGCTTATTTGAGACGTTATACTAACAAGTGGTCACTAGTTACATCTACAGTGACTTGCTCGATTGCAGTGAACATTATTTCACTCAACACATATTTATTGTGATATGAACCAATTAATAGCATAAATGTTATGTTTATCCAAGCCAAGGGAATTGAAAACCTAAAAACAACTTGCCAAGCTTATAATACATCCCCATTGACATCGTAGAGAACAAGCCTTTTACGTTTTCCTGAGCTTAGAGGGAATAGAATACAAACCCAATGGAAATGCCACTGGAAGATTTGGAAAAAAATACCCATATGAAATAGACACACCATTCAAGGCTAGAAAGAAATAAATCTTTAGTATTACTACTAAGAGACATGAATAGTGCTATAAATAGTTTTCCATCAAAATAAATTCAAATCATTGCAATAATAAAAGACTTCCATATTAGTCATTTTTGAACCATAACCAATACAATCACATACTATGTTCCAACACCTTTACAACAGTAACAACAACACATTAGTCACTCATATAGACAATAGATCAATAACACCCTTCTAGGCAAAAATGAAAACACATATTCATTAGTAATGAAAATATATGAGAACACTTATCTTGAAGGCTTTTGGGCAACTGAGTCTAGTACAATGACTCTCCACCCAACTGTACATAGTTGCAGTCAAGCTCTCACTTGCAGTTGTCACCCCTAGGCCATATTTCAAATACTGAGGGATCTTTTGCTCAAGGATTTAAGCACAGATATAAGTTGAACCAAGGACTCCATATATTTTTCCACCCTCTCCCACCAATTGAGCTACAACCCACAAGGTGCACAGAAAGTCTTGAGACTTTTTGTCTCCACCCTTTAGTGTTCAACATAGTGGTTCCACCCATCTTTAAAATTATAGAACCAATTATAAAACCCAGCTACAACAAAGAAGTCTCCAGAAAAAATTCAGCAATTTCCAGGGGCAATTCCTCCACCCCATCCCTTAGGCACTCAGAGAAAACCCATCTCCTTCCATTGGCTATTAGGGCAATCGAGAGGCAACTAGTCCCTCACCAGAAGTAATATCCTTTGAATCCTAGTCAAAAAAAACGCATGATCTCCTTAGGATCCCTTACTAACCATTCAATTTATTTACCTACTCTTGATGATTGTCGGCATCATTCCTTTTTCCCAGCTCTTCGTTGTCTTTTGTTGGATAGTCGGCATTGTCTGAATGGTTGGTGGCACTTGGAATGTTGGCACTGATGTCAACTAGACTGAAATAGATGTTTATGGAAGCAGATGTTGTCTTTGATGACCACTAGCCCAGTTGTGATGGTAACTGGGCTAGC
Source organism: Pinus tabuliformis (assembly GCA_031772625.1). Taxonomy (NCBI): domain Eukaryota; kingdom Viridiplantae; phylum Streptophyta; class Pinopsida; order Pinales; family Pinaceae; genus Pinus; species Pinus tabuliformis. The sequence goes on from CM062820.1 coordinate 162,648,241, forward strand.
ATTGATGTGCTTGATGTGTCAAGCGCAGGGGGGGTCTCATGGTTGTTGCAATCTCTTGTAGAGAATCATCATAGTAGAAGGCTTAGTGGAGAAGCCATAGAACGATGACTATGTTGGCTGGGGAGTCCCAAACTTTGGAGAGGTTTATGTCTCAAGAGATCAGCTTTTTTATCCCTGAAATTGGCATAGTTGGTGAGTGCCTGGAAAGATATCTCCCATGATATGTGGAACCTTGCAAAATGCCTCAGAAGAGAAATTTCTAAGAAAGAGAAGAAGATTCAAGGTGCAAAGAATAGCAGAGGGTTTGCATCCATTTTTTACGTAGCAAATGGGCTCAAAGATTGCATTAGACCTTCTCCACTAGAAAGTGCTTTGAAAATTATTTTCAACAGTATGTGGAAGTCCATAAATGGATCCCAGGATCAAAAGTTATTAACATTCGAAGTAAGGATCTTGAAGTCCTTAGGAGTAGTAAATTTGGAGTCTCAGAACCTCGAAAGGGTCTGAATCTTAGGACCTCAGAGTTTCAGAATCTCAGAGCCTCAGATGTTTATTTAAAAGAAACCTGAGATGGCATGGAACAAGGAAAGCAAGACCAGAACCTCAGAAGTTCGAAATCTAGGAACCTTGGAACCTCGAAACCTCGAAAGACCAGAATCTCATAAGGTCGGAACTTTGTAACTTCTTATTAAACTGAATTCTTCTAAAAGTGCCAAGGGTTGTAGGGAGCGGGGATTTACAAAGGAAATCGCTTGCAAAATCAAGGATCGAGGGACCCTTTCTCACTCCTCCGATAGGACACATGGTAGCAGTTAATTGGCCCTCAAGAGATGACGGTGGCAGATGATGTTAGCATGACACGGTTGTACAAGGGACACGTGGAAATCAGATTCAACATTTTTGGGTGGCCTAATGGGGAAACACCTGGTGACATGTGTCACCACTCAAGAGACGCCACATGGGGATGATGACAAAAGCATGATGTCACCCTGGAAGTATATCTCAGAGGTCAGAAATATCGTAACTCCTCTTTAATTGTATTTTGAAAAGATGTCGAGACCAGGTAGCTTCGGGCGTTGTGTTGGCATTTGGTCATGGATTCCAAAGAACCGAGGGTGTAGAGCAGGCACACAAGGTGGTAGGCCCCCAACAGGATCCTGAAGGGCTTAGCACCTAAGTGTTATGTCATCAGTCAAAGCACTCAGTCCTATGGTAGAAAATCAATAAGAGGTGAAGAAAAAGAGGCTAAAGGCCAAGCTCAAAGTCTTGCGATCTTGTAAGAACTTGAGAATCACTATTAATAAATTTATGAGATGTGGGGCTTCAGGATTGCAACACAAAGGTGTATGAAGGATGAATGAGTCAAAAGCTAAGATTAAATGCACGCAGAAGAGTTGGTCGCTAGAGTAAATAGCGATTGTCAAGATTGCTGAGTCAAGGTGATAAGGACCACAATTTGCAGAGAAGAGTGTTGGGAATGTCTTGAGTAGAAGTAATCCACCTCTAATCTCCTGTGCACACATCATTGAATTAAATGAAGAACAGAGCCTCAGGAACTGGAGGTCTAATCACAGTTTAGAGAAATCCATGTTGGAGTGCATCTCAAGCTCTATGAGAAATTAATAAGCATGGAAGAAACACCTTGGGCGTATAGGCTGACTGAGATTTAATTCTCAGCATGGAGAATCACACAGGTTCCCATTCTCATAATTGATTGTGCTACAACTGCAGTTGTTGAGTAGTTGAGCAGTTGAAAATGCTCAAAATCCCATGCTCCATTTTTAATATGATTGCAATAGCAAGAAGCCAGACGCTGCAGCAATATGGAGAGCCATTCATAGAGTACACACTCATGCTGCATGAATGGTAGGTTGATGGTTGTCAGGAACTGCATCGTTCACTGTGTGACAGTGGAAAAAAAACTGGGATTGTTATATATCAAAGTACAGAATTGAGAATTGTAGAGGGAGTTGAAGAGAGCAGAGTTGTGTATGTGAAAGTAGAGTGAATGGGCCAAGTGTTCAACTAAGACACAGTGTTGCAAAGGGCTATGATTAGAGTTCTAGGAGTAACAAGGAGCACAGTTCAAAGGAGATCAACAGAGTTAAATGGAAAAGGCTAGTATGACAGTGAATCAGATTTATATTTTTGTGTATATGCATTTTCCTATGTTTTCATTTTGAAAATTTTATGAAAGGTAAAACATTGGTTAGAGCAAGTAGTGGTCTGCATTCATAAGAGGTTAGTGTCTCTTGGCTAGTAGTGGCTTGCTATCTTAAGGGGTTCGGTGTCTCCTGTGAGTGGGTGCTCACAAAAAAATTGATGCTATGTTACACAAAACTTCTAGGAACCCAGTGTTTCAGCCCATACTTGTACCTGAAACTCTGAAACTTGATCGAAACTCGAACGAAACTCGACCATCATGTAATCATCTATGAGAGTTAATATAGACTTGGTTTTCCTTATAAATTGTCATCTATGGGTCTTATTCCTTTTTTTCTTGCAAGATAACATGATATTCACTTATTTATAAATTTCTTTATCTATATATATGATGTTTCGGTCAACGTTTCCATTTTTTGAAGGTGGCGTTTCTAAAAGTACCTATTTCAGAAAATCTGAAACGTTTTGGTACTTTGTGCAACTTAGAATTGATGTAATTAAGTAGGTGCTTAATTCACATCATAACAACAAATAGATTGGTGGTTTTCTCCCTTTGGGTTTCCACATAAAAATACTTGTGTCAATATGCGTATGATGCTCTTGTGATGGATTGTATGTACATTTGAATTCCTTGTCTTGTTGTTCATTTGTATTGTGTATGAATTCTATCACAAGTAACTAATAGTAGAGGAAAGAATTAAATAATTATACTTAAATTTTTTAGAACCTCATTATTATTGATTCACCCCCCCAATAATTATTTATTCCAACACCTTTCCATTTTGTGATTTTTTCTCTTTTCTCAATAGTTCAACCACCTCTTCCAGTAGATCGAACGATATTTGTTCTCTTTTCTGGTGCATTGGTCTAGCCGCGCTAATTTCTCTATTGTGTTGTTCCAACAGCTCCTCTCTTCTCTGTTGCGCTACTCCAACTGATCCTCTTGTTGTACCTTTGAGATAGTAGTAGGTCATCTATCAATGCCAGAGCATCTAAAATAATTGTTTTGGGGTTTTTGGTTTTAGTTTTGGAAGACCAATGAATGAAGACAGATGTAGAATTGAAATACTTAATCCTTTGGATAATATTAATATCTCAGCAAAGGGCTGCTATAAAGCTTTACACAGTGATATAGATCAAATAGTGGTGAGAAGAAGCCAGAAAATAATATGATTATCACAGTTTCTAGACTATAAAACAGAACAATCATAAGTAGGAAAACCTTCTAAACTACGTTCCAAAGATTCAAGGTAGTATACTTAAGCTTACAAAAGATACTAATGATTTATTGATTAGAGGGGATTAGCTAAACAAACAGTCAATTAATCCATTCTCTTAATAAATGATCACTTCAGGAGTTTATAGGAATAAATTGAGACACAATTATTCCTACCTAGATATCTCTATAAGTCATTAGCATATGAAGAAAAACATAATGATTGATAACTAGAAAAACTTACAGGATAACACAAACTGTTTAAAACCAAATTCAGAATCCTCTGCTTTGTATTAAGGTTCCAAAAAGACTGAGTACATCAAATGTCTAGAAAAGCTTCCTTCAAAGGTGCAACCAGGTTCAAAGTAGAATGAACAGTCACGACTTAACAAACAATGAACAATGAAACTTGAACCATTAACAACTCGAGAAGAGAGTTATTTATATAATAATGAAACTAAGAAAATATCATAAAACTGATTAAGATTTATTCTAGGAAAGGAAAGATCTTCATGCAAGAAGATAGGGGCAGTTATTGAACTACTTCTTGATGTCCCTTTTATTCAAGTTGTGTTGGCTTTGTTGTTTGATATTTTTCCCTTTAAGCTGCTTGATTGTTTGTATCCTTTACGCTGGTTGATTCCTTCATTTGATCTTTCATCTGATACTCTTTAAACTCTGTGAATATCCTTTGACCCTGCTGAGTAGCCTTTATTGTGTTCTTTTTACCTTTACTGTGTATTTCAGGTTTTTATTGTGTTTTTCAACAGTAAATTGTTTTAGATTTTATGTTACAGGGTAAAGTGATTTGATATGATCTTCGTATTTGTCTTCTAACTATATGCAGACTTTTTTCTTTGTAAGCCTGGAACAGGAGTTTTTACCTGCAAAACACAAAAATTGTTAAGAAAAACATAGGTGACAAAGAAGGTCGTCAATGGCTTTATTGAGCTCGAAAGGATATTGGAAGGAGTCCAGAGCGTATCGGAAGGTAAAACAATGGTTTTATTTGTGGCAGAGGTTTATGGAGGTTTCACTGTGTAAATGGACGAAACAATGCAAAATGGTGATTTTTACGTTTAAACGGAAAAACAATTTACTTTATGAATTATGGCGCAAAGTGGACAGTGGCCATTTTGTCGTTATGCGGGAGTTGGTTTTGGTTTTCATCGCACCACTTATGAGGCACGGGCCATTTTTGGGAGGGGTCACCTGATATAGTCTAGAGCCTGACACATAGCAAGGGGAGGTCGATGGAATACTACTTTTTCGGGCGGATAATGCTTGGACAGAGAGCCAACCCGAAATCGTTGAGGGTCGTTGGATTTGAATGCATTTGATCGGACAGTGGTGGAGCGAAAGAGCAGTGCAGAGGTAAGAGGAAAGAGCAACGGAGGGGCCCAACGATTAATCATGGCAGTATGGGCTTTATTATGGGTTAAAAACTGAGATTAGTGGGGTTTTATGGTTAAATAGAGGTTTAGGTTGGTTCTTCATTTAAATCATAAAAACATTTTAACAAAGAAATCCTTTGCAAAACAAGGTATGGCAGACTTGAAATAGTATGAATTCGGGCGGATAAATGACGTTGGGTCTGGGTTCATCACATATCACAATCACAGTTTAGCGAAGGAAGGCCCATCGCAAAGGAATGCGATAGGGGCCAGACACGATGTGGAAAATAAATCATGGATAATACTGTGATCGGGTCCGGGTTCCCATCGCATATCAGAGATCGCAATGGCGGAGGGTGTATGTTTCAGTCGGGACTTGCGATGAGGGGCGGATGCGAAATGGGCAATGAATTATGAAATATATTTGTGTCGGGTCCGGGTCCATCGCGCATCGCATATTGCAATGCGGAGGAGAGTGCATGCACATTGAAAAGTTTACGATCCGCCGATATGCGATGTGTTATGGAATACATAGTTTTATAATAAAACTTATGGTTTCGGGATATTTAGTAAAGGGAGTTAATAATATATGGGAAAGGGACTTTTAGGGTTTAATACTCTAAGTTAGTGTTAATATGAAACATGAGCGGAAAGGGGAAATACACTAAGTATAATGCCTTTTCATGAGTTATTTGCTTTTCACATATATACATCAGTACTTAGGCTAAACATCTTTTTGTGGGTTTTTTGGGTAAGAGGGGATTTAACATGGGGTTTTCACTTTTCCTAGGAAAAAAGGATTTTAACCTTAGGAAAAGGGGTTTTTTATGAAAAATGAATGAATATGAACTGTATGAAGGTGGGAAGGGGAAATTAGTAAATATAGGGATGGATGGGGATGAGGGAAGTTAATTAATTCATCTTTTATACCTTCGTTTGCTTTGTGTAATCGCCTCATGGACATAGAAACATATGGTAAAACATGATAAATGTGCATTTTGTCCAATCAATCATCATACTTATGCAACCTTTCTTCTACTTACCCTTTGCTTATCCTATCATTTTTTCTTCACTTAATGGGTGCATTTAAGCTAGCAAACCCTTTTCCTTTCTTTTTATTTTAAAAAAAGCAAACTATCTAATTCTAACCTTATAACATCCAAGGGCTCAGATTAAACTGATGAGCACCTTATTATTCTCTACCTAACCACTGATCTGCCAAGATTAAACAGTTTTGACAGATCTTTATTATCTAATTATAACATCAAATTTAAAGCATGAAGCAGTCAAGATTAAACTATTTGACTATCATGGGTTGTGGAATTTATGACAAGTTGCACACAACCATTATTGTGCGGAAAAAATAGTAGTGTCATTTAGACTTGCTCACTTTCAGAGTTTATTTGTTTTCTTTTCTTTCTAACCTAACATTTTCTTTTTGTCTTGATTTTTTTTTTAGGGCATCTAACCTAACATTTTCTTTGATATGGACATCATCATCAAGATATTTTCAAAAACATTTTATTCAATATTGTTATGTCCATATCCTAACTTAACATTTTTTCAAAACATCTTTTTTTTTCATTTTTTTGACTAATTTATTCTATCTTATCAAAACCAAAAAATGCTACAACATTGGCTCCATCTGGGGACTGCTTTCTCCTGTAGAATGCAAAGAACCTGCAAATCCATGTTCCTTCTCCTCGGGCTATGGAGTCCTTGCTGTAAAAGAAAAATCACACTAACATCTTGAAAAGTAAAAGAAAACCAAAGTATTTACAATGAAAACTATTTCAACTTCTTAGTACTGAATGTAATGTTTGAGAAACCTTCCATTTATAGGATAAGTGGAATATAGCCTCTCAAGATTCTGTAGCACAAAAGTGTTGTTACCCTTCACTTTAGCAATTGCTAAAGGTCCAAACCATAGATTGTCAAATTTGCGATGCTTTCCTTTCTCTTCTCTCCTGGCATCCCATCTTAGAACTAGATCACCTTCCTTAAACTCCCTTTCCCTGGCTCTTCTTTCAAACAGGGCCTTCATCTTATTCTATTATTTCTTCAATTTGTGTTGAAATTCATCTCTATTTTCATTAAGTTCGATAATCTGATTTATTCTTCTTGAAAAACCATCAAGTTCATCTCTTGAATCCTGCAAGAATTTTAAAACAGGGAAGGCGAAATTGGTAGGGAAGATTTCATCTTTCCCATAGACTAATTGAAATGGAGATTTTCTAGTTGATCTCTTTGGAGTAATTCTGTTTGCCCATACTGCATAAATCAAATGTGAATCCCAGCTCTTCTTATGATCAGCTAGATTCTTTTTTATTACCTTTACCAGACTTTTGTTTGATGACTCTGCAAGGCCATTACCTTGAGGGTAGTATGGAGTTGAATGATGTAACAGAATCTGATATTTCTGGAAAAGGTCAATCATTTTAATGCTAGAAAAAGATGTTGCATTATTAGTGACAATTTGAGTTGGGCAACCAAATCTAGATAAGATATTCTCCTCAATAAACTTAATTACTACTGAATCAGTAGCATTTCTGACTATAATTCCTTCCACCCATTTAGTAAAGTAGTTTGTTGCAGTGAGGATCCATCTATGTTGATTACTTGAAGTGGGGTGAATCTCTCCAACAAAATCTAATCCCCATTGAGAAAAAGGTGTTGAAACTGTTGATGGAACAAGTGGAAGAGCCACTAATTTTTGTTTACCAGCAAATATTTGACAGGGAACACAACCTCTGACCTTTGCCCCTACTTGTAAGAACAATGTGGGCCAATAAAATCCTCCCCTCATAATCTTGTATGTTGTTTCTCTCCAAGCATAATGTCCCCCACAAAATCTTGTATGAAACTGATCAATGATTCCTTCAGTTTCTGATTATGTTAAACATAATAACAAAATATTCAGTGGATCTTTCTAGTATAAATTTGCATTTATAATGTAGTACTTGATTGATTTTAACTTAAGGGTTTTACACTAGGTTTTGGAGAATGATGTTGGACACTCAAAATGGATCAAGAAATTTACAATATCTTGATACCAGTTTGACAACAAGAATTTTTCATCAATGTGTATAGGACTGATCTGCTCTGAAGGTAGAGGTTCTTGTGGGTTCTTTTCTTTAGGATGAAGGGAAGGTTCTTGTGGATTCTCCCCTTCTGCAAGGATAGAAGGTTCTTGTGTATTCTTCCCTTGTATTTCTAAAACAGAATTGATTCCAAGTACTTTGCAGTTGGATTCAGCTAGAATCTTGGCTAATCCTTTGACCTTTTACTAGCTTGGTGGTCTTGATAGTTAGATCAAACTCTAGAATTTGAGTGATCCATCTACCTCTTTTCACATCAGTGTTCGGTTGGGTTAGGACAATTTTCACAACACTATTAGGGACATAAGCAGTAATAGGTGAATGTAAGACATACATCCTGAATGATTTCAGGGTTTGAATGAGGGCATAGGCTTGCTTCTCAATGATGTCATACTTAAGCTCAACATTTGTCATAACCTTGCTGAAAAAGGCTATGGGTTGGTCATGGGAATCTTCATTTTTCCGTAATAGAACGACAGCAAGGGTTGTTTCAGAGGAAAAAGAGAAAATACTAAATGGCTTAGCATAATCAGGGCTAGCTAAGGTGGGAGCTTTACAGATAGCCTTTTTTATTTGTTCAAATGCATGCCTGGAAGAGGGAATCCATTTGACTTCATGGTCCTTTCGGAGCATGTTAGTTATATCTTTTACAATCTCTGCATAATTTGGAATAAATCTCCTTAGAAAATTAATCTTGCCTAGAAAAGCTTGAATCTCCTTCTTGTTTCTAGGTAAGGTCAATGTTTCAATGGCAGATACTCATTTGGGGTCAATTACTACTCCATCCTTTGAAATTATATGGCCCAACAGTTTTCCTTCTTTGACAACAAACAAGGACTTCTTAGGGTTCAATAATATTCCAAATTTTCTACACCTGTCAAAAACCTTCATCAAGTGCTTTAGATGTTTCTGATCAGATTTAGAAAAAAAAGTTATGTCATCAAGATAAATAACCACAAATTTATTTACCTGGCCCATAAAATCTATGTCCATAGCTCTCTAAAATGTTGCTCCAGCATTGGTTAAGCCAAATGGCATCCTAGCGTACATGAATGTACCCCAGGGTGTAGTAAAGGTTGTCTTCTCTCTGTCTGTTGTATCAACATTCACCTGATTGTAACCTGAAAAACCATCAAGCATAGAAATTCTTGTGCTCTTGAAACCATTTGAAGTAACAGATCCATTTTTGGCAAAGGATAATTATCTTTTAATGATGCCTTGTTCAAATTCCTAAAATCCACACAAAGTCTTATTTCTCCATTTTTCTCTCTAATAGGAACTAGATTTGCAACCCAATTAGAATATCTAAGAGGGAGGATGATCTGAGCATCTATCATTTTCTTAATCTCCCTTTCTACAGTTGGTAGAAGGGCTGGATTTATCCTTCTAAGTTTCTGTTGATAAGGTTTTGCTTCTGGCTTCAAAGGAATCTTATGTTGTATTAATGAAGTATCATAGGTCTTTAAATCAGCGTAAGTCCAAGCAAAAACATCCTTATAATTTTGCAGTAACTTAAGATATTGAGCTTTGATCTCAGGGTCCAGAGATCCACATATTTTGATGTTTCTGATATCTTCATCAGTTCCAATGTTAATCTCTTCTATTTCATCTTTTGAATAAATGGACTAAGGGTTTCGAAGGACATCATTTTGATCAAACAATTTTTCTAAAGGAATGAGTCCTTTTGGAATAAAATTATTAGATAATTGAATAATGTCATGATTATCAATTTGGGATTTAAAATATGAAGTATCATTTCCGTCTGCATTTTCATTTATTTCAGTTCTATCTTCATCAATTTGTAGAAATGAAAAATCATCTATTACCTGCAGAAATTATTTCAAATGTTCATCATCTTCGAATATTTGCCAATGTTTTAGGTTATCTAGGACAGATGGCCTATATTTGACTTGTATCTGATAGAGTACATCAATATGATCAGGAAATTTAAAAGAGCTAGCAGAGACAGCTGAGGCATCTGCATGAATATTTTGATCTCTAGGAATATGAGTCAAATTAAAAGCATCAAAGAAGTTTTCAACTGAATCCCATACTTCATTTCGGTAGGACCTAAGTCTAGGGTGCTTGGTCTGGAAAACATTTCTTACTTGCTTAACAATAAGTTCTGAATCAGTAAAAATACTTAAGTTTTGAACTTTTAAGCTTTTGGCTAATTGCAATCCTATAAGGAAAGCTTCATATTCAGCCACATTATTTGTAACTTCGAAGTCTAATTTATGTGATTGGGTTATATTTTCTTTTTCAGATGAAATTAAAACTACTCCAGCTCCTGCCCCATATTTCGTGCAAGAGCCATCAAAGAACAGTTTCCAAATATCAGTTTGGTTTGGTTCAGGACTTTCAACTACCTCTTCAATTTTGACTTGAGTTTTATGTTGGTTTGAAGTGAGTTGAAAACAACCAAAGTCTTGATCTATTGCATAAATTGGATGGTTCCTTGGCTGGTCAGTCTTACAAACAGTATGTACAAATCTTACCTCTATATAATCTTAATTGCTCTCCTCCATAAACAGGAATAGTAGCATATGACATATCCATCTATAGAGTTCCCCCTAATTTGGCACAGCAAGACCTAGAAAGGATCATTCCAAACTTGGGAGGGATATCTGTGACAACAATATCAAGTACTACACTTTTCACTGGAATTTGGGCAAGGGTAACCACTAGATCCTTGATCAATCCGAAACAGGCCACCCTTTTAGAATCAAAGGTGTGCAGGTCATGGTAGGATCTAGTTATGTCGAGTTTCAAATGGTCCATGATATATTTTGGCACAATGTTGTGTGATGCTCCTGAATCAAGCATACAATTATACAACATGGAATCATTTGTTTTAAGAGTTACATAGAAAGGAGGCACTATATCATCTATCATCTCTGAACTAGGGCCAAAAACTATTGTTGGTTTTTCATCTTGCAGACTTATGACATCACCTTTAGCATCAACCGAGGTATTTTGTATCCATTTTGTGCCTTGGCTTTTGTAACCAAGGTTTTTAGAAAGTTCTGACAGTGGAATTTGGATCTTAACACTCTCTGATTCTTTTTCAACATTAAATGTAGTCAAAATGTTTTTACCAGTTTGGGTAGTATCAATTGATTGATCTAAGGGCTGAATAAGAATTGTTTGAGCTTTAGCAATTTTGGTACGTGGTTAAATTATTGAAGTTTCCTTTGGAGGTCTCCCAGGACCAGGCCTAGGCCTAAGATCATACCTCTTGTTTAACTCTGCAATTAAAAATTCAGAGAAAGCGTGATATTTAGAGACCTATGAAGCTTCCTGATCTTCTTGAACCTGATTTTGTTGTGAGAGAGGAATGATGACTGTTTGATTGGAAGAAGAATCCATACTATTAATATCTTCAATAATTGTCATAGTATTATAATCAAGTTGTTGTTCATCTATCAATAGAGAAGTAGGAACTTGTTGATCATTGCTAGGTCTCTGAAGAATTTGTAGTGGTGGATTTCTTTTATACTAACCTTGATTTTGGTTTTGGAGTCTAGTAACTATTTGTTATATTGTCCTAGGTTGGGTCTCAATCTTTGAAATCCTATTTGATAGGTTTCTAAGAAGAGATGTTATTTCATCTATTTTTGAGTCTTCTGATTTAGTCTTAGAGGAACTAGAGGCTTCTTGAACAGATTTGAGTTTTCTTTGGGCCTTTTCTTCCTTAAGTTTTAAAGAAGTTGAGGCTGCCCTATTTGCTTCTACTTCTATAGCATTTGTTTGCATATCTTCAAGAGTTCTTGAAGTTCTCTCTCATAGCATAACAGCAAAGTCATCATCAAAAGCTTTAGAAAATCTACACTTAGCTGTTGCTACAGGGGGCTTACAATCAGCAGGCATTTTGTGATAGAGTTTATAGAATCTTTTGATAAAATCTGATGCTGGTTCACCGAAGTTCCTTTTAAGCTCTTCAAATTTTTTGAGGAAGTAAAGAGGATCCATTTTCACACCCCATTGATTTTGAAATATGATTGTAAGCTCTTCCCAATTTCTAATGGAATCTGTTGGTAACTGCGTAAACCAAATCCTCACATTTCCTTCAAGTGATTGTACAAACAATCTCATATAAACGTTTTATTGATCAACATTCATGTTCTCTGCAAAGTATAGGAAAGCTTGAATATGGTCCTCAGTTGAGGGACTAGTTTCTCCATTGTACTTGGGAAGGTATTTTAAGTATCCAGCTAGGAATGCATCAAGGTTATTAGGTAAGACTAAGGCAGCATATCTAGCTTGTACAATACGTCGAAAAGCCATGACAGAAAGGTGGTGTATGAGGTGCTTGAGGTGTATGAGGTTGTCCAGGTGGAGTATGAGGTGTTTGTGTGGATGTAGAGGATGAAGAAGAAGTAGAGGAAGAAGATGGTGATTCAGGGGTTGATGAACTAGTTGGAGGTGAAGAAGGAGGAGATCTCCTGAAAGACTTCAAAGGAGTCTTAAGAACTAACTTTGGGACCTGTAAAGGAATACCTTCTTTTGTTTCAAAGAGAGGATTGGAATATATAGAGAAGGTCTCCTCAGGTTGTTCAGAAGAAGAAGCTTCAGGTCGGTCAAAAATGGAAGGAAATGGATAGGTGGTAGGGGATATGAAATCTGTGGGTTTATATTCTAGTAGATCAACACCCAAATTAGATTCAATTTTAGGTGATCCTAGTGGTAGTGTGGGTATTGGATGAGATTCTAATTAATGAATAAGGTAGGCTAACTTAAAATCAACTCCTCTATCTAGAAGTTCAGCAACCCTAGGTGATAAATGGGAGTAATCAGGATCAGATGGGATATTACTATAGGGGTCAAATGATTCTAATTCTTCATACTGTAGGACTGAAGAGGAAGAAGAAGATGGTTGGTGTCCCCTTTTAGAACTATCTTTTCTCATAATCCTTTCAAGATCTGACAGAGGACTAACTATGTCAGCTTCTGAATGAGATCTGGTATGTTTAAAAGGTGCCAGCTTGGGAGTGTGGAGTCGCCTAGGTGAATGATTTTAACCTTTCTAAACCATTTAATCACCTTAAAGGAAAAGAATGAATGAATATCGTTGTCCCAAGGGAAACTTAAAATAAATTCGAATCCCCGGCAGCGGTGCCAGTCTGATGTTGTACCTCTAAGATAGTAGTAGGTCAGCTACCAATGCCAGAGCATCTAAAATAATTGTTTTGGGGTTTTTGGTTTTAGTTTTGGAAGACCAATGAATGAAGACAGATGTAGAATTGAAATACTTAATCCTTTGGATAATATTAATATCTCAGCAAAGGGCTGCTATAAATCTTTACACAATGATATAGATCAAATAGTGGTGAGAAGAAGACAGAAAATAATATGATTATCACAATTTCCAGACTGTAAAACAGAACAATCATAAGTAGGAAAACCTTCTAAACTACGTTCCAAATATTCAACGCAGTATACTTAAGCTTACAAAAGATATTGATGATTTATTGATTAGAGGGGATTAGCTAAACAGACAGTTCATTAATCCATTCTCTTAATAGATGATCACTTCAGGAGTTTATAGGAATAAATTGAGACACAATTATTCCTACCTAGATATCTCTATAAGTCATAAGCATATGAAGAAAAACATAATGATTGATAACTAGAAAAACTTATAGGATAACACAAACTGTGTAAAACCAAATTCAAAATCCTCTACTTTGTATTAAGGTTCCAGAAAGACTGAGTACATCAAGTGTCTAGAAAAGCTTCCTTCAAAGGTGCAACCAGGTTCAAAGTAGAATGAACAGTCACGACTTAACAAACAATGAACAATGAACCTTGAACCATTAACAACTCGAGAAGAGAGTTATTTATACAATAATGAAACTAAGAAAATATCCTAAAACTGATTAAGATTTATTCTAGGAAAGGAAAGATCTTCATGCAAGAAGATAGGGGTAGCTATTGAACTACTTCTTGTTGTCCCTTTTATTCAGGCTATGATGTCTTTGTTGTTTGATATTTTGCCCTTTAAGCTGCTTGATTTTTTGTATGCTTTACACTGGTTGATTCCTTCATTTGATCTTTCATCTGATACTCTTTAAACTCTTTGAATATCATTTGACCCTGCTGAGTAGCCTTTACTGTGTTCTTTTTACCTTTACTGTGCATTTCAGGTTTTTACTATGTTTTTCAACAGTAAATCGTTTTAGATTTTATGTTACAGGGTAAAGTGATTTGATATGATCTTCGTATTTGTCTTCTAACTGTGTAGACTTTTTTCTTTGTAAGCCTAGAACAGGATTTTTTACCTGCAAAACACAGAAATTGTTAAGAAAAACATAGGTGACAGAGAAGGTCGTCAATGGCTTTATTGAGCTCGAAAGGATATTGGAAGGAGTCCAGAGCGTATCGGAAGGTAAAACAATGGTTTTATTGGTCGCAGAGGTTTATGGAGGTTTCACTGTGTAAACGGGCAAAACAAAGAAAAATGGTGATTTTTACGTTTAAACGGAAAAACAGTTTACTTTTTGAATTATGGCGCAAAGTGGACAGTGGCCATTTTGTCGTTATGCGGGAGGTGGTTTTGGTTTTCATCGCACCGCTTATGAGGTGCGGGCGATTTTTGGGAGGGGTCACCCGATATAGTCTAGAGCCTGACACGTAGCAAGGGGAGGTCGGTGGAATACTGCTTTTTCGGGCGGGTAATGCTTGGACAGAGAGCCAACCCGAAATCACTGAGGGTCGTTGGATTTGAATGCATTTGATCAGACGGTGGTGGAGTGAAAGAGCAGCGCGGAGGTAAGAGGAAAGAGCAATGGAGGGGCCCAACGATTAATCATGGTGGTATGGGCTTTATTATGGGTTAAAAACTGAGATTAGCGGGGTTTTATGGTTAAATAGAGGTTTAGGTTGGTTCTTCGTTTAAATCATAAAAACATTTTAACAAAGAAATCCTTTGCAAAACAAGGTATGGCGGACTTGAAATAGTATGAATTCGGGCAGATAAATGACGTCGGGTCCGGGTTCATCGCATATCGCAATCGCAGTTTAGCAAAGGAAGGCCCATCGCAAAGGAATGTGATAGGGGCCGAACGCGATGTGGAAAATAAATCATGGATAATACTGCGATCAGGTCTGGGTTCCCATCGCATATCGGAGATCGCAATGGCGGAGGGTGTATGTTTCAGTCGGGACTTGCGATGAGGGGCGGATGCGAAATGGGCAATGAATTATGAAATATATTTGCATCGGGTCCAGGTCCATCGCACATCACATATCGCAATGCGAAGGAGAGTGCATGCACGTTGAAAAGTTTGCGATCTGTCGATATGCGATGTGTTATGGAATACATAGTTTTATAATAAAACTTATGGTTTCGGGATATTTAATAAAGGGAGTTAATAATATATGGGAAAGGGACTTTTAGGGGTTTAATACTCTAAGTTAGCGTTAATATGAAACATGAGCAGAAAGGGGAAATACACTAAGTATAATGCCTTTTTATGAGTTATTTGCTTTTCACATATATACATACTTAGGCTAAACACCTTTTTGTGGGTTTTTTGGGTAAAAGGGGATTTAACATGGGGTTTTCACTTTTCCTAGGCAAAAAGGATTTTAACTTTAGGAAAAGGGGGTTTTTATGAAAAATGAATGAATATGAACTGTATGAAGGTGGGAAGGGGAAATTAGTAAATATTGGGATGAATGGGGATGAGGAAAGTTAATTAATTGATCTTGTAGACCTTCATTTGCTTTGTGTAATTGCCTCATGGACATAGAAACATATGGTAAAACATGATAAATGTACATTTTGTCCAATCAATCATCATACTTATGCAACCTTTCTTCTACTTACCCTTTGCTTATCCTATCATTTTTTCTTCACTTAATGGGTGCATTTAAGCTAGCAAACCCTTTTCCTTTCTTTTTATTTTAAAAAAAAGCAAACTATCTAATTCTAACCTTATAACATCCAAGGGCTTAGATTAAACTGATGAGCACCTTATTATTCTCTACCTAACTACTGATCTGCCAAGATTAAACATTTTTTACAGATCTTTATTCTCTAATTATAACATCAAATTTAAAGCATGAAGCAGTCAAGATTAAACTATTTGACTGTCATGGGTTGTGGCATTTATGACAAGCTACACACAACCATTATTTTTCGAAAAAAATCGTATTGGCATTTAGACTTGCTCACTTTCAGAGTTTATTTGTTTTCTTTTCTTTCTAACCTAACATTTTGTTTTTGTCTTGATTTTTTTTAGGGCATCTAACCTAACATTTTCTTTGATATGGACATCACCATCAAGATATTTTCAAAAACATTTTATTCAATATTGTTATGTCCATATCCTAACTTAACATTTTTTCAAAATATTTTTTTTCATTTTTTTTACTAATTTATTCTATCTTATCAAAACCAAAAAAATGCTACAACACCTCTATTGTTGCCTTGTGTTTTTCTTTCTTATTCCAGATCTTATTTTGTGTTCCCTTTTCTAGAACTTTATTTCTCATTATATTCTCCCTTTCTCAATAGTTCGATGGACTCTTCTCTTTCTCTAGCTGCACATTTTCCCAGTAGGTCGAGTTTTTCCTCTTCCTTCCTCGATGCGCAGTCCTCTTCCCTTTTCTCTTGTGCTCCCTCTCTACCTATTTGAATGGTCTTCCTCAACCATTCAAATGATCTTTATTCAAATAGTGCCCCCCCCCCCCACCTTTCACATTATTTTCAGCCAAAAATAAGGGTCTACTTGTCCAGTAGCTCCCATATTTTTTTGTTAGTTGGCTTGCTACAGTGGGTGGTCAACACACCTTACCAGCTAGCAGCCTACCCTTGTTGCGGGTGAAACCACCCTAGGGCTTTGGGTTGAGAACCCTAACAAAGCAGAGGGCAAACCACAACAAGAAATGCTCAGGAAATCAACAAAAATGCTTATTCTACTAAACCGTGTAGGAGTGTCCTTACTCGGATGTCCTTCGTTTGGGTAGATCCCACAGGGTGCAAACCCTCAGCTTCTCCTGATGTTCTTGAAACCTGAAAATTATTCAAATGGAACATACACAACAGTAGAAACATAAAGCATGTTCATGATATTAACTTTAAATCATATAAATGAATGACTAATTATACATCAATATAAGATTCATAAATGAATTACAACATAACTTGATGCATAAACATATTTAACATCGAAAATAGAGCAGAATTCCTTTTATTGAAGTTAGCTACAAGTAAAGTGGAGAAATACGACCTGAGTCCTTCTCCGGCTCCAAGCGGAACCGTCCTCTGGATCTGTCCTTTCCCAGCCTTCAGCAATCTTCCTCCATCACCAATACAAGGATATCTCAAGCAAGATGGAGGATATCTATAACAAGGAAACAAGGGTTTCCTGAAGCTTTGGGGAGTGCAGGAGGCACAGAGATTCATCAAAATCGATCAGGGATAATCTCACTATAGTATCAATATCTCATATCTTCTCCCTTAAGGCCTTCCCATGGAGGTTTATTTATACTTCTCCAAAAAAAAAAATGAGTTGGGAAACAGTTGGGCCATGGGAAATAGGAGGTGAGTAACAGGTAAAACCCGTGAACTCCGCCCGAAATTAAGGAAATTTAATTTTTTTAAGTGTTTTAACATATGTACGTGGGTTGGATATATGTTGACCCACGTGTACACGCTTTTATCACAGGGAAAAGTAGTGTATAGGGAATAAAACATTGTTTTTTAGATTTTGGACCAAGTCTGGAAGGAAGGGTTTCCCTAGGCCATAATCAGAGCATCAAATCTACCAAGAGTGGTAAATGGTGCTATAACAGATGCCCCCTAATATATGAGGTCAGGAGGGGTACATGATGGCTAAAATGTATTAAGTGTATGGAAGGAATCATGTTGAGACCGAGGAGGAGTTTGCCAGAATTCAGCCTACCAAGCCAGCAAAAGAGATTAGAAAGAAATTGTTGTCTGAGGCAAGCATACCCATGCTCAGAAATAATAAAGCATGTTTGCATGTCAAGTACAAAAGTGGATCCAATATGCATATAAGTATAAAGGAACTAAAAGTACATAATGGATCATATGATCATAATCAAGAAAGTACATGTCTAAGTATCACACATAAAGAGCTGATCAATGATGTGGAAGTATGAAGCTGATCACTGAAGTCATGAAACTGATCCAAATAGTACCAAGTGAACATGATGGAATAAATAGTACTACACTACAACTCAGGTTCTAGCATATAAGATGTCATTGTAAGGAAGTGCAACATATAATGTGGATGGTGTCAACTAGAAGAAACAGGAGCAACTAACAAGTGAACCAAGACATGCTGATGCAAACCCGAGGTCTTCACCAACCGTCGTGGTACATTTCTACACAATGGGAATGAATGATCTGAAGTCGACCATGTGAGAAATCATTTGATTACTGGTCATTGATGTATACCGTTAACAAACGTGAGACTACTCACTAATAATGATGATGAGAGTCAAGGTACCCAGTACAATCTAACAAGTGCGAATAAATGAGTTGTAGTCGAACACTTGAAAGAATCTATCAATCAGGAGACAATGATGTTTTCCCACTATCGATAGTGAAGGAATCTGCCACTAATGACTATAAACCCTAAGGTACTACCAAATGGACTCTATATCCCTTTCCCAGAGCAATGAGCTAAATTCGATGGGAAAAGATCCACTATAAGGAAGGCATTAAGGCATCCTTCATCAATCTAGCATGAGTGTAACTCGTAGGCTAATAATCTGGAAGGAATCGAACGAAAAAAGATGTAGTAACTCAACCAAAGCACGTTTCTAGCGTACACAATATGTGGCTAGCACACGATAGAAACCCTCTGAACCAACCAATAATGAAAGCTGACACAGAGGTGAGGAATCTACCAATAGGGTCAAATGGAAACCAAGGCACTACATGAATCCCAATGTGTGATAATAAAAGCTAATGTTGAACACAAGCGAAACCACCCAGTCAAAGACCCATGATACTGATCGATGTTGAGCACAAGGTGACCTATCAATAATGAAAATAGGGCCAGGGTACAACTCTAGATTTTCCCTCAGATCAATTTGTCGTAGTTGATAAGGACAAGACCCGCCGGCAAGAATTCAATGGAGACCTTCTCAAATGGCACAAGCAAAGGACCAATAAAACTGATGTGATAACGAACATGACGCTGACAACCAGGGATGGCCGACTGAAAAATAGGTCAAGGGACACCGCAGAGAGGCCGACTCAAGTTTACTTCCCTTGAACAAAAACACGACTCAACTGTGACTACATGGCAGCATATGATAACTTTGTATAAGTTTGTCATGCAGGAGGCATAAGCAAACTCTCCATATGATTGGAAGAGGTAACCAATCGGAGGAGGACTGACTCGATAACAAGGTTAAGGCTCTCCTAAGTCAAACTAAAGCCCACCCCAATGGAGGAAAGACTTTCTTTTGAGTGCTTTGTTCAAGGGTGACACGACTGACTCTAGCTACCATAAAAATATGGAAATAATGTCCTGTTCCCGCTCTTTTTGGAATATATAATTTTTTTTGTCTTTTTATTTTATATGAAGCTTGAAAAAGAATAAAAGAATGCTATAGTACAGTGGAAAGAATGAGTGTCGAAAAAGCAGATGCTCTAGTTCTTGGGAGGGGAACATTCCTATGCTCAATGCAAGGTGGCGAAACTGGTCAAGGACACTCAAAGGGATGTTCTTTCCATGGGTAAAAGGGTGTGTCAAGTTGCAGAGGCTAAGTGATTGCAAGGTTGATTTTGCAGAAGACATGGTCGATAAGTGGCTTAAACATGAGTCCAAGTGAAGCTGGCTCAAGGCCAAAAGGTGCAAGTAGTCAATATGCAATGCAGTAGTACAAATCAACACAAAGGAGCCTCTATGGTATAAAGCCAAAAAAATAGCGAAGAAGTAGAGGAATGAGGCTTCAACGCACAAGTCATGGCAGGACTAAAGAGGACTCTCGAGCCTAAGAACAAAAACTTAGCATGGGTGCCAAGTGGCAACAAGGTACTATCTAGGGCGCCCATGATAAGGTAGTCTCTTCCACACAAGTTATGACACTTCTAAGCAATGAAAAGGTTTCACATCATATCTTGGTGGGGTCGATCCTAAGGCCAAAATGGGAAAGGAAACTGATAAATGCACAATGCAGGTGAAAAACCTAACCTATATGCCAGTTTCGAGAACCAATACCTGTCAGAATGGATCAACCATAAAAATGTCCAAAGGAGAAATATTCCAAGTTCTGTAGACATAAATAGGAACACTAAACAAGAAGTTGATATGTCCCACATATAAACTTCAGATAAAATCTTGTGTTATAGAATACAAAAACTTGAAAATGCGTACCTTATATATACAATATGGTACAGGGAACCACGCAGCCTTGCATCTTACAGATAATAGTTCTTTAGGATAAACCCCTTGCAGGGCTCAGGCCAAGGACTCCTTTGGTAGTCAAAACTCATGGCTTCAAAAATTTCCTCCTGTGAAGGCAAATTAAACTCCAAGAAATCATGAGAACTACAAGGATCAAAAGAGGGAATTAAGGGGTCCCATGTCCCCATAGGAGAAATCACTCGGTCAACTGCCAGGACCAAGTCCCAAGAAGGAAAATAATAGCTCAATGGATCCTTCTCAGAAGAAACTGAACATTGAGGATTCAACGCCACATAATTAACTCGTGGCAGGGTAGAGTCTACTTGAACACTTGGAACAAACCAAGGGGTATTATGTAGTAAATTCAAATTAGGGTGGTGATTATCATATGCAAGTTGATCAATAGTGACAATATTCCCTTTATGAGGAAAGCACATCACTCGAAAGAGTGAAGACACCACAGCATTCATCGCATATACATAATCATGCCCAAGTAGCATATTAAAGTCTAAAGGGTGATCAACCACCATCATATCAATTAAGACAGTCTTCTCACCTAAAGTAATAGGCAATTGAGGAAGAACACCCATAGATTCACTAGGTATTCTATCATAGGCTAACAACTGATTATCAGCTGTCAACAACTTTGGAGAACCCAAAGCTTTCCAAGTCAAGGAGGATATAATACTTGTAGAGGATCCTTCATCCACCATACATCGATAGACGTTTGTGGAATTAACTCTAACCTTTATTTGGAAAGGTGCAGTGGAAGGAAGACAAGGCTCGACAAGATTATCCCAATCAAAGGAGACACTCCTAGAACTTGGAGGGGGAGCATTTGAAGAAACTGGAATGCCCCCTATACCAAAATACTTTGTACTAGAAATCAAACAGACTATATTTTTAGGCACTTCACCCCCCAAAATAGGAGTGTAATCAGCCAGAGATTGCACTGGCTCAACCACATTATCAACCAATAGTTGATGAGACTATTGAGAAACCATATTAGATCCAGGAGTAGAAGAACCTTCAAACTCGGACCATATTCTTTGTACCTCTGGAATACCAAGGCATAAATGAGTAAGATGGTCTCCCTTGCATATCTTACAAGGAAACTTAGGTTTAAAACTTCCATGCCTAGGTTTCTTATCAACATCCATTCTGCCAACATGACTAGCAGTGGTTTGTGGAGAGTCCCCAACATGACTTGTAGAGGTCAGTGACTCTTTCCCAAGAGAGATAGGACTTGTGCCCCTAGCCCTACTCACAGAAGCAGGTGAGTCAACAGAAATATGACTCATAGAGGTAGGTGACCCATTGCTAGTATGACTCGCAATGACTAGACTTATGCCCCCAGCGTGACTTGCAGCGGTTGAAAGCTCATTTCCAACATGACTAGCAGAGGTTGATGATGAATTGCTAGTATGACTTGCAGTGACTAGACTTGTGCCCCCAGCATGACTTGCAGCGGTTGAAAGCTCATCTTCAACATGACTAGCAGAGGTTGATGATGAATGGATAGAATTATTCTTCTTCTTCGTCTTCCTCTTTCTCCTCTTTTTAGATCTCTTATTACAAGAGGGAGGAGGAAGAGGAATCCCATATTTCTCTTTGAAAGAAGATGAACAACCCATTTGATGCCCTTGAAATAAAGCATTCATCTGAGAAGCTTCAAGAACATATGGAATATTCAGAGTGGACCATAACCAAACTGGTAGTCCAACATTCAATCCAGGAATATTCAAAGTGGCCATCAAGGGGGTACCAACGTTTCCGAAGAAAGGAAAAGCACAAGGATCCCCTTTTGGAAGGGCACCTTGGTTGGTCTCCACAAGAATATTGGCCATAGCAAACTTATTCGCAAATACTTCCCTTGTGGGAATGTACAAAAGAATTTCCAAGGAAGAGAGATGCACAATCAAAACCTTTTCCCTTAAGGAGGCAACTCCACCACTTTCAAAAAGAAAGATCAAAATCCTTTCAATATCGATGGAGTGGTTGGTCAGTCACTCAGAATATAAAGTCCAAAAGTGACAAGACAAATATACCTAAAGCCAACTAGATACAAAGAGCAAAGAGAACTCGACTATAAAGTCCCTAAATATGCAACCAATCAAGCACCTTCCAAGTATTTCCGCTTTGGGTGATGAGGACTGAACACCAAAATACAAGAAAGAAAAAAATCAAGGGCCTTTCGAAAATATTCTGGGGTAATTACGCCCCAGGCCTACTAGCGAAGGTATCAGAAGAAGTTACGCTGACCTCCAAACAAGAGCCTTTGTCGGTGCAAGCACCCAAGCTTTGCAAAGGTACCCTCCAGAAGTATTGTTGAACATGATGCAACGTCATCCTTAGGTGCCATGGGATTCCCCTCCACAGCCACCTATGCGATCCCTAGGAAAGGCAACTATGGATACCAACTCATATCAAAAGTTGGGCGAACTGTCGTGAGGTAGGATCCAATAAGTAGGAGAGGGGGTATCTCTCTTCCTTGTCTTCACTCTCCCTTGTGCTTAACTCCCAGTCACGGAGCTTTCCCAGTCTTTCTAATGATATTGGATTTCACTCGTTATTCAACTTCTACGTTTTGTAATTTGAGCGGCCTTGGAGAGTTAACTCTCCACTCACCTAATCCAAGGCCCTAATGAACCTAAACTTATTGGTGTTTGTTAATGACAACAATAAAAGTTCTAGTTCATTTTATTAATCACTTGATTTTATAGGGTTGTTCTTTAAGTCATGGGTAAAAATGAGAGTGAAACTAATGATGTTTTGATGCAACAAAAACCAATAGAAACTTAGCTACATGCAGATGCAGTTATTTTCTTCAATGAAAAGAGATTTCTATAGATTTCTACGAATAAACTTGTACAAGCAACTTTTTCTTTTTCCAGAAAACACACTCCACACACTCAAAAGCTAACAAAAAGACTAAAATTCCTGCAATGCAAACTATAATGATAGTGCATGGATGCTCATACACGAAGAAAATGTGTTGCCTTACAAGATCAACAAGCCAACTTGAAAGTAAAGAGGGAAAAAATTCAATAACAAATTTCCCTCAAAACCAAGCAAAACAAATTGAAAACACATCACAATTCGCTTCTCAACAACAAAACAATAGAAACCGTAAACCAAAATCTTGGAAAAAGAGAAACAAAAAACATTGCTTTTGTGTTTTTTCTTTTAAGGAAATAAAAACAACTTTTTGAGGTCACAAAAGTACTACTAAAATTCAAAAGATCAAGAAATAAGTACAAGGAGTCTTCCAATCTCGCAAGTTATAAAACTCATGAATAAATTAAGAAAGACTACAAACTTGCACAAACTAATCTGAACAGAAGCAAAAGCTTTCGGCAAACCAACAAATTTTCAAGAAAGAAATACTGTCAAACTTGCCAAAAAGACTCTCAAAAAGGCACGAAAAGCAACAAGGCCATAAAACAAGGAAAAGCAAAGCAAGCGAACTTGAGTTCCGAGCTGAAAATGAAATTGAAAACAATTTCCTGTTCTGGAAGACCAGAACATCCAAGAACTTCAAAATGAAGCCTTGAACCCAAGACACAAACTACAAACTTGCTTAAGAAGAAATCCTAGGCCAACTCTTTTCAGTGAGAAGGAGATTTTGAGAAAGAAAGCTTGCAGGAAAACTGAGTTCTCCAGACAGTGGATGACCATACAACAGCATAAATCACCAGGCAGTAGACCTAACTGGGCAGAAAGGTTTGAAAAAATAATCCAAAAAATTGCATACGCGACTGTGTAAAGACACAGGAGCGTGCACATGTGTTTCTAATACAGGAAACTCGCATATACGCAAGTCTGCTTTAAAGAAACCTGCATGTATACGCTACTGTAATCAAAGAAAATGGAGTATACTAACCTTAATTAGGCAAAAAAAAAATCAAGGTCTGATCAAGAAGATCATACTTGATGCCTGGGACACTAATGGACCAAATAATATTGTAAAAGCAAGCAATCAAGAAACTGAACCTTGATTGAGAACAAACAACCCAAACCAAGAATAACAAGATTGTTATCCCCAGCGGAGTCGCCAATTTTGTTGCGGGTGAAACCACCCTAGGGCTTTGGGTTGAGAACCCCAACAGAGTAGAGGGAAAACCACAACAAGAAATGCTCAGGAAATCAACAAAAATGCTTATTCTACTAAACCATGTAGGAGTGTCCTTACCCGAATGTCCTTCGTTTGGGTAGATCCCGCAGGGTGCAAACCCTCAGCTTCTCCCGATGTTCTTGAAACCTAAAAATTATTCAAATGGAACATACACAATAGTAGAAACATAAAGCATGTTCATGATATTAACTTTAAATCATATAAATGAATGACTAATTATACATCAATATAAGATTCATAAATGAATTACAACATAACTTGATGCATAAACATATTTAACATCGGAAACAGAACAACATTCCTTTTATTGAAGTTAGCTACAAGTAAAGTGGAGAAATACGACCTGAGTCCTTCTCTGGCTCCAAGCGGAACCGTCCTCCAGATCCATCCTTTCCCGGCCTTCAGCAATCTTCCTCCATCACCAATACAAGGATATCTCAAGCAAGATGGAGGATATCTATAACAAGGAAACAAGGGTTTCCTGAAGCTTTGGGGAGTGCAGGAGGCATAGGGATTCGTCAAACTCGATCAGGGATAATCTCACTATAGTATCAATATCTCATATCTTCTCCCTTAAGGCCTTCCCATGGAGGTTTATTTATACTTCTCCAAATTAGTTTTTTCAGTTGGGAAATAGTTGGGCCACGGGAAATAGGAGGTGAGTAACAGGTAAAACCTGTGAACTTTGCCCGAAATTAACGAAATTAAATTTTTTTAAGTATTTTAACATATGTACGTGGGTTGGATATATGTTGACCTGCGTGTACATGCTTTTATCACAGGGAAAAGTAGCGTATAGGGAATAAAACATTGTTTTTGAGATTTTGGACCAAGTCTAGAAGGAAGGGTTGCCATAGGCCATAATCAGAGCATCAGATCTACCAAGAGTGGTAAATGGTGCTATAACAACCCTTTTCCTCTTTATTGGTTTTCCTTCTACCTGGTATAATTTTCCAAAGAAAGCATGGATCTGCATTCTCCTCTTGCAACCATAAATTCTAAAAATACCAAGCCATTAAATTTCACCACCTAACTGTCAATAGTTGACATGATCGATTCATATTTTCTTTCTTGCAGCAAGAAAATATTCAACCATCCAAGCAAGTGACCCTCCCCAATCTTTGGCATTCGTGTCCCTTGACTCAACCCATTTTTGTAATTAAAATACATGACATATTTACAATACATTCACAATTGGGAAAAATGACCAGGGTTGTCACATCCTTCTACCATTGCAACCATTGAATTCTTAGATAAAGGCCCTGGGTTGCATATTCCCATAGTTTGGAAATTTCACAATGGAAAAAGAGATGGGGAATAGTTTCCTTGTTTTGTTTACACATAATCCATTAGGAGGGTCTCATACCCTTTTTCTTTAAATCTTCCACTATTAAGGTTTTTCGATGATCTAGAATCTGAAAGGAGTTCATTTATGTGAGGTCGTCAACATTCCATACCCTTTTCCATTTGACTAATCTTGCAAGAGGTTGAAGTTCCTTAAACAAGGATTTGACTAATCTTGCAAGAGGTTGAACTTCCTTAAACAAGGAGTTATAACCAAGTTTGAAAGAATACAATGATGAATCCCAACCTCTTTACTCTTTAATGTCTAAACTTGTAGGAGTTAAACAACCAAGATTAGAAAAGAGGAAAGGAGTCAAAGGACTAAGATGGGATTGAACATTCTCAATATTTCAATTGTTATCTGTAGGGAAATCTTTTTGTCACAGAGTTTGCTATTGGTTGAGCATTAAGATTGCAACAAGACCTTCCAATTTGGGAAATCCTTTGGAGTTCACGATATTATATATTGTTGAGGTTGTGAAATGAACAATCTGTTCCAACACCAAAAAATATCAAAGGGAAGATCTTGGAACTGGATTTTTGGTTCCTCAAAAAGCATCAGTAATGACACCCGTGCCAAGTGTCGAGCAGTGTGTAAGGGTGGTTTTTCACTATCTTTGTGGCAACATTTTGAAGACCATAACCATGTCGTTGTAATTAGCAAGAGATTTATCATTTATTTTTGGAAACCTGGGTGTTTTCCTCTATGTATACATTCCTCTATCGAATAAGTTTTTATGCACCAATATCCTTCAATTCAAGAGGACAAATATTGAATAGAAAAAAATCACATGAGCTGCGGAGATTGGATATCATGTCTTGCTCACAAAATAAATCGATGGTGCCTCAATTATAAGAGAATTTACAAAATAGTCCTTATTTGTCTCAAAAAATCATGAACGTGTTATATTGAAACAATGGGCTTCTTACTCAGAACTTGCAGCAAGTGTTTCACTCACTATATGCCTCCAGTTATTGGCAGCATTTACCAATTCCTTATTAACATAATGGACGACAACATATTTTGGCGTCGTTGTCGGGGAACATTTTGAAGGATTTTTCCCCTAAGATACGACAAGTTTAGCACTCTTTGTGTAGGTGAGAAAAGACATTCTGATTGCATCCTCATCACCTTGGTGACTCCACAAATCTCATTATCATTTATCATCCTAGATTTTATAAAGCCTCACACTCGCTCAGATACCTCTCAGTAGAAAAACCCTTCTATATCTGACCCAGAGAAATTAATTTTCAGCAGAGTCTGGAAGGAGAAAAATTTTACTATCTGTGCTACTATCTCATCGTTCTTTGAAACTTCCTCCTCCAACTCCCAACACGCTTCCATCCACTACACAGATTTTACTCCTAAGTTCCTTACATACCCTGCAGAAGATGATCTAGAGCATCGTGCCCCAAAATCAAAGATTGAAGAGAAAGAAATCTCAGTTGCAACTCCTTTCGTTTCATTTCCTCCCCCTCCTAAGATTGAAAAAGGTAAAGTTATCCTCAATAATAGAAATATCCACTATACACTCAGTCACACTACTCTCAGCCTAGTTACTCCAACCACTGTAGTTTTGTCCCAAGTTCCTCCTGTAAATCTTAATCCTCCCCCATTAATCCAGATGGTTGTTTCGGGCTTCTTACTGAATAAATATGCCCCTCTTGATTTACCTCAACCCCTAAGTGTTATGCCTCAAGACTACCTAAATATTTTTCCTAGGTTCAATGGGGAAGATGAAAACACTACGCGGAGACACATTAAAACCTTTTGTGCTTTTGCTGAAAATCTAAATGTAAAACAACTGGATGTGGTCCTAAGACTCTTTGTGCAATCCCTTGATGGATAAGCCAGAAAGTGGTTTAAAGCCCTATCCAATGCATCCATCACCACCTGGGAAGAACTCGAAAACTCTTTCACACAAAAGTGGGGTGAACAAAGAGATCATGAGTATGTCTTCACAGAGTTCAATGTTATAAGGAAGAAGCCAGAAGAGGACATTTTAGAATTCATAAAAATATTCAATAAGTAGTATAATAACCTGCCTGTTGAGATAAATCATCCTCAATCTGATGCTTGTGTAGTATTTGTGGGAGCCCTTGAGTTTGAATTTGGCTTTACCCTGAGAGAGAGGAAGTCTCATACTTTAGATCAACTCCAAGTTGATGCTCTTGAGGTGGAAGCAATTTTCACCTCAGCAGGGAAGTCAAGAGGAAAGAATGAACCTCATGATAAGAAAAGGTGGAAAGAAGAATCATCCTCCTCTGGTCAAGGTAAATAATTACCAGGATTGAAGTGGGAAGAAATGGATAAGATTATTAAGAGTTTATCACACAAGGTGGTGAAGCTTGATCTTGATCCCTCCTCTTGTGTATTTAGAAGATGATCCAAGTGAACAAACACTAGATACACATGAGACACAGGGAAGCTTGTATTCCTCCTTCTCTGAATAAGAACAGGAAAACATGGCTCACCATGAGATGTGCCCTGATAGAGAAGCAGCAGTAAATGAGGAGGACATAGGTGATTAGTGTAAACAATTTCGGATTTCATGCAATCAAAAATACATCGAAAGTATGATCTCAGATCTTCAAAAAAGAGGTCAAGGGAACCTGAATAGCAAGAGGAAACTGCACCCCAAAATGTTCCCCTAGTGTTAAATAAAGGAAAAGGGAAGTTGAACCCCGACTCAACCAAAGCAAAAGCCTCCTTAAATAAGGAATGCAATAGCTCTGAGGAACATACAAAAAAGAAGGCACCTGTTATGATAAAAACCACTCGCAATAAAGAAAGAGAGGTAGAGCTGGAAGGCGTAGAAAAGGGCTAGTATGCATTCAATCTTCAAAAAGAACTCGAGAAGTTGAATATCCCTGTTCCCCTAACTGAACTTCTAAAACTTCCCACTTATAAATCTCAAGTCTCCCAGTTCATGCTTCCATCCACCTCAGTGCAGACCCATGACTATTTAAACCTTCAAGAAGAAATACCAATTGTTGTTTTTGGGCCTCATGTTGAAGAACTCGATTCTTCTACTGCACCCTTCGACGTGAACTTGGTAATTCATGACCTCTTATTTTATAACTATATGTTGGACTCTAGAGCCTCACATAACCCCATGCCATTAGTCATGATGGAACAACTTGGCTTGCAAATCACCAGAGCGTACAAGGACATATACTCATTTGACTCTAAGAGGGTCAAATGCGTGGGAATGATTAAAGATCTGGTGGTAAACTTGGCTCAAATCCCTGTAAAGAGCATAGTGATGGACATAGTAGTGGAAAATGTTCCCCCTCGATTTGTCATGCTCCTATCTAGATCTTGGGGTTCCAAGGTGGTGGGATCTATAAAATTAGATCTAACTTATGCCATTATTCCCACTTTCGGAGGCGGAGAAAGGAGGTTGTACATAGAGTCAAGTTTTTTAAAAATTGTGACCCCAGATGAAGGTTCTAAAAATTCTCCAGCATATGGAAAAGAAAGCAACCTCTCTTGCCTGTTCCTAAACGAATATGAGACCATCTTAGAAGAAACACAAGTACATATAACGATGCAGTTAGACCACCAACACACAGATGAAAACCAAGTGTGGAATTTATACTTTGACGGAGTGAATTCCAAAGAGGGAAATGGAGCAAGAGTATTGTTGGTACCTCCCGAGGGCAGCTTGATACCCCTCTCATCCAAGCCAGAGTTTGAGGCAACCAACAATGTGGCAGAGCATGAAGCATTGCTCCTTGGGCTACAAACAACAAGGAATGTGAATATCGAATGCTTAACTGTGCATGGAGACTCCAAGTTGATTATAAAGCAGATCGAACGATTTATAGAAGTAGGTAGGGAGTTCACTAACTCAATTAGAAGGTTCATGGAGGAGATTAAAAGAGTTGAGCATCAATTACCAAGTTGGGGACACATTAAAATTTTTGTCCAAATATTTTATGAGGTACATGATGGTTTTAATTGTTGAATTTCTAGAGAACAATGGAATAAGGTCCAGTACCCTGATGTTGAGATGGTGTCATTGGAAGGTTGGTTTTCAGAATCAGTTGAATTTTGAGTTGCCACTCCCTTTCTTCTTCTGCCTGCTCATAAGAGGTATGAGCAGAACTCAGTCAAGTAGCCATTTTCTTAACTAGTTGCATTGGAGAGAAGAGATCACCTAGTATATATACTTTCAGTAGGTATGGACAATTGTCATTCAAGTTTGAAGCCCAAGGAGAAGGCCCTAAGACTTTGGTGATGTGCTATCAAAATTTTCTATTTTTCTTAAAAGTTTTCAGCTATGTAAGTCAGTCAATTAGTAAATCTTATAATCATTTAGTCAGTTTGCAGTCAATCGGTTAATTTTTCAGTTTTTATGATGACTCCATGCCCAATGGAAAGAAGGCTATTGGTCTGCAGGTTCTCAGCACCTTGCCAGCAAGGCACTGTCCCCAGTTGGAGCCAATGTTGTCACTCACTGCATTATGAGTTTTCAGTTGTCCCAAGTGCCAAATAGAAGTGAAGTTAAAAGCCATATTTCAAACCTCAGAAGCTCTCAAAGCTAAATCAATCCCTCTCCATTGGATAGTGCTCGGAATAATATTTCCAACAGTATATGGAAGTCCAAAAATGGGCTTCTAGATTAGAAGGTATGGCCTGTTGAAATTCAGGGGTTCTGTTGCCTTTGAAATGAAGGAGAAAAGCATATCAGAGGTCCGGGAGTGCATCGCAAATCGCAATCGGCGGTCGAAGGCCCATGGCGCATAGTATATCAACGTTTCACAAAGTAGAGCTCTGATATCGCATATCGGTGATTGACATTGTCAAAGTATCAATCCTAACCAAATTGCGATCAACGATCGCCGATATCGCAAAATTGGTGATTGGGGGTTTCAAGGTCTAGGCTTATCGGTGATCGGTGGGTCAAGGGCATCGAACATCAGCGAATCGGCGTGACGGCAGGGTGACAATGCTAAAACATTATGATATCACGATGTTATGATATGATAGTGTAAATCACCGAGGAAGGGCCGATTGCGATTAACAAAGAAATTTAACGAAAAACCAAAGGCAGGCAAGCTCTTTCTCTCTCCTCTTGTAGGGCCACGTGGTAGCACAAGATTGGTCCCGAGAAAGACACATGGCAGCTGACGTCAGCATGATGTGGTGGTACAAAGGACACGTGGCATGCGGATTTGGCGTTTTAAGGGGTCATAAGGGGCCAAAATAGGGTGACACATGTCACCACTCACAGGGTGACACGTGGCATGCGGATTTGGCATTTTAAGGGGTCATAAGGGGCCAAAACAGGGTGACACGTGGAAAAGGATGATATCATCTCGTAGATCGGCGATCGCAACCATGGAGCAGCATGTAATCGGCATTTTATAAAGGTGCATATCGGGGAAGCCCCCGATATTGTGGGCCCAAAGCGAGGGGGACAGGTGGCATAAGGCGGGTCACATGATTATGTGTGCTTTATGTATCAATCAAATGGTTGGGCGGAGAAGTTATTAAAGGTTTTTATGTGCTAAAGCCTTCACGCTGGCCCTCCCTTATCCTCTTCCCACGTGGACCAAACCACGTCGCATATCGCAATTGCAAGTTTTGGGAGGGTGCAACTGGAAGCAAAGATTAGAGATTCTTGATCCCCGAGCTCTGATATTGGAAATGGGTCCCAGGCGCATATGTAGTATGGTCCCACGTATTATGCGTTGGGACCTGTTACAATGAAATATATCAAAGAATCGGCCCCCATCCCAGCTAAAGGCTTTTAGCTCCATAAGGCTTAGGCCTTGAGTCCCCAGGTTTCCACCATGTAGTTTTCACCTAAGCCCCCGGGGCTAAGGCATAAGGGGCCAAAGGAAATCGGCAATCGTAGCTTTATGAATCCCATTCTGTTTAAAGTTCCTAAATGGCCTAAGTCCCGATACACTTGTATGATTTGTTCCGCGGGGCACGATTGGTTCTGTTGGCTTAATCAAGATTGTAAGAAGGGACAGATGAGACGGAAATTGTGTTCAGAGTCTGTTATGGCCATTACATGTGTCACTCTCGGTTCCTGCAAAAGAAGAATTAAAGCGGTTAAGGCTGAAAGTGACAGGGAACCTGCCGAGAGAGTATGAGGCGTAATTTAGCAGAGACATGTTTGGACTAGAGGCCAGCAAAGAAGAGTGGCGTGGAGATATTTACAGGACCATCATTTTAGTTCATTTGTGAATTATGTTTTGTTGTTTTTTATTGATATTGTTATGTTGTTTTATTTCCAAGAAAGGTATATTTCTGTTGTAATAATTGGAGGTGACAGAGCCAGCACACCGAGATAGCTAGTCATGTAGGTAGCTTGAAGTTCAGCCTGAGATATTTTGTAATTTTCCTGTTCTCCCTCTCCTTATAAAAGGGAGGAAGAAGCACTTAGAAAAGGTTCTGAATTTTGAAGAATAACCACATGTTATTTCTGAGACTGTATCATTTCCATATTTGCATCTTTCTAAATATTAATGAAATGGTGGTGATTCCAACCTTCGAGTACTACAGTATGTTACCCCTCTATTAAATTCCATTATGTTCATATTTCCTCTCTAATTTCATGTAATTGTAGCTGCCATAAATGTTTCATATGTTCTTACAGATTCATTTGTGTTGACTGGTTAATGCACATGCCCATATGTAGCTTTGAGATTATATCTTTAAATTGCGCTCCATGAATCATTGCATCCAATTCTCCTTCATCCATTATGTCTACCTATAATTTAGATAAGTGTAGAACTCTTGACACTCCAAGCTCTATGTGATGAATGTAGAATTCTTGAGGTTTCAAGCTCTATATGATGAGTTATTATATCTCTCTTCCTTCTTTCATTTCTCTACTAAAGTTGATTAAATTGTAGGTCCTCGAACTACTCGGCATCCACTAGTTCATACATATATTCCTGTGAGTTGTATATGTGAAAGAGAACAATAAATACATGGCTTATATCCTTGGATGAATTAACCAACCCATGTTGTTTATTGTATGTATTTACATATGTGTATAAAATGTATATGATGTCTTCGGTTTCTTGAAGATCATATGAGACACATAAAATCTAGATGTTATCAGGCACTGGTCTTGTAAGCAATTTGAGGTTGTCTCTAGAAGCGACAACAGTGCCCATGCGGCATGCTTCCCTGTTGTTATTTGGCAAGGGCTCTTGAGAGTCCCAGGACACATGCCTACGTGGCATACATGTCATGCATGTGCAACCATAGCTTTGAACACATGTATATATATCTTTATTAACCTGTGTATTTAACTCTAGCGATGTACGATAACGCCATCATACAACCTACATCTCGTTCTAATCCAACTCCTTATGTGGATACTCCACATTGTATAACACTTTTTGCAAGTGTTCATGCTCTTGATCATGCTTCATCCTCAATATAAAAATGTATTTGCTGAACATCATATATATATATATATATAGTTCATACATCTGAAATATGTCTCCCTTCCCTACAATTTGTCTTGCCACATAACCACTATGTCACGATATGCATGATGGCTAATGCTCTGTCCATCCGACATATTAACTTGGCACTCAAATAATTGAAGTGTGGTATGTATATATGCAACACATCAAATATATGTGATTATGTTTGTTAAGCGACCTGAATAGCCACAGTGCTTGTTTATTGGCCACCCATCCGATGGACATGGTTGAGCAGATTAGATACATGGTTGTGGATCAAAGCACTAAAACTATAATTCGAGGATAGGTAATGAATTGAACGTTATGATATGCCATGTATTATATGGCATGTTTCCATGGCCCATGCTCAATACGATAAACGAGTTGTCAAGAGACTTAGTTAAAAATATGTATTATAACCTACAATTAAAGTATCACATTTGGCCTAGGAATTTACATTTTCCAATTGACAAGGTAACTTGGTTATGGCAGGGATTCATGGATTTAAAGTCCCTTAGATCTAAGATTACCTCCACCCAAAATTATAATTTCAATTTGGTAATAGGTACAAGATCGACACTATGGTTGTCGTGGGTAATAACTCGATTACCCTATATTTATATTTTTTATATATTAAAACCGGTGGTCCATTCCCAATGATACAAATGCATCACCAATCCCAAATACAAATAATGACTATGGAACTTGCCTTCAAGGCGACTCCTATACCACAGGTTTACACCCACAAGACCATAGAATAACTCTGATTTGGCACTAAGAAGTGTATCATGCCTATACAGGATAATGCCATCCATTTGCCTTCAAAAGGTCTATAATGCATATTTGAGGCATTATACTAACAAGTGGTCACTAGTTACATCTACAACAACTTGCTCAATTGCAGTAAAAATTATTTCACTCAAGACATATTTATTGTGAGATGAACCAATGTATAGCCTAAATGTTATGTTTCTCCAAGCCCGAGGCATTGAAAACCTTAAAAAACTTACCAAGCTTATAATACATCCCCATTGACATCACAGAGAATGAGCCTTTTATTTTTGCCTGAGCTTAGAGGGAATAGAATACGGACCCAAAAATTTGGCAACACCACAGGAAGATTTGGAAAAAATACCCATATGAAATACACACACCAGTCAACGCGAGAAAGAAATAAACCTTTAGTATTACTACTAAGAGACAATAATAGTGTTAGAAAGAGTTTGCTATCAAAATAAATTCAAATCACTACAATAATAAAAGACTTCCATACTAGTCATTTGAACCATAACCAATACAATCACATACTCTGTTCCAGCACCTTTACAACAGTAACAACAAAGCATTAGTCACTCATATAGACAATAGATCATAACCATGCCTCATACATAGATAATGCCATTTCATGCCAAAATGAAAACACATATTCATTATTAATGAAAATATATGAGAACACTTATCTTGAAGGCTTTTGGGCAACTGAGTCTAGTACAATGACTCTCCACCCAACCATAGATAGTTGTAGTCAAGTTCTCACTTGCATTTGTCACCCCCAGGCCATATTTCGAATACTAAGGGATCTTTTGCTCAAGGACTTAAGCACAGCTATCAATTGAACCACGGACTCTAGATATTTTTCCACCTCCTCCCACCAATTGAGCTGCAACCCACATGGTGCACAGGGAGTCTAGAGACTTTTTGTCTCCACCCTTCAGTGTTCAACACAATAGTTGCACCCAACTTGAAAATTCTAGAACCAATTATAAAACCCAGCTACAACAAAGAAGTCTCCAAAAAACCTTTAGGAATTTCCAGGGGAAATTCCTTCCCCCCATCCCTTAGGAACTCAGAGAAAACCCATCTCCTTCCATTGGCTATCAGGGCATTCGAGAGGAAATTAGTCCCTCACCAGAATTTATTTCCTCTAACTCCTTATCAAACAAAACTCATATCATAGCTCCTTAGCATCCCTTACTAACTAATCGATTTCTTTACCTACTCTCGGTGACTGTCGGCATCATTCCTTTTTCCCAGCTCTTCGTTGCCTTTTGTTGGACAGTTGGCATTGTCTGAATGGTTGATGGCACTTGGAATGTTGGCATTGATGTCAACCAGACTAGCATAGATGTTTATGGCAGAAAATCTTGGTTTTGATGACCACTAGCCTAGTTGTGATGGTAACTGGGCTAGCATTGATGTGCTTGATGTGTCAAGCTCAGGGGAGGTCTCATGGTTGTTGCAGTCTCTTGTAGAGAATCGTCATAATAGCAGGCTTAGTGGAGAAGCCATAAAAAGATGACTATGTTGGCCGGGGAGTCCCATACTTTGGAGAGGTTTATGTCTCAAGAGATCAGCTTTGTTATCCCTGAAAGTGGCATAGTTGGTGCCTTGAAATATCTCTCCAATGATATGTGAAACCTTGCAAAAAGCCTCAAAAGAGCAGGTTCTAGGAAAGAGAAGAAGGGTCAAGGTGCAAAAAATAGTACAGAGTTTGCATCCATTTTTCAGGTAGCAAATGGGCTCAAAGACTACATTAGACCTTCTCCACTAGCAAGTGCTTTGAAAAAGATTTCCAATGGTATGTGGAAGTCCATAAATGGATCCTAGGATCAAAATTTGTTGACAATCGAAGTAAGGATCTTGAAGTCCTTAGGAGCAGTAAATTCGGAGTCTCAGAACCTCGAAAGGGTCAGAATCTTAGGACCTCGGAGCGTCAGAATCTCAGAACCTCAAAGGTTTATTTAAAAGAAACTTCAGATGGCATGGAACTAGGGAAGCAGGCCCGGAATCTCGGAAGTTCAGAATCTCATAACCTTGGAGCCCTGGAAGGTCAGAATCTCGAAAGTTCGAAACCCTATAACTTCTTATTAAACTAAATTCTTTTAAAAGCACCAAGGGTTGCAGGGAGCAGGGATTTACAAAGGAAATCGCTTGCAAAATCAAGGATTGAGGGACCCTTTCTCTCTGCTCCGATAGGACACATGGCAGCAATTGATTGGCCCTCAGGCGCTCACAGTGGCAGATGACATTAGCATGACATAGTTGTACAGGGGACACGTGGCAGTCGGATTCAACATTTTTGGGTGGCCTAATGGGGAAAATCCCAGTGACACATGTCACCACTCAGGAGACGCCACATTGGGATGATGACAAAAGCATGATGTCACCCTGGAAGTATATCTCGGAGGTTGAAAATCTCGTAACTCCTCTTCAATTGTATTTTGAAAAAGTGTT
The DNA here is from genome assembly GCA_031772625.1 of Pinus tabuliformis. Taxonomy (NCBI): domain Eukaryota; kingdom Viridiplantae; phylum Streptophyta; class Pinopsida; order Pinales; family Pinaceae; genus Pinus; species Pinus tabuliformis. The sequence continues at coordinate 162,684,657 of CM062820.1, forward strand.
GAGACCAAGGAGCTTCGCGCATTGTGTTGGGGTTTGGTCATGGATTCCAAAGAACCGAGGGCGCAGAGAAATTACACAAGGAGATAGGTGCCCAGTAGGATCCTAAAGGGCTTAGCATCTAAGTGTTATGCCATCGGTCAAAGCATTTGGTCCTATGGTGGAAAATCAATAAGAAGTGAAGAAAAAGGGGCTAAAGGCCAAGCTCAGAGTCTCATGATCTCCTAAGATATTGAGAATTGTTATTAATAAAGTTACGAGATGCGAGGCTTTAGGATTGCAGCACAGAGTTGTATCAAGGATGAATGAGTCGGCAGGTAAGAGTAAATGCACGCATAAGAGTTGGTCGCTAGAGTAAATAGCGACTTTCAAGATCGTTGAGTCAAGGCGATGAGGACCACGATTTGTAGAGAAGAGTGTTGGGCATGTATTGAGTTGAAATAAGCCACATATGATCTCTCATGCACACTTCATTGAATTAAATGAAGAACAGAGCCTCAGGGACTGGAGGTTTGATCACAATTCAGAGAAATCCATGTTGGAGTGCATCTCAAGCTCTATGAGCAATTAATAAGCATGGAAGAACCTCCTTGGGCATACAAGCTGACTGAGATTTAATTCTCAGCATGGAGAATCACACAGGCGCCCATTCTCATAATTGATTGTGTTGCAACTGCATTTGTTGAGTATTTGAGCAAGAGAAAATGCTCAGAAGCCCATGCTCCATTTTTAATATGATCGCAATAGCAAGAAGCCAGACACTGCAGCAGCATGGAGAGCCATTCATAGAGTACACACTCATGCTGTGTGAATGGTAGGTTGATGGTTTTTAAGACACTGAATTCGGATATTCCACAGTTTTCATCTTTAATTTGTCGACATTTCGAGTCTAGACCAAGACTCATCATCAAGACTGATTCACAAAGAAGAGAAACAGTAGCAATAAATATGGTTATGATTGGGTGAGATGTCAAGCTGGTAAGCCGACCATCTAATTGATTTGAATACATTTTTATTATTTTTATTTTTAATAATATTCTTATAATTTTTAATTTGCCTTACTAATATATTACAAAGTGTTCATTATTGATTGTGTTTCTTTCTTTATAATTTAAAGCTTCTTTTAATTTTATTTTATTTTAATTAAATATAATTATTATAGTTTATAAATTATTGCTTGAATTAAGTTAATGTTATTAGTTTGTTTATTCAACTAAGTTTATATTTTTTTGGATAAATTACCTAATTTATTTTAATTTTAATTGAGTCTATATTAATCTATGTTTTTTAAGGGAGGGATGTTTTTAGTGAATTGTTTTTCTTTTAATGATTTGGTTAATACTTAGTTTAAATTGTGCAATTAGCTTGTATTTAGGTTTTCTTTAAAATTATTAGAATTTTTTAATTTTTTTTAATTTTTAATGAAATAAAATAATAATAATAATAATTTTGTTATATTTAATTAATTTTAATAGTTTAATTTTTAGGAGATTAATGTATTATTAATGTTGCACTTCTAAACTCATATGTGCTTATGTTAATGGATTATTGTTAATGAATTCTAAATAGAATCTTGATATTTTCTATGAAGTCTAGTTATTATATTGAAACACACTTTTTCTTTTTATAATTCTTCATGCCATTTTTATGGTTAGGAGAGGAGTTGTTTTGACCTATAGAGGAGTGGGCAAGATGAAGAGAGGTAGGGGGTTGTGAAAGGGAGGGTCTTTTTTAATCAATGGGGGTGAGAAGTGAGGTCCAATTTCTACTAATTTCCAAGCCTCCATCCCTATTGAGGTTATGTGGGTGTTTTATGATCTCAAGAGCTTCACGGACTTTACGCTTAAAATGGTGTTTTCATTGGCAATGACTTTTGTGTCTTCAAGGCATATATGGTGGTTTGTCTTACCTGCATGTTCAGCCAAAGCTAAGGAACGGGTTCTTTCCTTACGGATATCTACACTATGTTCTTTGAGCCTAATCCTGACTGACCTGCCTGTTTCCCCAATATAGTGTTCTCCACAGGAACAATTGATAATATAAACACCTTTCTGTTGGAGTTGCTCTTGGTTGTCCTTGACCGATTTCATTCTTTGTTTAATAGTTGTCAAGGGTTTGAATGAGGTTTTGATATCCTTCTTTCTAAGAATTTTGGCTAGTTTGTCAGTTACACCATGAATATACGAAAGGTAGGCATTAGTGGTCGGGGGGTTATTAGATTTGTCTTTATTGTTTCCGGATTTGGCTTTCTGAATGGCCTTGAAGATGTCTTTATTATTGTATCCTAGGTTGGCAAATGTTCTTCTTAAGTAGGTAATCTCTTCCTCGGTTTGGCTCTCATCTGATATTCTACATGCTCTTCTTAAGTAGGTTGATGGTTGTCAGGGACTGCATCATTCATTATGTGACAGGGAACAAAAACTGTGATTTCTATAGATCAAAGTGGGGAATTGAGAATTGTAGAGGGAGTTGAAAAGAGTAGAGTTGTGTATGTGAAAGTAGAGTGAATGGGCCAAGTTTTCAACTGAGACACAGTGTTGCAGAGGGTTGTGATTAGATCTCTAGGAGAAGCAAGGAGCACAGTTCAAAGGAGATCTACAGAGTTAAAGGGAAAAGGCTGGTATGACAGTGAATCAAATTTATATTTTTGTGTATATGCATTTGCCTATGTTTTCATTTTGAAAATTGTATGAAAGGTAGAACAGTGGCTAGAGCAGGTAGTGGCCTGCATTCATAAGAGGTTGGTGCCTCTTGGAAATTAGTGGCTTGCTATCTTAAGGGGGTTATTGCCTCCTGTGAGTGGTTTCTCACAAACAAATTGATGCTATGTTGCATGAAACTTCTAGGAACCCAGCATTTTGGGTCATACCCATACCCGAAACTCTGAAACTTGACCGAAACTTGAACAAAACTCGACCATCATGTAATCATCTATGAGAGTTAATAGATACTTGGTTTTCCTTCTAAATTGTCATATATGGGTCTTATTCCCTTTTTTCTTGCAAGATAACATGTTATTCACTTATTTATAAATTTCTTATTTATATATATGACGTTTCGGTCGACGTCTCCATTTTTAGAAGGTAACGTTTCTAAAAGTTCCCATTTCGGAAACTCTGAAACATTTCGGTGTTTTGTGCAACTTAGAATTGATGTAATTAAGTAGGTGCTTAATTCACATCATAACAACAAACTAATTGGTAGTTTTCTCCCTTTGGGTTTCCAAGTAAAAATACTTGTGTGGATATGTGTATGATGCTCTTGTGATGGATTGTATGTACATGTCAATGCCTGGTCTTGTTGTTCATTTGTATTGTGTATGAATGCTATCACAAGTTACTGATAGTATAGGAAAGAATTAAAGACTTGTACTTGAAGTTTTAAGAACCTGACTATTATTGATTCACCTCCCCCGCCTCAGTGATTCATTATTCCAAGACCTTTCCTTTTTTGTGTTTTTCTCTTTTTGCTCAATAGTTCAACCACCTCTTCCAACAGATTGAACGATATTTGTTCTGTGATGCACTGGTCCAGCAACACTAATTTCTATGTTGCGTTGTTCCAACAGCTCCTCTCTTCTTTACTGCGCTACTCTAGTTGCTCCTCTCTTGTTGCCTTGGGTTTTTCTTTCTTGTTCCATATCTTCTTCTACGTTCCCTTTTCTAGAACATTCTTCTGCATTATATTCTCCCTTTTCTCAATAGTTTGACTGACTCTTCTCTTTCTCTAGCTGCGCTTTTTCCCAGTAGGTCGAGTTTTTCCTCTCCCATCGTAGTTGCGCAGTCCTCTTCCCTCCTTTGCTCTTGTGCTCCCTCTCTTCTTGTTCAAATAGTCTTCTTCAGTGATTTGAATGACCTTTCTTCTAACAGTGGCCCCCCCACCTGCCACATTATTTCCAGCCAATAATAAGGGTCTGCTTGTCCAGTAGTTCCCATATTTTTTGTTGATTGGCTTGCTACAATGGGTAGTCAGCACACCTTACCAGCTAGCAACCTACCCTTTTCCTCTTTCTTTATTTTCTTTCTGCCTGGTATAATTTTCCAAAGCAAACATGGGCCTGTGTACTCCTCTTGCAGCCATAAATTCTAAAAATACCAGGACATTAAATTTCACCACCCAGTTGTCAATAGCTGACATGATTGATTCATATTTTCTTTCTTGCGGCAAGAAAATCATCAACCATCCAAGCAAGTGACCCTCCCCAATCTTTGGCATTTGCGTCCCTTGAATCAACCCATTTTGTAATTAATATACATGTCATATTTACAATACATTCACAATTGGGAAAAATGACTGGGGTTGTCACATCCTTCTACCATTGCAACCATTGAATTCTTAGATAAAGGCCCTGGGTTGCATATTCCCATAATTGTTTGGAAATTTCACAATGGAAAAAGATCTGGGAATAGTTTCGTTGTTTTGTTTACACATGATGCATTAGGAGGATCTCATACCTTTTTCCTTTAAATCTTACACTATTAAGGTTTTTCCATGATCTAGAATCCAAAAGGAGTTAATTTAAGGAAGAGTTAATTTAAGTGAGGTCTTCAACATTCCATACCCTTTTCCATTTGACTAATCTTGCAAGAGGTTGAAGTTCCTTAAACAAGGATTTGACTAATCTTGCAAGAGGTTGAAGTTCCTTAAACAAGGAGTTATAACCAAGTTTGAAAGAATACAAGGATGAATCCCAACCTCTTTACTCTTTAATGTGTAAACGTGTAGGAGTTAAACCAACAAGATCAGAAAAGAGGAGAGGAGTCAAAGGACTAAGATGGGATTGAACATTCTCAAGATTTCAACTGTTGTAACCAAAATCTGTAGGGAAAATTTTTTGTCAGAGTTTGCTAATGTTGGTTGAGCATTAAGATTGCAACAGGACCTTCCAATTTGGGAAATCCTTGGGAGTTCACGATATTATATCTTGCTGAGGTTGTGAAATGAACAATCTGTTCCAGCACAAAAAAATATCAAAGGGAAGATCTTGCAACCTGTGCCAAGTGTGGATCAGTGTGTAAGGGTGGTTTTTCATTATCTTTGTGGCAACATTTTGAAGACCATAACCATGTTGTTGTAATTAGCAAGAGCTTTATCATTTATTTTTGGAAACCTGGGTGGTTTCCTCTATGTATACATTCCTCTATCAATTAAGGCTTTTATGCACCAATATCCTTCAATTCAGAGGACAAATACTGAATAGAACAAAATCACATGAGCTGCGGAGATTGGATATCATATCTTATTCACCAATTTACATATCCTTCGCAAAAGAAATCGATGGTGCTCAATTATAAGAGCATTTACAAAATAGTCTTTATTTGTCTCAAAAAATCATGAACGTGTTACATTGAATCAATGGGCAACTTCTTACTCAGAACTTGCAGCAAGTGTTTCGCTCTCTATATGCCTCCAGTTATTGGCAGCATTTACCAATTCCTTTATTAACATAATGGATGGCATTGGTCGCTACAAAGGATTGCGTATTAGTTCTGGTGCAACTAGTCTGCTGGGCTTATTTCTTTTGTCAAAGAATTTAGCTATTACAAGTTGAGTATATATAAAAAAACTAGAGAGTAAAGAGGCTTATTTTACAGTCCAATATGATGTGTAAAAATATCATTACACAAAAGCCTAAATTTTAAGGTCAGTATAATGTATAATTATACTTAGACCAACAATTTTCAAACATATATTATCTGGCCTAAAAATAACCATAAAACCAATAAAAACCAAACCTCCCTAGCCATTAAATCACATCCTCAAAACTTAAAAAAACGAATTTATATTCTCTGAGAATTCAAACGTATATTATCACGAAGCACCCTTGTATAAACAAGCTACAGAGACATGGTTCTCCAATTATTGGAATTGCTTGGAATCGTGGCGAAGATCTATTAGAGTCATCCGATTTTGATGGTGTCGTAATAGTTTGGAAATGTGCAAAAATGGAGGGGATAGCATCTCATCTGCAAAGATGGTTTTCTACACGAGTATCATTGTTCAACAATGTTGAAGAATGCAAAGCCAATTAATTCTGTTGCAGATGCCAGAGAAATTGATGGCTCATATCGTTCTGTGTTCCAGATTAATGGATTTCGGACGGGTCAACAAAATTGAATTTTAATTCTGTTGCAGGTGCCAGAGGAATTGATGGCTCATATCTGTGTTCCAGATTAATGAATTTCAGACGGGTCAACAAAATTGAATTTTAACTGAGAGGCACTCGTCGGAAAGGGTTGAATTTAAAAACCGCTCATCTCAAGATCAACTACCACTATTCACTCCAACAGATATCCATACATTTCCCAAAACCACCAAAGGACCCGTCGGAAGTTGGTTTGTGGTTTCCTTAAAACTATTCATGGTTTTTTGACAGGAACATGACGGAAGCTTGGGGACCGCACATACTCTCTTTCCACTCCAATATATATATATTGGGTTAAAAAGTCCAAAAATTAGTGTAAAGGCTGGTAAAGGGGATGGTTTTTTTTTTTTTTTTTTCTTTGGTTAAAAGCCAATATTAGTCATAGTTTAATGATAATGTTGTTTTTGCTTGGAAAGTTATGGAAATTCCAGTTATATTTTGAGAAAATTTGTCAAGAATTTTTGTAAATCTAAGTTATAGTTGTTAAATTTCAAAATTTTAGGTGTCCTACACATTTTTGATGGTGTTGAATCCATTTCCACCATCAAAAACACAATTCAAACACTGTCTCTACAAGACTTTTTGAAAAAAAAATTGCCTGGATTTCAGCCACTTTTGACCGTCCCAGCAATTCCTCCGCCTACATAGACGACTCATATATATATATATATATATATATATAGTAAATGTTTTTAAAAGAGTTTTATAACTATTAAAGAATCAGTTTTATAATTGACAGAAATAGTTAGTCTAGGGAATAAAATTAAAAATTAAAAAAAAAAAAAAATATATATATATATATATATTTTGTAAGTGTCGGGAGTCTAGAGATTAAAGATGAATGTCAATGATGAAGTTTTTCAGGAGTTACACTAATAAAGACCATTTTGAGTCCAGTCATGGGCAAGTTGCACACTTGCTTGAGTGGGCCTAATGGTTAAGAGCATGTGTTTCCTCCTAAGAGGTTCACAGGTTCAAAACCAGAGGGGGGTAGAGTATGTATGCCTTCGTAGACTTAGCAGTGAAATTGTTGTGCAGAGGTGGTCCCTTGTCCCACATACAAGGGGGTTTCATACACCAATTTGGTGTCTGACTTGGTCGTGACCTTAAAATTGGATAATAATAATAATATTTCTTTCATTGTATTTAACATTTCATTAAGTGTTTTTTTTCCTACTGATATGAGATGTAAGAGCAGCAAGGTGAACTTATGAATTTAGCTGGCATTAATGGTACTCATCTTTTTTGTTTAAATCCCTTAATGGGTGCTCTACCATATCAAGCATTCATTCAAATATTTTGTTCTTTGCATCATTTCTTTTATAGGGTTAAAAGTTGGGATTCTTAAGTGCCTCAGTGATTAAGCCCTGTTTTCCTCATTTTTCTTCTAGTTATGTTTTAAACCCTAAGCTCTGCAACCCTCATTGCTGGATAAAATTTTGAATTAGAATAGTCATTCAATCTTGTGAATGTCCTGGGCACTGACCTCTTGCAGCCAAAGGTTGTCTCAAAGGAATAACACCAACAAAGAGAAATACTCAAGCCTCCATTCCAAATTGAAATATCAGCAATGTTGTTTTACCTTGTGCATGGATCCATTTAGCTATTAGAGATAAACCCAAATAAATGCAGTGTATTTATTTATTCTTTTCTTTCCCATAATGTCATCATCCCATAATTTAATGAATCTACCATTCCCAAGGATCCAAGTGAGCTTCTACTAGATGATTGAAAAGGTCGATTTAGAAGATAGAAAATAGGAGAACCCAAAGATTTATTTGTTTTCATATCCATACTTTTGAGGCTCACTCCTTTGAAGTATTTTTTACAGAGGAAACTTTTCCACCATTTTGAATTTCTAATAATTAATCTCCACATATGTCTGAGAGAGGAGAAGCAAAAATGATATTTCACATTACTACCTATAGATATTGAATCTAAACAAAGAGAGGACGGCATATCAACAAAGGTTAAAGCATTATTGAAAGAGTTTGAGGGAGTTATTCAAATGAAACTTCTAGGGGATTAACCCCTATAAGGAGCATTTCCCATCAAGTAGATTTGATTGAGGGATTTAGTATGCCAAATATGGAACGATATAGATTGACTTGAGCTAAGTGTGAGGAGATTAATCAACAAGTCCATGAGTTGTTAGATTTAGAACTTGCAAGGAAAAGCTTCGGTCCTTTTACAATACCATTGGAACTAGCTCCAAAGAAAGGAGATGAAAGAAGCATGTGCACCAATTGAAGGATTATTAACATGATCACCATCAAGTATCAATGTCTATTACCAATGATGAGTGCTTTGATACACTATTATAATGGAGCAAAAGTACTTCACTGAGATTGATTTAAAGCATAAATACTACAAAACCTAAATTTATGAAAGACAATCATCAAGACAAAGGAAGGATTGCATGAATCATTTCCCACACCATTAGGGTACACAAATGCATATATTTATTTCTTGTGGTTGATAAATGAGGTGTTGGAACCATATCCGAGCAAATTTTTGGTTGATGAATGAGGCATTGAAATCATATTAAGGTAGGTTCATAATTGTGTATATTGATGATATACCAATTTACAACAAGAAAAAAGAAGAACATGAGGCACTTGAGACAAGCACTCAACTGATTGAAGTACGAGATATTTTTATTAAATTTATGAAAGTATTATGTTGGCCCACATGTCACTTAGAGGGGGGTGAATCAGTTTGAGGTCAATTTAATAATTTAACAATCTTAATTAAACGTTTATTAATTTAGCAGTGATTATAACAGCATCTCATTAGTTATCACAATGCATCATCACATAAGCAACATAATACAAGAAAGCATCAGATCATAAGCAAACACAAATTTTTAGGTGGAAACCCAAATGGGAGAAAATCAACAACTCTTCTTCTACTCAGAGTTCAAATCTTTTATATCAACTTGCAAGTCCCAACCTGTGGGAGTCAACTACCCCCAAAATATGCAAGTTGTCATTTGTAGTAGGCTACAACCTTTTTTAGACTCGGACCTTGAAGATTCAAGAAGTTGATCACTATAGGCTACAACCTAATTGAGGATCCAACCTCTATATTGCATAAGCTATGACCTGCGCTAGGCTCCAACCTCGGAAAATGAGTAGGATCCAACTTGCTCTAAACTCCAACCTAATTGAGGCTTCAACCTCCTTCCTTTACTTCCTTGTGGGCCTCTATTTCATCACAATTTCAAAATGGATTCCCTTGAACTACAATACATATTGATACTGACCATACAACTTGTTGTTGCAACAATCATTGTCCATACAATCTTGTAACTGCAATAATCATTGAACATACAACCTGCAATCATACTATCATACAATTGTCACACAACCTACAACCAATATCTCAATTGAGATTGTTGTCAATCTCTGCTATTGGTTGTCATATTGTTGTCCCAAAACTTTTCTCTAACCAAAACTGTAATCTGATCATTCAAACCTTTCCTCGAAACTCCTGTAATCTGATCATTCAAACCTTTCCTCGAAACTCTTTATCTTCATGTGTCTAACATACCTGCGATATGATCATAGACCTTCCAAACATACACAAGGGCTTATGGTCATCAATCATGAGCCAAAACACTATCAAACCTATCTAGTTGCATTTGTGTATGAGTCATGATCACCTAGCATCTTTCAATTTTCAATTTGGATCAATAATGACTCTGAAAACCCACAAAAACTATAATAACCCATATACTAAATTAATTGTTCGACATAATTACAATTTCAAGGCGCGTTCTACGAATTGACAAGAAACTGGTGCTAGTTCCACAAAATGCCCACCGATTCCAACGCAGGTCACCGAAAGTTGCTAACAATGCGACAAACATGGTCGAACACATTAAAAATTAACCAACTTGTTTGCGTCGCAGGTCGAACTCTTGACCACCCACGCATTATACCAATGACTTACCAACTGTGCTCTTGGTGTGCCTTGTCACAATGGTCGACCCTCATTTTAATATAGTAATGCTACTACATTCAATGAACCCGTTGACTCTCCCAACCTTCGTGGGTCCACGGCATTAAATTGTTGTATCCATCCAACTCATATCCCAGGTCCATGGTGGCATCAATGTTTGGCTATGTCCACTTCATGGCCATGGTGGGTATTGTTGTAGCTTGTCTTACTTTTCTTTGTGTTCAAAACAATATATATATATATATATACAAAAAAAAATTAAGAAAATCAAAAAGCAAAAATTTTGATTTTGAATTTGGATTAATTTATAATGGTGGATTAAGTTGCACTAATCAAATCTTAATGCAGACTTAAGATTAAAGCAGGTGGGTCCCCATTCACCAAAGCTGACAGCGTTTAAATGTCGATTAAGTGTATTGGTGCAATGGAGAATACAGGTGGGGCCCATCGGATGGAGAAAACCCGACGGCACTACATGCCCAATGATTAACTCTTTAAGTGCCTCCACAAAGACTTTTCCATATTTATGTTGACTGCAAATCAACGGTTCACAATTGTTAAAGGGGGACTCCATCGGATTTCCTCCGTACAGGAGTCTTCCCTCGTATTATGTTAGCAAGTGAGCGTGGGTGCCATGTATTAGTTCTACCACTACTCTGTTATCTCCTTTCATCATACCCCTCTGCCACCTCATCAACCATGTCATTCGTCACCTCATCCATCTTGTCACCATGTCATCAATTCAAATTTCCCACGTTCACATTTAATTTCGTTCTTTCCCACCTGTTATTCTATTTTCTCTATAAAATCTCGTTTCTTCTACTCATTTCATTTGTCATTGTCCCCTGCTCCTGCTTCCGTGGATCCAATTGTACAAATTGTAGCTCCAGTCAGCATCACCCGCCACTACTCAGGTATTTGTGTGATATCTCTGACATCCAAGATTATCAAAATGTCAAAGAAATCCATTTTAGTAGGTTCTTCTTCCCATATTCCATTGATGGACACTGAAAGGGATATATTTGACCCAGTTTTCTCCATTAACTACATAGAAATTTACTAACATGTTCTTCTCAACCAAGTTGAGTCTCTTATATATGTTGCTACTGTTAGGTCAGGTGTTTTAGCTGCCATGATTCCTCAAACCCATGTGTTCCCAGAATTCATATATTGGTTGGTCTCTGCCCTCTATCCTCAAAAATGTTTTGTCATGAACAAATTAGGTGAAAATATTTTTCAAGTGTCTTCCCTTTTGATTCAGCAAGCATTATGTTTTCCTTCCTCAAGTTCTTATACTCCTTTCTCAGAAGAAACTCTGTTTTCTGCCTTCCAAGACTTATCTGGGTCGAATTATGCTCAATTGACTTTCTTTTTAATGCTTGTTGGGAAGCATTTACCTTTGGAACCTACTCATTTTCCTTTGGATACTTTTGTCAAGGAGGTTAGACCTATTCTTCAAATTTTGGCCAAGATTTTAGGAAGAGAAGATACAACTATTATTGACAGAGATATCTTGGGAATGTTCAGTTTGATGATGAATCCTGAAACAATTTTTGACATACCTGCTTTCTGGGAAAAGATGGTCAATTCTCAGTTAACAAATCTTTCCCTCACTGGATGTTTCATATTTCCTTCTTTAATTACTTACCTCTTCTTGTATACTCATGTTGAAATATTTATGCACCTGGGATTGAATATCATGGATCCTCACAAGAACAAACAGTCAGTGGTGTTTTGGACTGATGTGGTAAGAAGTAATGCAAATAATGAGGGCTTGATGTACTTTATCAGTTGCTTACTCAATTATAAACATATCTCATTCACCTTGCATATTACCAAAGTCCCAGTCCGTTCTCTAGCTCAGTAAAGATGTTAAAGTAGGTGATTGGTTTCTATTTGAATATTATGTAGAAATTAGATTATATGGAGCAAAAGTTGCCCCCTACAGGATCCCCACATGTGTTCCTATGAGAGTTTTTTCATTAGAAATTATTAGGCAGAGAATGTTGACCAAGTACTTTTTGTCCGAGCAAAGAAACGGTGTCTATTTAAATTTCCAATGACAATGGGACCTTTTATTGTGAATAACAGGCAAGTTATAGGAAAAGTACATAAATCTCTTGAAGATATGAATTTGCAGCTGGGTGAGAAATGGGCATATGACCCTCACCATATTATTTCAAATAGGAGAGTGGAAAATGTTTATCCTCCCTATATACATGAAGCTCGGCCAAATGTTGAGAAATTAGGAAATGTAGGACAAACCAGTTTTTCAAGAGGAGTGAAGGTTGAAACTCTTCATCAAAGTGAAAAGAATTTAAAGAGAGGTAGTGAAGATGTCATTGATTTGGAGGAAGAAACAGACAGAGGTACTAAAAGGGTTAAACTATCTGAGGGGGGTAGTTCATCATCAGCATCAAGTTTTCAATTACAGTTAGGAGAAGTTATTTGTACACCATCTTCTCTTATTCCAGAAGAGACTAGTTAGAGCTCTATTTCAATGATAAAGCAGTTGTATTCTCAGATTGAAGAAAAGAACAAAAAATTTAAAGAAAGCATGGAGTCCCAATTGGAAGCTCAGTTTATCTCAGATTACCAGACTAGATTGCTTTCTGCCATGGATTTGGAGAGAAATCAGCTCAAACTAGCTTTCTCTCACCCCTCTGCTTTGACTATGTCTTCTTCATCAAGTTTCAAGACTGTCAACTTGATAGTAAATGCTAAAGAGATACCACTACCTAATAAAATCAACCTACATAGGCATACTGGAGAATTGATTTATAGTGATTTGAATAAAACTTATTTGGTTGCTAGTAGAGCTGAAGCTTTGTTAGAGAAGGTGGTTAATCAATTGAAATTAGAAAAAGAAAATTCTAGATCTTTAACCACTCAAAATGAAGAATTAAAGAAATTGATTGTTAAAATTGGTGTCAATCTAAAGGATAGAAGTGTTGTTCAGAAATTGTTACAGGGAGATGAAACAAAAATTTAGGTGCTCAGGAAGAAGTTGAAGATGCCTTCTATAGAACATCCTATGGCTTCAGAAGTAGCACGGGTGGAGAAAGAAAAGGAAGCAGTAACTAATGAACTCCTACAAAGAAATGATGAGATTTCCAAGCTAAAGGAAATGAATTCTATTTTGCAGCAAAAGATTGACTCTCATGTTTGTACTATCTTAGTACAAGCAGATTCTAAAGACTCAGATGATAAACTAACTAGAGTCATGACTGAGCTACAAATTTCTGAGAATGAGATGAAGAAAGTTCAAAGAGATTATGAGAGTGCCTTGAAGATTATAAAATCCATTGAAAGAGACTTGGCAATGTCTAAGGAGAATGCTGAGAAGTACAAAAATGATTTTCAGGTTGCTTCTCAAGAAATTAAAGAGCTAAAGGAGAAGGTGAAGGGAAATATGTCCCTTATTCAAGCAAGAGAAATTCTATGGAATGATATCATCCATACTGTAAGGAATATTTGGGAATCATTATCTATAGTTGAAGAGGAGAAATCATTATCAGAGACCTGGAAAACTTAATCACTGCTAATAAGCAAAAATTATAGCAACGAGCTCAGTTTGCTAAGAAAATGATTGATTTCCTTAACTCAAGATCTTCACAACAGTTAAGGAAATTAGGAGTTGAAGACAGAATTGAGTATGTTTTAGAGATTAATAAAATGATTGTGAAAAACTTGTACAAGAAGACAGTAGAGACAAAATTAACAGAGGTAAAAGAAGCTGTAATGAAATTCAATATTGATTTTGATAAAAGAACTAGAGTAGGTTTTCCTTCATGTTGGGACCAGCAGGGAAATCTACCCTGGGAGACTTATGAAACTTTGCTGGTGGAGGCCAAGAGAAAAATCAGTTCAACTCATGAAAGAACAACAATGCTGAAGGGAGCAACGATTGTCAATTATTTACACAGGGATTTTCAGCTTTTATGGTTAATGAGAACTCTTTTTATTGACAAACCAACATACAGCAGAATCACCAATTTCATAATGCACACACTAGGTTTGTCAAGAGTCCAAGTTCAGATACAACCATCTGGAAAAAATGCAGAGAATGGATGTCACCAACAGTAGCAAGTGCAGAAGCTGGACCTTCATCTGCACCAGAGTCTCAGATTACTAAATGAAGCAGTGCCACATGTCATACAGTAGTTTCTTTTTAGATATTTCTGAAATGATGTATTTATGTTTTCTCCTTTTAAAATGTAATGTTCAAAAGAAAAATTAATTCCAAAGTAGTTTAGGAAGTTAGCAGTTTAGCAGTTTTGGCAGTTGACAATTTCGTAACTATCCTTTTTGAAATTTTGTATAAAATCAATTCAGAAAGAGAAGTGAAGGTTCCGAGTTTTGGACCTCAGAAGCAGAAACTACTTGTATTCTCAATCTTCATGTGGATTTGAATAAAGATTTCAAAGTGATTCTAGACACCTGTTGAGTATAAAATGTGTTTCCTGTTATCTTTCATTTTATGTTTTTCTTTCATAGAAGAGAGTAATGAAGTTGTTGGCCTTTAATTTTACAGTTTTGCAAAAATCAGATTCTTGTGAGTTAAAGTTAAAAGTATCTTAATTATGTGCTCCTCTTTTCTATATATCATTCCATGTTAACTACATATTTCCTCTAAAGTTGAAGACAAAAGATTCTGCATTTAGTAGCTTGTTGTTGAAGACTTTCCACTATCTTTTCTCACTACACTTCCATTAAAATTGTATTCAACATCAGAAGGCCACTTTGAAAGGTTGTTTTTCCCATCGAAGATTAAGAGGCACTGTCTTTATAATTATAATTTCTGGGGTTTTAAAACAATGGGACAACAAACTTATTTCATTATAATTTTAAACAAATATGTTGGGCACTGACCTCTCCTCAGCGAGAGGTTTTCTTCCAAGGTACAACAGGTACCACACACATCTACACTAGCATACAAAAATTTGAGCTCAGGGTAATATATTTATAGTACCAATATTCCTCTACCTCACTCCCCACGACAACACAAGTTACTAAATTATTTTGCTCGACCTCCGCTACAGAGGTTATATATATGTATATGTATATGTATACCACTCGGTATTCCCACAGGGTCATGGTGACATATATAATGCTCAACCTCTACCAGAGGGTCACGGTGATAACTATACTGCTCGGCCTCCCAACACCGTGATAACGATGTTACTCGGTCTTCGCCACTTATAATTATCTATATATATATATATATATATATATATATATATATATACATACACTACTCGATCTTCCCACAGGGTCATTGTGACATATATAATGCTCGGCCTCTACCACAGGGTCACGTTGATAACTATATTGCTCGACCTCTAACGTCGTGATAACTATGTTACTCGGTCTTCGCCACGGGATCAAGGTGGCATATATTTTTCTTGGCCTCCGCTACAGGGTCACGGTAATAAATATACTCGTCGCCCTCCGCCACAATAATAACTATGTTGCTCGGCCTCCGCCACAGGGTCAAACCAGACATAAAAACCATCCATCCTAGATATGAAACTTCATAAAGATACCAAACCGAAACAAAATGAAATAATAAACAAATTGTTCCAATCCAACTGCAGTTGTTTGCTCCAAACCACAAACGACAATGATAATGTGATTACCAAAAATATTCGTTACTCCAAGCCTATGATACACTATATTTATAGTGTTCGAGCCATGGAGGGACTACTAGCTTTTCCCTAGAGAAATCAAAGTTTACATAATTTTTAAAATGACCAAGGTCAACGTCATATGTCCATGTGTCGATATGTAATTGCCTTTGAGGAGCTAGTTAAACCTCATGTTATTTCCCTTTGATCAATCTATTGATTTGTGGGAAATATCGTTGATTTTTCTGGAACTTACACATTGTTTAATGATGTTAACTAGTGTGATAATTATGTGCTTGTGATTGTTGATTCGTTGAGCCAACGGTAGACCCGCTCCAGACTTGCATGACATTTAAACAATTCAATTTTTGGGTTTTGGACCTATAGTTTGGCCTTTTAATTTTTGCCCCAACTAATGCTAATTTTCAACATGCCATAACTTCTCGTTTGGGAGGAGTTTTTTTTAACAGAATATATTGTTAGAAAGGTATCGATAAGCACTACACAACCATGTTATTTGTAAGATATTTTGAGCATCTTAACTTAGTTAAAAACTCAAATAACTTCAAGTACTCATATCCTTATGTAATGAGACCTTGCAAAAGGTCACGATGTCATATTGCTTCACTGAAAAACTTGTTTCTTCTTTGATCATCAATGATGGTCTGTCTATTACTGCCACACATCCCCTTTGACATCAATGGAATCTTATTGTCATCAATGATAAAAGTATGTGCAACAATATGTGCCTTTGTCATTGATGGAAATACCCCCAGACATTGATGGTTATTGGATGTCAAAGCAAATCAATGGCTCCATGTAATGTGTTGCAATCTCTCCCTACTACAATAATAAGTGCAATGCCTACCATCTCTACTGGTGACGTTAATGTCTGCAATCTCTCCCCCTTTGACATCAATGGAAAAGGGTCACATATATCTGTAGTCGGTTGTCATGTAGATGGACTTGTATGAGTATATGTTCTTGGATGATCCTGTGGACCTATCATAAACTATGTTCTCTCCTTGCTAACTTAAATTCTCCCATGAAACGATGCTTACACTATAGTCTCCCCCTGAAAGTGTGCTTATGCTTATTACTTATGACTGCTCATGTTCTCCCCCTCGGGTAATGCTACCATTGTTGTTGTACTACCCCTAATATCATCCATTCCTTTTATATCTGAGATATCACTATCAAAACATAGTCCACATACTCCCTTTATAATTGCTTCTTCAAGTTTTGATTTGGGAAGTTATGATCTTGAAGAAAAATTCTCCAACAAATTAGATATGAGGAATCAAACCTAATCGAGGTCCTTCTTGACCTTTTCTCCATCTATCAGTATTGATAGAAAATATTCCTCTATCATACCATCCAAAGTTAAGTTTGTAATATTCACCATATGGCCTTCATTGTGACATATGTGATATTAAACATTGGCATTCAACACTTGCGAATGTGGCTGAGGAATTCTTTTGATTCAGTCGACATATCTCCATCTAGATACCTGATCATATCCTCTATATTTGACCATATCATTGGTCCAACAATCTTGTGCTTTATGTCCAAACTTAGTACATGAGTAACAATAACCAAGAAACATGCTTTGAAACCTAGGTAAGGAAGGAGATTTCAATCTTCTAAAGATGCCTTTCAAAGGAGTCATGGTTCCTTGTTGTCCAACCTAAGCATGAGCCATATTCACCTATTGATTTCTGACACCTATTCCATTAATCTCAGTGGATGGTTTGTGATTAACCATGTTCAATGTTTTTCCTGCACTAATTTTTCTTGTGGATCATTTCTCCTAATTTTTTGCATCTTTCTCCTTTTTGGAATAGCCTTGATCGTCATAGACATGAACCTATTTGGCCTGATGCACTACTTGCTTTGGAAATTCATGTGAGCTGCTTCTTGATGCTATAAAAGTTTGATCAATCTTCTTGGGACTTGATGAGCCAAGGGGGCAATTAATTTTAGATGCCCCAACTTCCTGATAAGCAGAGACCTCTGCATGTTAATAATTTGATCTAGAGAACGAATGCTTTTGTTGAAATTTGAACTGAGTTGCTCCAATTCTTCTCTTAAGAGGGAAACTTCCTCTTCCAATCTTTCACAAATTTGTTCTTTCTCATTTAGTAATTCATATGTGTATTACTATATTCTTTTTGCTTCTTCTAGTTCAACTTTGAGGGCAACAATAGTGTCTTCATTTAGACTCTTGTCTTGCATCAGTTGAATTTCTCTTTTCCTAAGAGTTTTGATTTCCTTCAAAGCACTTCTAAGTTCCCCTTCAAGATCCACTTCTAATTTCCCCTTCAAGGTCCACTTCTAATTCGGGTTCTCAACCTCAGCTATGAATAATATTTCATTTCTTTCCACATGGTTGTGCTTGCACTACTTTCACTGTCACTTTTTTCCTTTGGGTAAAAGTTATTTTTCTTCGTTGTTTGCTTCTTCTTTTGAAACTTGGGTTTAAATTTGTATTCATCATCACTTTCATTCATCTTAGCATAAGGACACTTAGATGCATAGTGACCAATTCTTCCACATTCAAAACAGTGAAAAGAAAACTTACCTTTTACCTTTCTTGTTTCCCTTTTCAGCTTTCGAATACCCTTCGATTCTTCTCCATTATACTTAATTTGAAGGCATTGAGATACAATATTATCTTCTTTTTCACAGTCACCCCTAGTCCTTGATCCATCTAGAATATATATATTATTATTAGTCCTAATGGATTTCGCTACCATTTTACCTATTTTTAGATTTCATATTTTACATTGCTTGGAACTGAATATGACATCAAAACCTTGATCACAAACTTGAATAACACTCAAAATATTGTTCTTTAGTCCTTCAATGCACAAGACATATTGTTCCTTGGTGCTTCCATCATCGATGGTAACCATACCTTTTTCGGTGATTTTTACGAATGCATTATTTCCAAAACTCACTTTTCCTTCATATATTTCTTTAATGTTGATAAACTTACTTTGATCCCTTATCATGTGTCTTGAACAACCACTATCAACATACTAGGCTTGTATTTTTGTTTCTGAGCATATAATATAAGACCACAACTTTCTTCCTTCTCTATCCTGTTAGAAAATTATATATTACGGAGCAATGGAACACATAAAATATTGCAGAAATATAAACACAGAAAACGCACAAAACAAGAGAGACACAGATATACGTGGTTCACCCAGTTTGGGCTACGTCCACCCCGAACAGCCAGTCCTTCCTTTCTATTATCCAGCAAAATGAAGAGACACAACCTACAACAAATCCGTTGTAATATCCTCTGTTTTCTCTCACAGTCTCACCTCTCTGTTTCTCGCTCACAAAATACACATCTATCACACAGCCTCAAATACAATACCCTCATACAAAGAGAGGGGTTGCCTTCTAGGGAAAAAAACCCTAAACTAAACATAAGTTCCACCGTCAGATCATCCGCCTAATGAACTGCCCAGATTGACTAGAAATTACTATACTTTTACAAGGCAATTTTACAGCTGTTTTTAGCTTCGGGGGCGCTGCCCCTGAAACCCCCCGCCAGGGGGGGGCTCCCAAAGGTCGCAGCCTCCCCCCCCTGCAGCAAATATTTTACGGGTGGCAACGGGGTCCTATGTGGCGATACCTTTGAATATAGAAGATAATCAGGCTCCACACCCAACAATCTCCCACTTGGAGACTGATTGTAGCAACTCCACCGCTGCTCCATTTGCTGGACAATGACTCCTCTTTGGACCTGGTTGTTTCTCATCTTCATCGTCATCCTTGAAGGGCAACTGAAACTGAGCATATTCTCAGTTTCTCCCTGGTTACAACTTTTGTTAGCATATCTGTAGGATTCTGGCTAGTGTGTATCTTTTCTAGCTTCAACTCTCCCTCTTCCAACACTGATCGTATGAAATGGTACTTGAGCTGTATGTGTTTATTCCTGGAATGAAATGTTGAGTTCTTTACAAGATGAATGGCACTTTGGCTATCATTGTATAACGTGCCCATATCATGCTCCTTACCCAATTCACCCATAAACCTTTGTAACCAAATCATTTCTTTACTAGCCTCTATAGCAGCAACATACTCTGCTTCTGTTGTTGAAAGTGCAACAACACTTTGGATTTTTGAAACCCAACTGACAGCTTTTCCTCCAACAGTAAATACATATCCTGTAGTGCTCCTCCTATTATCTCTATCACCTGCCATATTTGCATCAACATATCCTTGTAGGGAGATGTTTGAACCACCAAAGCATAATGCTTGATTTGTGGTACCTTTCAAATATCTGAGAATCCATTTCACTGCCATCCAATGTTCCTTTCCTGGATTGTTCATGTACCTGCTTACAACTCCCACTGCATGTGCAATATCAGGCCTTGTGTAGACCATTGCATACATTAAGCTTCCAACTGCTGATGCATATGGAACTTTAAACATATAATCCATGTCTTCTTGGGTCTTTGGGCACATTTCCTTGCTAAGTTTGAAATGGCTAGCAAAAGGTGTACTAACTGGTTTTGCATTGTGCATGTTAAATCTTTTCAACACCTTTTGTATGTACTCATTCTGAGACAATGTTAATTTACGATTTTTCCTGTCTCTAGTTATTCTCATACCAAGGATTTGTTTTGCAGCTCCCAAATCCTTCATTGCAAATGGATTTGCCAATTTTCTTTTGAGCACATTTATTTCCTGCATGTTAGATCCTGCAACAAGCATGTCATCGACATACAATAACAATATAATATAGCTGCCATCATTTTGCTTTTTTAAATAAACACAATGATCAGAGTGACATCTAGTATAACCTTGTTCAGACATAAACTTGTCAAATTTTAGATACCACTGCCTTGGAGCCTGTTTTAAGCCATAAAAGCTCTTCATCGACCTGCACACTAGTTTCTCCTTCCCTTTCACCTCATATCCTTGTGGCTGCTACATATATATCTCTTCCTCTAAATCCCCATGGAGAAAGGTTGTCTTTACATCTAACTGCTCAAGATGCAAATCTTCAGCTGCTACAAGACTTAAAATAGTTCGGATTGAAGTCATTTTAACAACAGGGGAAAATATTTCATCAAAATCAATACCTTTCTTCTGTGCAAACCCCTTCACCACAAGTTTAGCTTTGTACCTATGTTTTCCTCCATCTTCTTCCTTCAGCCTGTAAACCCATTTATTCTTCAATGTAGTTTTTCCTGCAGGCAACCTGACTAAATCCCAAGTCTGGTTATGCATTAAGGAGTCCATCTCTTCTTCCATGGCTACCTCCCACTTCTTCCTGCTTTCAACCTGCATTGCTTCTTCATAACATTTGGGTTCACCGGAATCAGTCAACAATAAATAATATAATGAAGGAGAGTATCGTTCAGGGGGTCTACTTATCCCGGTAGATCTTCTAACACCACTTTCAAGTGTTTGGGGTGCCTGTTGTTGTTGTGGTGGTTGTTGTTGTTGTGGTTGTTGATTATTATTATTTTCAGGCACCTTTACTTTTTCAGTGATTTCATCAAGAACTGCGTATTCCTTGTTTTCCTTTTCCTGTTTCTTTTCCTGCAACTGATTCTTATACAAGACCTTTTCATTGAATATTACATCTCTGCTCCTAATGATTTTGTGATTTTCGTAATCATATAAGCGATAACCAAAATCATTAACACCATATCCAATAAAGGTACATTTCTTTGACTTTGCTTCAAGCTTTGTTCTATTTTCCTTATCAATATGGACAAAGGCCTCACAACCAAAAGGCTTTAAAATAGAGTAGTTTACCTTTTTACCTGTCCATGCTTCCTCTGGAACACCACCATCCAAGGAACTTGAAGGCCCTCTGTTTATTAGATAAACAGCAGTATCTACAGCATCTGCCCAAAACTGTAAAGGCAATCCTGCATGCAATCTCATGCACCTTGCACGCTCCATGATTGTTCTGTTCATCCTTTCTGACACACCATTTTCTTGTGGTGTTCTTGGAACTGTCTTCTCTCTACAAATTCCATGCTCTGAACAGTACCTATCAAATTCTTTGCTGCAATATTCACCTCCATTGTCTGATCTAAGACACTTCAATTTCTTTCCTGTCTCAATTTCAACCAAAGCTTTCCATTTCTTGAAAGTATCAAATACATCAGATTTATTCTTAATACAATAAATCCAAGTTTTTCTAGTTGCATCATCAATAAAAGTAACATAATAACGAGAGCCACCGAGAGATGATACTTGAGCAGGTCCCCATACATATGTATGCACAAGCTCTAATTTTTCATTCTTCTTTTCTTTCCCAACTCTGAGAAATCTGACTCTCTTCTGTTTTCCATAAATGCAATTCTCAGAGAAGTCCAAATCAACATTCTTCAAACCCGGCAACAAATTCCTTGAGTGAAGAATCTTCATCCCCTTTTCACTCATGTGTCCGAGCCTATGATGCCATAATGCTGCATCTGCTCCTTTGGAAGTTAAAGCATTAACAAAGTTAGAAATACCATTGCATAAATACAATGTACCAACCTTTTCGCCTTTTTCTATTACCAGGGCTCCTTTGGTGACCTTCCAAGCTTTATCTGTGAAAGTTGTCACACAACCTTCACCGCCTAACTGCCCTATTGAAATCAGATTTTTCTTTAGATCTAGAACATGCCTTACCTCCTTTAATAGCCATTGGTTTCCATTCTGCTGTTTTACAAGAACCTTACCCATTCCAATGATTTTACAGGGTTTATCATCACCCAAACGAACTTGTCCAAAATCTCCTTGAACATAGTCATGAAAGTATTTCTTATCAGGTGTGGCATGGAATGAAGCCCCTGAATCTACCACCCAGGAATCAGTAATATTTTCGAAAGAAAGAATCAAAGCATCTTGTAACACCTCACCTGTCACATTTGCTTCATGATTGTTTTCTTGTTGTGCATCTCCTTCTTTTCCCTTCCGAGATCTACAGTCTTTCTTTAGGTGTCCTTTCTTTCCACATTTCCAGCACACTATCCCCGATCTGGACTTGGATCTACCTTTCCTTGATTTACTGTGATATCCTGAGCTCTTTCCTCTTTCCATTTTTCTTCCTCTAGACTCTGCACTCAAAGCATTTCCCGATGTCTCACCAGAGATTTTCCGTCGCATTTCCTCGCTAAGGATAGCACCGACAACATCATCAAACTTTAAAGTACTAGATCCAGAAACGGAGTTACTAATGGCCATTACCAAACCATTCCAACTTTCTGGTAATGAGCACAAGAATAACAGAGCTCTAACTTCATCATCAAAGTTTACCCCTACAGAACTTAACTGACTTGTAACTGTATTAAAATCATTTAAATGGTTTGCAACAGATCCACCTTCCGACATATTCATATTAAATAACCGTTTCATAAGAAATACCTTGTTTGAGGCCGAGGGTTTTTCATATAGTTTCGACAACGTCTGCATCAAACCCTCTGTCGTGGTTTCCTTCGAAATGTTGAAGGTGACTGACGCAGCAAGGCACAACCGTATTGTTCCGAGTGCCTTTCTATCGAGAAGGTCCCATTCTTCGTCTTTCATACCCGTCGGCATCTTTGTTTTTCCGCCCAATGGTAGGTATAGATCGTTCTGATACAGATAATCTTCCATCTGCATCTTCCACAGCGAGAAGTTTTGGCCGTTAAATTTCTCGACCCTAAACTTACCATCTTCCGCCATTGCTCCCACTCGAACCAGGAACCCTTCTTTCCTGCGAGTTTATCAGCCAAATAGGCCTTCGGCTCTGATACCAGTTGTTAAAAAATTATATATTACGGAGCAATGGAACACATAAAATATTGCAGAAATATAAACACAGAAAACGCATAAAACAAGAGAGACACAGATATACGTGGTTCACCCAGTTTGGGCTACGTCCACCCCGAACAGCCAGTCCTTCCTTTCTATTATCCAGCAAAATGAAGAGACACAACCTAAAGCAAATCCGCTGTAATATCCTCTGTTTTCTCTCACAGTCTCACCTCTCTGTTTCTCGCTCACAGAATACACATTTATCACACAGACTCAAATACAATACCCTCATACAAAGAGAGGGGTTGCCTTCTAGGGCAAAAAACCCTAAACTAAACATAAGTTCTACCGTCAGATCATCTGCCTAATGAGCGGCCCAGATTGACTAGAAATTACTATACTTTTACAAGGCAATTTTACAGCTATTTTTAGCTTCGGGGGCGCTGCCCCCGAAACCCCCTACCAGGGGGGGGCTCCCAAAGGTCGCAGCCGCCCCCCCCTGGACCCCCCCCTGCAGCGAATATTTTACGGGCGGCAACGGGGGGGGCTCCCAAAGGTCGCAGCCGCCCCCCCCTGGACCCCCCCCCTGCAGCGAATATTTTACGGGCGGCGTTGCCGCCCCTATTTCGAACTGGGGTCCTATGTGGTGATACCTTTGAATATAGAAGATAATCAGGCTCCACACCCAACATATCCTAGATGGGCA
The DNA here is from genome assembly GCA_031772625.1 of Pinus tabuliformis. NCBI lineage: Eukaryota > Viridiplantae > Streptophyta > Pinopsida > Pinales > Pinaceae > Pinus > Pinus tabuliformis. The sequence continues at coordinate 162,708,859 of CM062820.1, forward strand.
CATTTTTTTGCAAGTAATTTCCTTATGACCAAATGAATGACATATAAAACAATAACCATAAAAGAATCTATGGTAGCTGGATGTTTTCCTCTTGCTTCTTGTATTAGGCAGAGCTTCCTTGTGAAATTTCCTAGCTAACTATTTTTCTCCATCTCCCTCTTTCTTGAGATTGTTAGTCATGTTTTTCTTCTCCTCCAATTGCTTTTTAATTTCTTGAAAATTCTTTATCGGGGTTTCATTTTCTCTCTCGAATTCATCAAATTTATTTATCGATATGTCATTCTTTCTCTTGATCTCCTATAGCTTAAACTCCAGAAGCATAACTAATGATGCATCAAAGTCCATATTGAATTGGTCCATCTTCCAGTTGTTAATTGTTCCTGAAGATGACCTACTATGATACCACTTGTTGGCCCAAAAGTCACACTGAGAGGGGGCATGAATCAATGTGAGGTCAGTTTCACAATTTAACAATCTTAATTAACCATTCATTCATTTAGCAGTGATTATAAACATCATCTCATCAGTTATCACAATGCATCATCACATAAGTAGCATAATACAAGAAAGCATCAAATCACAAGGAGACACATTTTTAGATGGAAACCCAAATGGGAGAAAACCAACAACTCTTATTTTTCTCAGTCTTCAATTTTTTTACATCAATTTGCAGTCCCCGACCTATGCGAGTCAACTACCCCCAAAATATGCATGTTTCCATTTGCAATAGTCTACAACCGGATTGAGCCTTCGACCTCAAAGATGCAAACAGTTGCTCAATGTAGGCTACAACCTAATTGAGGCTCCAACCTCTATATTGATGAGGCTCCAACTTCAACAAATGACGAGGCTCAACCCTACTCTAGGCTCCAACCTCAGCAAATGACTAGGCTACAACCTACTCTAGGATCCAACCTTATTGAGGCTCCAACCTCCTTTCTTTACTTCCTTGTGGACCTATATTTCATCACATTTTCAAACTGGATCCACAATCATAAAATATCATTGAATCATACATAAATTCTTGAACTACAATACATACCAATATTGACCATACAATCTATTGTTACAACAATTATTGTCCATACAATCATGCAACTACAATAATCATTGTCCATACAACTTGCAACCATACTACCATGTAACGGTCACATAATCTGCAACTAATGTCTCAACTATGACCATTTTCAATCTTTGTTGTTTTCTTTCATATTGTTGTCCCAAAACTCTACTCCAACTAGAACTACAATTTTATCATTCAAACCTTTCCTCAAAACTTGTTACCTTCATGTGTCTAACATACCTGCAATATGCTCATAGACCTTCCAAACATACACAAGAGCTTCTAGTCATCAATCATGAGTCAAAACATTGTCAAACATGTCTAGCTACATCTGTCTCTGAGCCTTGATCACCCAACATCTTTCGGTTTTCAATTTGGATCAATAATGACTCCAAAAACCCACAAAAATTATAATAAACCATATATTAAATTAATTGTTCGACATAATCATTGTTTTAGGGCATGTTCTACAAATTGACAGGAAACTAATGTCATTTCTACAAAATAACCACCAGACTAATGCATGTCATTGGAAGTTTCTAACAGTGCAACAAAAAGGGGTGAATCCATTAGAAATTAACCAACTTGTTTGCATTGCAGGTCAAACTCTCGACCACCCACACATTATACCAATGACTTACCAATTGTGCTCTCGGTGTGCCTTGGCATAATGGACGGTCCTCATTTTAGTATAGCAATGCAATTGCATTCAATGAACTTGTTGACTATCCCAACCTCTATGGGTCCATGTGATTATTGTTACATTTTTCCAAGTCATATCTCAAATCCATGGTGGCATCAATGTTTGGCTATATCCACATCATGGCCACAATGGGTACTATTAGCGCTCAAATCTGCCTCAGGCTGAGGAGGGCAAAACTTGAGGCCACATCAAACCACGCTCAGCCTCGTAGCTAGCCCTACGAGGACAGGAGAGGGCTCTCTCCGGATCTATCTCGGCAAAAGGTCTTAAAAAGGGCTGAGATGACTCAAAATTAATACGGATTTTAGGCTAGTAAAGAGATAGGAAAGTTTGATTTAGATTTTTTGGGTTTTTGTTGGAGAAACGGGAAAAAACAATTTTGGGTCCGGGGATAAGGCCAGATCTTTGCAAAATTCGAGTTGGGGCGAGGTAGGCAGTAGTCTTGATGCCTTTGATCAGGTGTATGGATGGATCAGAACGACAAGGAGCTGAAGAGGGCAAGGGAGAACATGGATCCTCTCCAAATTGGCGAAAACATGTAAAACTAAACAAATATAAAGGCAAAGCACTGTAAACAATGGATTCAACCTCATTTACTCATTCATTTAGTTTCAGAAGCATAAGAAGGGAATGGCATACATTAAACATGAATGAACTTATAATAAACTGAGAGATAACACCATCAAGAACTGAAAGCCACAAGAATCTCAACAGGTGTTGCAAAACCTCTGATCTTTCCTTAGCCAAAATATGAAAAATATGTACAATAGTGTGCCAAAATCTTCCCAAGAGTCCAACCCTTGCTACTGACTAAAAATTTACATAATATAGACCAAGCCAACCCATTCCCTAACCTCTAGGGGTCGAGCTCCTCCTTCTAGGAGCAGTTTGAACCAATTCTAAACATGGAGCAAGAATCTAGGTGACCAAAACAACCTGCCTCTAAAAAGAAGGAAATTGATTCATTACATTAAATTTTTGCTATTTTATGAATGAATCATCTAGAATATGGTAAATAAGTGCCAAGTTTACATCATGTACATCAAATTATATCAAGTTGGGTCAAAAATCACATCAAGAGGTGAAACTGGTCATAACTGGCCGAAATTCTAAGCTGGAAAGTGAAAAATTGACCAAAATCTGTATGCGTAGCGCCCCTGAGCCATACGCGTAGCGCGACTTTCAACATGTTTTTGGGGCACTTCCCGGCATCACAATTGAGCTCATAATAGCTCATTGGAAAGCCCTGGATGTTGGCTATCCAACCCAAGTGGAATTTCTCAATTTGAAGCTCATTTTCCCCTCCAAAACTTCATTCTCCCAGAAGTACTTCCCGCTGGTGCAAAAGGTGGCAGCAAGGTGGTTTTCATGGTGTTTTTGGGCCTTTTGATCATCCAGAACTTGATGAAATGCTTCGGCAATACTTGAGCATGCATAAATTACCATGAAAAACCCAAAAATATAAAGTTTCCCTCCAACAAGTCTCCCAATCAAAAGCGAGCACGTCGACGCGCTACTCGTATAGCTGAAAAATCTGTTTTGGGACCAAAAAATTTCAAAATGACAAAAATTTCCCTGAATTTGCTCAAATTCAGAGCGAAGACTCTCCATCATGTATCATGCCTAGCCAGCGAAGCCTCGGCCAAAATCCAGAGTGGATCAGGTGTTTCACGACGCTTCAGTGTCCTCCTGGTGTATGCAGTTCAGTGGTGCAATCTTTGTCTTGGTTGTATGATGTGCTGTTGTCAGTCATGGTGTTGCAATGTGTATGTTTAGCTTGTTGAAAATGAGAAATGAGACCTTGGTGTCTTTTTCTCCAATCGCCAAATGCGTGCCAAAGGGGAATGAGGGATTGAGAACACCTATAAGTGAGATAGGAATGGGATATGGTGATGGGGGGTAGTTTTTAAGGACGGGAGTGAAATGAAATGGCAACATATCAGTGAGTCAAGTGGAATAAAGGACAAAGAAACAGCCTTTGAATGTTATGGAGATTAGGCTTTTATCAATGGAGGAATGTAGTAGTAAGTAATAGGGTTTGGGATTTCACATGGGAACCAAAAGTATAAAGGGATATGAGGATAATGAATATGGGGAAGGGACAACGATATGATCACGTGGTAGTGACAGCAGTGATGGAATACAAAGAAAAGGTTGACAAATGGCAAGAATTTAGCACCAAACAATCTTCAAACCTCATGCATAACCCTAGGAGCAGATTTGGTATAAGGTAGGGTTTGATGTTCACCATATCAAACACATGTTTTCTTCACATTCGAAACACCATAAAAAATTCATGAATCACTGAGCAGGCATAGATAACTTACTTGTAGACAAATGAAGTGGTTTGATGAGAATTTGGGTGATGAACTGTTGTTTTCTAGCCTTGGGGCTATATGCGTAGCGCACCACATAGTGCATTTTTCAGGAGGTGTTTGGAGGCCTTCCTAGTGTCAAAATTAGGCATGTGATAGCTTGTTGGAAAGATCTTGGAGTATAATTTCCAACCCAAGTGGAATTGTTCAATTTGGAGTTCATTTACCCTATCAGAAATTAAATCTCCCAACACTACTTCCAGCAGGTGCATCAATTCTCCTGAGGCAACGGTATTCTTGACATTTCTCCAAAACCATTATACCTGTGTAAAAAGTGAAGGAGGTTTTTCTTCCTTGGCATGTTTTGAACAAAAACCTCTCTCAATTTTCCAAACTTCATCTTTTATTGCTCTGAAACATCATTTGAGTGAAACCTATCCCGATGTATGAAACAAGGGATTTTGTCGAAATGAAGCGAAATGAAGGGGATAAGGGGCTTCTAAATTCTTGGGGAAATTTTTGGAAGTAGGGAGGGATGTTAGGAAGTAGGGGAAAGTGGAATCTCAAAGATTGAGTGAGGGGAAGGGGTCCAAAAGGGCAAAACACAGGCCTAGCCTAGAAAATTGCCAAGTTGTGGCAAGAAACTAGGGTTTGTGGAAAAATGAGGGATTTGGGGAATCTCAGCGATGGGAAGTGTTTAATAAGGTACATTAATGATAGGGGAAGGTGTATGAACATCAGGATACAAATTTTTTCGATGATTTGACCATCCAAGAGAAATTACCTCCAAAACCCTAGGAGAGGGAAATGGACCTTACCAAGGCACAACTGAAGCATGAATAAGCTATAAAATGACCCAATGGAACTTGACATGATGATGAAAACCCTCTGAATGATGATACACTCAGCTGAATGATGACATGGACTGCCATTTGGACAACTTTGAAAAGAGTGAAAACAAACCCTAGACCTAATGCCTAGTGACCAAATTTTGCTTGAAGACTCTTTGAAATGACAAAATTTGACCTTGACACCTTAAAATCACTTTGTAAGAGCATGTTTGATCACTGGAGGAAGGCTGCAAAGACTGACACTAACATTGGCTCCAATGGGGATGGTAGCTCCTTGGAGGTGCCAAGAACGGCAGATCTTTGGGAGAGCAGACCAGTGCCTTCATCCATTGGGCGATGGAATCATTATTTTGAACGGATAACACAAAACCTTTGACACATTTATTGAATGAAAACTTGACTGAAAACTGACTGAAACTTGACTCAAACCGACTCGATGGCAAACTGAAATAACTTGAAAAAACTGACTCAACAGACCAAACACAAATGACTCATGACTGACTTAAAACAAGACTTTACAAAGCTTTTGGAAAAACGGCAACAATCCATCAAGATTTGGAATCATGATGACAACCACCTGCATACTAATGAAATATGTACAATCATGTATAATTGGCTTTCCAATGTAACCAATCAAGCAGATGGCTTCTTGACTGATTTCCCTGATCAGATCTGCTGGTCAACAATACAAACTGATAACTGGGCATCCAAAAACATAGCTGACCATGATCTCCTTCATCACTGAACACTACAATAATCACTTTCACTGCTGACTGTAACAAATCTGCCATTGGATCCTGAAAAACATGAAGATTTACCTCCTGTTGAAGAAACAAGGTGTCTTTCTCTTCTGATTCTGATCTGTCTTTATCATGTACTTCAGTAAAAGTATGCTCCTGGGCTTCAAAAAACTCTGAACAGGTAGATGAGCAGATCTCCTCTTGTAAAAACATTTCAACACATGAAACATATGAAGAATCTGAAAGGTAATCCTGTATGCTCTGATCTTCTGTAGTCTGACAATATGGTAGGTCATTTTCATATGATATCACAACCAAATTATCAAGTTCCTTATTACATTCTTCAATCATAAGGAAAGAAACTTCAGCTGATTCTTGAAGTGCAAAAATGACATTTCTATCATCTACCATAAATTCATCCAAAGGAACTGTTTCACTTACTTGAATGAAGATCTCATCTTGCTTTTCATGAACTGACTGAATTACCTCCTCATGCAGGCTCTGTTCTGATGGCATGAGAACATTTGGATCAAAAACTCTGTCTATGATCTCAACAACAAAACTCTCCTTTTCAGGATTCAGCACAAGGTATGCTTGGTCATCACAATCTGAATCTAGAACTGAAGTAGCTGTCCTAACATTATCACATTCTGTAATATGGATGTTGTCTTCTTCTGTGGGCAGATCTGAAACAAGCTCTTCTCTTTCATCAATTTCAGCCATATAGAAAATTTCAACCTGCTGATCTTGATTCTGCTGCAAAATTTCCTGATCATCTTGATGGGTATCCACTAGGTTCTCTTCATGTTGCTGAAATGGATTCTCATACAGAGCCTCCATGATCTCATCATCCATGAAATTATCATCTTCATAATATTTCTCAAGGCTTTCAATAAAAGTAGAAGCATATTTGCAACAGTCATTAACTAATTTTAATGATGGGTAAGATACTTGATATCTTTCAATGAACAAGGCATGAAAATCCTTTAAACAGTAAATACAGGCCAACGACAAATTTTCATACCAAGATTGGGCTTCACCTTCCAGAGTGGCCAGGAATATCTTCATCAAGCAATCTTCAGGTAAATCCACCTTCAACTTGCGAATATGCATGTGAAATCTAACCAGATGTAAAGCAGCATCCTTCGTACCATCATCTTTAAACGTAGGCAAATTCCTTGACCAATCTACCTTGGGAATCTTATTCGGAAAACCTGGAATGTGACCTCGGCTCATGGGAGCATATCTTCTTGTGATTCGGTCCATCTTGAAAATCTCACAGCTACTGATCTCCCTGTAGTGAAGTCACCATGAAGCATTGATTTCTGAATTTGTCAGTGAATGAAGTCGCCAGGTGAATGATTTCAGCCTTGCGGTGTTTGATCATTTTCCACCATCAACAATTAGATCTGAACTTGATATAGGTACTAGGGCAATTAACAAGTTGGATGTCACATTTACAAGCTAGACCGGAGATTGACTGAAGCAGCGTTTATCTACTTCCGCTAATGCAAAGCAAAAGCATTTCGAAGGCTACATGGCATAACTTCACTCTCCGTCTGTAGCTTTGAAAACCAATGACATCAACAAGCAAACCACTTTGTTCGCCACTATGGTCACCACTATGTTAGCGCTCAAATCTGCCTCAGGCTGAGGAGGGCAAAACTCGAGGCCACATCAAACCACGCTCAGCCTCGTAGCTAGCCCTACGAGGACAGGAGAGGGATCTCTCTGGGTCTATCTCAGCAAAAGGTCTTCAAAAGGGCTGATGACTCAAAATTAATACGGATTTTAGGCTAGTAAAGAGATAGGAAAGTTTGATTTAGATTTTTTGGGTTTTTGTTGGAGAAACGGGAAAAAACAATTTTGGGTCCGGGGATAAGGCCAGATCTTTGCAGAATTCAAGTTGGGGCGAGGTAGGCAGTAGTCTTGATTCCTTTGATCAGGTGTATGGATGGATCAGAACGACAAGGAGCTGAAGAGGGAAAGGGAGAACATGGATCCTCTCCAAACTGGCGAAAACATCTAAAACTAAACAAATTTAAAGGCAGAGCACTGTAAACAATGGATTCAACCTCATTTACTCATTCATTTAGTTTCAGAAGCATAAGAAGGGAATGGCATACATTAAACATGAATGAACTTACAATAAACTGAGAGATAACACCATCAAGAACTGAAAGCCACAAGAATCCCAACAGGTGCTGCAAAACCTCTGATCTTTCCTTAGCCAAAATATGAAAAATATGTACAATAGTGTGCCAAAATCTTCCCAAGAGTCCAACCCTTGCTACTGACTGAAAATTTACATAATATAGACCAAGCCAACCCATTCCCTAACCTCTAGGAGTCAAGCTCCTCCTTCTAGGAGCAGTTTGAACCAATTCTAAACATGGAGAAAGAATCTAGGTGACCAAAACAACCTGCCTCTAAAAAGAAGGAAACTGATTCATTACATTAAATTTTTGTTATTTTATGAATGAATCATCTAGAATATGGTAAATAAGTGCCAAGTTTACATCATGTACATCAAATTATATCAAGCTAGGTCAAAAATCACATCAAGAGGTGAAACTGGTCATAACTGGCCGAAATTCTGAGCTGGAAAGTGAAAAATTGACCAAAATCTGTATGCGTAGCGCCCCTGAGCCATACGCATAGCGCAACTTTCAACCTGTTTTTGGGGCACTTCCTGGCATCCAAATTGAGCTCATGATAGCTCGTTGGAAAGCCCTGGATGTTGGCTATCCAACCCAAGTGGAATTTCTCAATTTGAAGCTCATTTGCCCCTCCAAAACTTCATTCTCCCAGAAGTACTTCCTGCTGGTGCAAAAGGTGGCAGCAAGGTGGTTTTCATGGTGTTTTTGGGCCTTTTGATCATCCAGAACTTGATGAAATGCTTCGGCAATACTTGAGCATGCATAACTTACCATGAAAAACCCAAAAATATAAAGTTTCCCTCCAGCAAGTGTCCCAATCAAAAGCGAGCGCGTCGACGCGCTACTCGTATAGCTGAAAAATCTGTTTTGGGACCAAAAAATTTCAAAATGACAAAAATTTCTCCGAATTTGCTCAAATTCGGAGCGAAGACCCTCCATCATGTATCATGCCCAGCCAGTGAAGCCTCGGCCAAAATCCAGAGTGGATCAGGTGTTTCACGGCGCTTTAGTATCCTCCTGGTGTATGCAGTTCAGTGGTGCAATCTTTGTCTTGGTTGTATGATGTGTTGTTGTCAGTCATGGTGTTGCAATTTGTATGTTTAGCTTGTTTAAAATGAGAAATGAGACCTTGGTGTCTTTGTCTCCAATCGCCAAATGCGTGCCAAAGGGGAATGAGGGATTGAGAACACCTATAAGTGAGATAGAAATGGGATATGGTGATGGGGGGTAGTTTTTAAGGACATGAGTGAAATGAAATGGCAACATATCAGTGAGTCAAGTGGAATCAAGGACAAAGAAACAACCTTTGAATGTTATCGAGATTAGGCTTTTATCAATGGAGGAATGTAGTAGTAAGTAATAGGGTTTGGGATTTCACATGGGAACCAAAAGTATAAAGGGATATGAGGATAATGAATATGGGGAAGGGACAACGATATGATCACGTGGTAGTGATAGCAGTGATGGAATACAAAGAAAATGTTGACAAATGGCAAGAATTTAGCACCAACACAATCTTCAAACTTTATGCATAACCCTAGGAGCAGATTTGGTATAAGGTAGGGTTTGATGTTCACCATATCAAACACTTGTTTTCTTCACATTCGAAACACCATAAGAAATTCATGAATCACTGAGTAGGCATAAATAACTTACTTGCAGACAAACGAAGTGGTTTGATGAGAATTTGGGTGATGAACTATTGTTTTCCAGCCTTGGGGCTATATGCGTAGCGCGCACTTTTATATGTGTAGCGCGCCACATAATGCATTTTGCAGGAGGCGTTTGGAGGCCTTCCCGGTGTCCAAATTAGGCGTGTAATAGCTCATTGGAAAGCTCGTGGAGCTTACGTTCCAACCCAAGTGGAATTGTTCAATTTGGAGTTCATTTACCCTGTAAGAAATTAAATCTCCCAACACTACTTCCAGTAGGTGCATCAATTCTCCTGAGGCAACGGTATTCTTGACATTTCTCCAAAACCATTATACCTGTGTAAAAAGTGAAGGAGGTTTTTCTTCCTTGGCATGTTGTGAACAAAAACCTCTCTCAGTTTTCCAAACTTCATCTTTTATTTCTCTGAAACATCATTTGAGTGAAACCTATCCCGATGTATGAAACAAGGGATTTTGTCGAAATGAAGCGAAATGAAGGGGATAAGTGGCTTCTAAATTCTTGGGGAAATTTTTGGAAGTAGGGAGGGATGTTAGGAAGCAGGGGAAAGTGGAATATCAGAGATCGAGTGAGGGGAAGGGGTCCAAAAGGGAAAAACACAGGCCTAGCCTAGAAAATTGCCAAGTTGTGGCAAGAAACTAGGGTTTGTGGAAAAATGAGGAATTTGGGGAATCTCAGTGATGGGAAGTGTTTAATAAGGTAAATTAATGATAGGGGAAGGTGTATGAATGTCAGGATACAAATTTTTTCGATGATTTGACCATCCAAGAGAAATTACCTCCAAAACCCTAGGAGAGGGAAATGGACCTTACCAAGGCACAACTGAAGCATGAATAAGCTGTAAAATGACCCAATGGAACTTGACATGATGATGACAACCCTCTGAATGATGATACACTCAGCTGAATGATTACATGGACTGCCATTTGGACAACTTTGAAAAGAGTGAAAACAAACCCTAGACCTAATGCCTAGTGACCAAATTTTGCTTGAAGACTCTTTGAAATGACAAAATTTAACCTTGACACCTTAAAATCACTTTGTAAGAGCATGTTTGATCACTGGAGGAAGGCTGCAAAGACTGACACTAACAGGTACCACCCGCGTCTACATTGGCATACAAAAATTTGGGCTCATGATAATATATCCAAGGTGTCAAAATTCCTCTACCTCACGGCCCACAACAACACACGTTACTCAACCTTTTCCTCGAGGTCACATTGATATATCTTACTCAACCTCCACTGCATAGGTTACAGTGACATATATATATTTTTCGTCCGTTGTTGGTGTTATATCTATATATATATATATATATATATATATAGAGAGAGAGAGAGAGAGAGAGAGAGAGAGAGAGATTGCTCGGCCTCCGCCACAAGGTAAAACCAGACTTAGAAGTCATCGATCCTACATACCAACCATCGCTAAGAAACCAGACCAGAACGAAACAAAATAATAATAATAATTGCTTCAATTTGATCGTAGGCATTCGCTTCAAACCACAGATGACAATTATAATTTAATTACCAAATATATTCATTACTCCAAGCCATATGAGACACTATATTTATAGTGTTCGAGCCATGGAGGGCTGACAAGTTTTTCCCCAGAGAAATTAGAGTTTACTTCATTTTTAAAATGACTATGACCGACATCATATGTCAACACGTTAATACATGATTAGCTCTGAGGAGTTTTCTAAACCCCATGTTATTTCTCTTTGATATATCTGTTGATCTGTGGGCAATACCATTTATTTGTCCAAAAATTACATGTCATTTAATGGTGTTAACCAGTGCGCTAGTTTTGTGCTTGTGATTGTTGATCCATTGAGCCAAAGGTGGATCCACTCCATACTTGCGCAACATTTAACCAAGCCAATTTTTGGGTTTTGGCCCTATTGTTTGGCCTTTTAATTTTTGCCCCAACTAATGTTGATTTTCAACAAGCCATAATTTTCATCCAGGAGGAATTTTTCTAAGCATAATATATTGTTGGAAAGGTATCAATGAGCACTACGCAACCATATAATTTATAAGATCTTTTGAGCATCTTAATTTAGTCAAAAATTCAAATAACTTCAAGTAACCATAAACTTATGTAATGAGACCTTATGAAAGGTCACATTGTCATATTGCTTCACTGAAAGACTTGATACTTCTTTGATCATCAAGGATGGCCCTACCACTGTTGTCCACACATCCCCTTTGACATCAATGACAACATTATGTGCAACATATTCTTTCATGAAGAAATAATTAGTATTTTGGGGATTTGTGTTATATCAAAATGAACTAAAGATGGATCCAGAGAAGGTGAGAACCATTGTGGTGTCGCCTACTCGAAAGATAAAATTCGAGGTAAGAATATTTTTTGACACCTAATCATAGGGATTGGGTGAACAACTATAAATAGTGTAAATAAATAATAGAGAAAATGGAGAGTCATCGGGAGATGAAACTCAATCGTCACTCTGTCTTGTATATAATAATGAATAGCCTAAATGAATAATACAATCTCATTTTTGAGGAGTTACCTCCTGGCCTGACATGGTATCAGAGGCAGCTTTATTTTTAGCATTCCTACCCTTGTAACTCCCTTTCTACCTATTTTCCTATTCTAACTATGTCCTGCCCATATTGCAGAATTGACATCACTAACATGGTATTGTGGTGCGATGATTGCATATTTGGTGATATCGCATAAGTTAATGCTGCTCCAATTATTTCAAAAACTGCCCTCTCCAATTATTTCGAAAAGCGTTCAAGACTGGACTGTTATGTTCCCATACGCAGTGTTTCTCTATTTCTCACCTGGTAGCAGCGTTCCATTGCAGCTTGTTTGCAGCACGCTCCCAAATACACTTGTTTACAGCTTGTTTGCAGTATGTTCAAGACTCCATACGTTGCTCTCTCCCTTCCCCATAACGTTGGCCTCTGGCATAATGTATGGCCTACGTTGAACATTGAATAACTGTCGCACTGTGTGAACGTTGTCATACAATGCTCCCTCTCACCTTTGCTCTCATATGCTGCCATAGGCACTGTTTGAACGTTGCCATACTTCATACAACGCTCCCTCTCACCATCGATTCTACAGTCGACTTCCCTCCATACATTGCTCCTTCCCTCCAATACGTAGTGCTCCCTCCATACGTTGCTCCCTCCCTCCAATACGTAGTGCTCCCTCCATATGCTGCTCCCTCCCTCCCTCGCCTTCCATCGGTCGACTGCACTCACTAGTCAGTGGCAAATTCCATTGTGCGAAAAATGATTCCTTTGAAGAGAACACATCCAAAATTTCTTCAGGATTATTGTGAATCTGAAGCTTGGCCTTCTTCAATTGGAGTAATTAGGAAATTGTATTCCTGGAATAGTAGGAGGGATAAGGACCAAAAACCACATTGTCAAATGGGGTCGCCTAGCTCTTCTTCTACCGAAAAGCCATTAGGCGAGCTCCAATACACTGCGTTGCCAATATTCTGCTCTCCAGTATCGCAGTAGACTGCGTTGGATGCCCAGTATTGGTCCTGCGAGAGGTTCGAGGAGGAAAACGCGCTCAGGCATCTCCATTCTGGTTTTATGGGGTTTTGAACAGAACCTCTAAGCTACTTCTTCTTTGTTTTTTAATAGAGCATATGGAGTCCTTTAAAGCCACAGAAGATGGAGTCCTTTAAAGCCATGCTGGAAGATTAAAAAAAAAATACCAGAACTGCATTTTTATCAGTAATGCATTTTTTTACCAAAACTGCATTCTTGATCAGAATTGCACTTTTTTTCTTAAGAATATTGCTATTACAGTGCAGTTTTTCTTTAACACCAGAAGTGAAAATATTTTATATATTCGCAGCAGAAGTATATTTTTTTACAGTTCACAGTTTTCTTTTAAAATGCACTCATTAATATCTATTGTGGGAGTGATCCTCAATGGGAAGGAAAATTATCCTAAGTGGTCTCGGAAAATCAAACACACACTCATTTTTAATGAGCTGTGGAAAGGAGTGTGTGTTGGAGACGGAGACAAAGACCCAGAACAGCCTACCTTAGACAAGGAATTCGCCATTTGGGAAAATAAGAACAGCAAGGCTTATGCATTGGTTGCAACATCAGTAAATGAAGAGGTGAGTCACCTTATTTCTCCATTTTCAAATGCTTTCGAAGCCTTACAAAAACTAAAGGAACTCTATGACTCACACTCTGCACTTTAAGTTGTTCAACTCATGATTAAATTGTTCAGCGTTGAATTACAAAATGATGATCCTCTTGCTCTTGCATCAGAAGTAAAATATATTATGCATGATATAAAAGTCACTAATGTTGAACTGGAAATTCCTCTTATAGCTTTTCTCAAGGCACTTTATCCCACTTACTCAAATTATCTAGAGTCATTGCAACCAAATGGAAACCTCAAAGATATTACCTTTGACTCCCTTGTAAAAAAAATGTTGAAAGAGAGAAATATTTTGGGAAGAAGATAGCTCCTTAGTCTTCTGAAGAGGTTGTGTGTCTTGCACATAGATAGAAGAATGTTGCTCAAGATTCTTCCAGAGGAAGAGGTGGTCGAAGAGGAAGAGGAAGAAATTTCAGAGGCAGGGGGGCAGACACTCTCAAGGAGAAAATTCATATTTGCATTGCATACGTTGCAAAAGAGATGGATCACATGATGAATCCACATGCAAGTTACCTTGAGAAAGAATTGAGCAGGAAAGAAACCAACCCAAAGGTAAAGCTAATGACAAAGAGAAAGGTAAAGCACTTGAATCTGCTCACTATGTTGTGGCACACTGTAATATTGGAGTAAATGAAGACTTATTTAATGCTTCACTTGCTTCTTGGAAAAATGATTGGTTGCTTGATTCAGGAGCAACTTGCCACATGACTTTTAAAAGATATTTTTTTGAAGAATTTACTGACAATGTTGATGGAGCAGTATACTTTGTAGACAAATCAAAACTCAAGTCATCAGGGCTTGGCACAATCAAGCTTAAATTGCCTGGTCTTCCATACTTTCTTCTGCATCATGTTTTAAATCTCCCACAACTAAGGAGAAACTTGTTGTCCTTGGTCCACATCCGCCAGCAAGGACACTCCATTCACATGTTTGATGGCAAGGCTGAGGTGAGAAAAGCATCGGACCACTCACTTGTCATGACATGGATAGAAGAAGAAAGGCTTCTCAAACTGCAAGGTACCTCTGCTCGTGCACAAAATTTCTCATACGATTCTCATGATGATGAAGGTACATTTCCATCAAGTTTATTATGGCATGCTAGATTTCGACACTTGAACTATGACAGCCTACGCTTGTTGAAAAAAATGGTGTTTCAGGTTTTCCTACAATTCCTAAGAAACTTAAGCAATGTGATAATTACATTCTAGGAAAGCATAGCAAACAGTCTTTTCATGATCCACATTCCAGAGCACATAGAAAACTTGAACTCATTCATTCATATTTATGTGGTCCAATTCCTTTTCCTTCTGCAAATGGAAATAAATATATGATGACATTTATTGATGACTAAACCAGAATATGTTGGGTTTATTTATTGAAGAACAAATCTGATGCTTTTCAAACATTCAAGAACTTTCATACATGGATTGAAAATGATGCACAATTTCATATTGGCTCTATTCGCACTGATAATGGAAAAGAATACACTTCAAATTAATTTAAAAACTATATTCACCAACATGGGATCAAACATCAAACAACTATGCCTTATAATCCCCAACAGAACGGAGTAGTTGAAAGAATGAATAGGACAATCTTAAATATGGTGCGCTTCATGATGTTTTTCAAGAATGTAAAATTGATGTTTTGGGCTAATGCAGTTCTATGTGATGTATATGTAAAGAATAGATGTCCATATAATTCTATTAGAAACAAAACTCCTTATGAAATGTGGTATGGGCACATTCCTTCGGTAAAGCATCTCAGGGTCTTTGGTTCCACATGTGATGCCTCGATACCAAAGGTACATAGAAACAAACTTGGTGCAAGGAGTCGTAAGTGTATCTTCTTGTGGTATTCAAACACCTTCAAAGCATGTCATCTCTATGATGAAGTCAATAAAAAGTTTGTTGTATCTAGAGACGTAATCTTTCTTGAATCATCCAAAGCTGACAATGTTGCTGAGAAGCAACTTTATCGCTTGGATAGATTCGCAAATGCAAAATCATTTCAAGAATTTGATAATCAGATTCCACATCTTGAAGGGGGGATTCCTATACTAAATTAACCTGTGGAATCTTCTTCTGAAGCACTCTTTCCCCCACATGAAACTCCAACAACAGATGATACTTTGAGTGATGTGATTGACAGACTTGGGAGACTCAATCTTGATTCAGTCCCAACTCAATCAACTGAGTAGTCTGGACCATATTAGAAAGGTCCCCCAAAGTGACTGACAAAGACACTTGAAAGTGTTCATCCTAATGAGGTTGGAAAGACAAGAACCAGAAATTCAACCCGGAAAAATTGAGGTGATGTAGATGACTCTGATTCACCTATTGATATGGATGTTTCTTATGATTGTGAATTGAATTTATCTACAGATTTTGAACCAACTTCCTTCAAAGAAGTTTCTTCTCATGATTAATGGAAAGAAGCAATGCAAAAGGAATATGATGCCTTGATAAATAATGGCACTTGGAAGCTGGTTGATCCTCCATTGGGAACCAAACCAATTGGCGGCAAGTGGGTCTACAAGAACAAGTATAAAGCTGATGGCTCACTTGACAAGCACAAAGCCAGGCTTGTGGAAAAAGGTTTTGCACAGAAGGAAAGGGTCGATTATGAGGATACCTTTGCCCCCATAGCAAAATGGGATACTATCCGAACACTCTTTTCCCTAGCAGCTCAGAATGGTTGGAAAATTCCATCAAATGGATGTAAAAATTTCTTTCTTCAATGGATATCTAAAAGAGAATTTTTTTATGTCCCAGCATGAAGGATTTGTTGCGAAAGGACATGAACATAAAGTATGCAAACTTGTGAAATCCTTGTATGGCCTTAAACAAGCACCGCGAGCCTGGTATGAAAAACTAACTGAGCATCTTCTGAAACTCAATTTCAAACATTATGATCTTGATGATGCAACTTTGTTTGTCAAGAAATTTGGCAAAATAGTTGTATATATTGTGGTATATGTAGATGATCTTTTGATGAAAAGGACCAATGAGAGCTACATTGGATCCATAAAGAAGGAATTGAGGAAAGGTTTTGAAATGACTGATATGGGCTATGTTCATTACTATCTTGGTATTGAAGTAACTCAACATCCAAAGTCCATATTCCTTTCTCAAAAGAAGTACATTGGAGATCTGTTGAACAGGTTTGAAATGGTTGAATACAATCCTCTAACTACTCCAATGGAACAAAACTTAAAGCTCACATCCATTGAAGGAAAATAATTTGAGGATGCAACAAAGTATAGATAGCTTATAGGAAGTCTCAACTACCTGGCTACTACCAGACCAGACATTTCGTTTGTTGTTGGAATCCTCTCCAGGTTTATGCAAAATCCTTGTGAGGGACATTGGTCTGCTGCAAAAAGAGTTCTAAAGTACTTGAAGGGAAATCAAGACTTTGGACTCAAGTATACACAAGTGGGCGACTTCAGCTTGATTGGATACTCTGATTCAGACTTCGATGGAGACAAAGAAACTAGGGTATTGACTTTGGGTTATGTTGTGATTCTTGGATCAGGAGTTGTCTCCTAGAGATCACACAAACATTTAGTTCCAGCAGATTCCACAACAAAGGCAGAATATGTGGCAGCAGCTGAGGCAACAAAAGAAATTGTGTGGCTCAAGAAAATTCTAGAAGATTTGCAGGTAAAACAAGTACATTCGACTCCACTCATGATTGACAATACCTTGGCAATTTAGTTGGCCAAGAACCCAAAGTTCCATGATCAAACGAAGCACATCAATACAAAATATCATCTGATTCGACATCATGTTGAGGCCAAAACAATCCATCTTCGTCGTTGTTCCACTAATGAGTAGATTTCAGACATCTTCACCAAAGTGCTTGGAAGAGAAAAGCTTGAAAGATTCAGAACGATGCTTGGACTCACCAACATCCCTTCAGGTAGGGGGGGAATGTTGACACCTAATCATACGGATTAGGTGAACAACTGCAAATAGTGTAAATGAATAATAGAGAAAATGGAGAGTCATCGAGAGATGAAACTCAATAGTCACTCCCTCTCGTATATAATAATGAACAGCCTAAATGAATAATACAATCTCATTTTTGAGGAGTTACCTCCTTGCCTGACAAGATTTCATGGATTAGATAGCCTCTCCTAAAAATTTAGTTGACATTTTAGCAGCATGTGTGCGCCACAATTTATTTTTTCGATCTCTTTTTTTTTTCATTTTTAGGATTTGTTTGTAATGACACCAACTTTTTAGACCATAGTTTTAAAAATATTACAATTTAATCGCAAAAAGGGATTATTATTATTAGCACCTATTTTCGATTCTAGGTTGTTTTAAAATTTTGGTTGTAATTGTATCAATTGTTAAGGATGTGGTTTCAAACAAGTTGCAAATTTAACCTCAAAAAAAGGTGTTACTAGCAATGGTTTTTTTTATCTGGGGGTTGATTTTATGGTTTCTATTTGTAACAGTGTCGGTTTTTCAAGCCATTGTTTCAAAAACGCTGAAATTTTTATTTATTTATTTATTTTTGTAACCATGTGTTACATGGAAAAGTGTCTATGCAGAACTGCTAATCCCACTAAGGTGTGGTAGCTACCTTAGAAACAAACAAAGTAAAACTACTTTTGTTTTCCTTTATGAAAGATAGATGAGAGAAGAATAAAGGAGACCAACCTCTATCTTGCGCTTGGCTCCTAGTTCGATTCCTCTCTCTTCTGATAGTCCTTTGCTACTTGCTTCCTTGTACACCCAGCTTCACAGAGTACCTGTAGAATCAAAGTAGCATAACATTATACAAGAACGTGGATCTATTATCATAAACAATCTAGGATCATATGTAAATTGACCATACAAATGCATAAAACATAAACGACACAAGAGTATGGAGGAAAACTTGAATAGCTTTATTGATAATCAAGAAAGAGCCAAGAGAGTTACAACCAGTTGTTCTGACCCAGCATCATCCTCTCAGCAAGTAAGCCCTTCTTCACCTCATGCAAAGCTTATATCACCCAACACTATGATGTTGCCTCAAGAAACCAACATCAATTCCTTACAAGATGCAAAATTCCAGCCTCTGGATCTCTGGGATGAGGGATCCATATATAGATATCTGTAAGGGAGATGAGTCAGCTTGTGATTTGATTAGTGTCTTCCCTCTGATAGTTCTTGCTGCCACTTGGAGATTGATGATCTCTTACTCATCCTTGGTCGAATTCATTCTGGAAGATTCCATGCCTCTCCACCTCGCGGATTGACACTGCCATTTGTCACTTCTCGCCCATCGCACCCCATAGAAGGGCTTTTTGAAATGCAACGCACCCACAGAGTGTACTTAGGTGAGATGCAATGCACTTTGCCTATGGAGCAGGTGAAATGATCCTGTTTTGACCAGTTCTGAGTAGTTTTTCATGGAGAACTTCTGGGAGAAGCTGTAATCAGTTGACCTTGTTCCTTTAGGGGTTAGAACAACACTTTTAGGGACTTAGGAGCCCTTGGTTTATGGACATTTTATGCTTGGGGTTGCAGTGCCCAAAAATGTCTATAACAGTTGCCCCCTAAAGCATGAGGTCGTTAATCTTTTTTGATGTCGAGTGAAATGCTTTATCATGAGGATCCGAAGTTCTTTCAAGCTGGGAGGAGACCTGTAATAAGATACAATACAATACATTATCTTCATAATATTTTCATGATCTAGCTGAGGCGGGCATTCCCATGCTGAGCTTTATAAATTCATTTTCATGTACACAGGACAGACAATCGTCTGAGTGTAGACTGATGATTCTGGTAGAGCCATCATCCCTTTGATTGGATGATTATATGTGCAGAAATGATGTACATTTGATGTCTTTATTTCCCTGAATATATATCGCATCCCGGATGGATGAAACTAGATCTGGAGTCTTCAATCTCGTTCAATCTTCACTCGAAGTACAAGTCGATCCATGTGAGAGATGTTCTGGAGTCGAACATGGAAAGACGTCGCCTGATTACCAGCCAATGATGTAAGTTGTTAACAGGAGCGAGAGGAATCACTGATAATGATAATGACCCTCAAGGTACTGTAGTACAATTCACGTGGTGTGAATAAAGGACTTTGCGTCGAACACCACGCAAAATCTTTCGGTCGAAGGCCATTGATGTAAACCTGTCGCCGGAAGTGAGAAACTTGCCATTGAGGCATGCAAGCTTCAAAGTACTGAAAGGGGTGTCCCTAGATCGACTTCTTGGATAATGAGCTGATGTCGACAAGAAGTGATCCATCATAGGAGGGCCTTAATGAATCCCACATCAATGACATGAAACAGAGCAAATGATTTTAATGGAGGTGAAAACGATCTGGTGATATAAGCTTCAGGGTGGCGGTCATGAAAGAATGGAGCGTAAATGTATTGCAGCGGGTGAGACACAGGTGAATTCTCTGAGTGACTTCCCTTGAACATATCGGCGACACTGACGTGATGGATTGGTAGCATTAACCCCAAATGTGGATGGTGTGATGGGACCATGGTGATGTGACCGGTGAATGAAACAACCCAACCTGACTTGGATGCGGAGTGAAAGTGTCATGTTCAAGAGCAACTTGCTACCAACAAAGTTTCTTCAAGTTTTCTTCCCAATTTTTCCCCAATCATTGCTGACTAGTACCTCTTTAATTTTTTCAAGCTTGAGGAGGATAACATATGCTTGTTCTATAATTTGCCCTGCGGGCAAACCCATCGCTATGTTTTAATGAGCCTAGCGATAGTGAAACTCATTCTTGTCTGCTAGGGACAAGTTTGTCGCTATTAGGTTTTAACGAGTTTAATGACAAAGATAACTCGGTCCTTTTCAATTTTAGAGAGTCTGAAAAGGGACGTAAAGGAAACTCCAAAATTCCTTTTTCGTCATCTAATCCCTTAAGTCCGAAAAAGTATAAAACAATACAGAAGGGATGAATTTTTTATACTTTTAACGAGCCGAACAAAACAAGCACTCGATCTTTTTGTGTAATAATCCCTCAGGTCCAAAAAGATTAAAATCTAAAGGAGGGATAGCACTTCCAGTCCCTTTAATGAGCTGGAGAGGCTAATGGCTTGACAATCTTTTCATATTTTACGAATCAGTTGAAAAGAGCTTAAAGGAGACTCGTCTTTGAGGAACGAGTGATAAAATTGGGTAGCAGCTGATTCCAGGTAAGGTTTGGAATTTTCCAATCACGGCAGTGTTACAAGGATGGCTAGCGGGATCACTCTTCGCAGCTGTTCCTCAAAAGGGGTAAACAATCAAATGGAGGTGAATGATCGGCCGATACAGAATGGAGGTGATGATGGGAACACGACCAAGGCTTTAAAGGCTGAAGTATTACATTCACGATGATTATTTACCGGGAATTGGTTCATTTTTTATTGAGCTTAAACATTGGGGGAAACATTTGCTCATTGCTTATGTTTATTTTTTAACGAGCATAAATTCCGCGTTAAAACTGCTCAATTAATCCAGTCGTATAATAAGAATGTCTCATATATGAAAACGGCAATTTTCAAATCTTTGCCCCACATCCTTTCTTTATGCAAGTTAAAAAACGACCAATCCTACGAGTTTAAAGGGTTAGAGGACCTACAAATTTAAAAAAATAAATGGTCGCTCTTTGCTTGCATGCCAAAAGGTTTTCATGCCCCCAGGTATAAAATAAAGCTTCAAGGTCACCTTTTATTCTACCGACAAAACATTTGTTTTATCAGGAAAGGTCTACCTCTTTCAGGTTACCAAAGATTGTTTTATCTGGACCACAAACAAAACACTTCTTCGGTGATGCCTACCGAAATAGACAAAGGCGAGCGGTGCAGACGCCTCCACTCACATAACTTTGACGAGGGAATCTTATTCCAGTCTAACCCCCTTTTCCAATCACGGACGGGAGTACAGACTAGTCATATATCTCTCGCGGAAACCTACCCTATACCCGAAGTTTTCCTGCCGAAGCAGACCAGGGTGCATGCCCCCTGGGTTTCAGTCATGTCCCCCGAATCACTCGCGCTCATCAGGTGGACGGACTGGGGATTGATGAGACATTCCTTGTGTGAAAAGACCATTCAGGGATGGTATATGACTATTTGCTATGTGTGATCCGGGAAATGAAAGCTGGTCTACGAGCTTGACCACTCTTCCTTCGTGCGGAAAACACATTACTCTAAAGAGTGATGAGACAATGGCTCCCATGCAATAAATATAGTCTCGTCCAAGGAGTAGATTATAATCCAGGGGTCCTTGGACTACCATTACGTTCATATGAACGGTTTTCCCTCTCAATGTTATGGGCACATTGGGAAGGATCCCTAACGGTCGACTGGTTCCTTTGTCAAAGCCTGTTAGATTTCTCATCTCAGGCAAAAGTGATGGCGAACCAAGCGCTTTCCAAGCAGTCAAGGAAAGGATACTCACAAAATCCCCTTCATCTATGATGGTACCAGCCATAACCATTCTATATATTTGAGCAATGATTCCGAATGGTACACTAGCCGGTAAACGAGGTCTGCCTAGGTTATTCCAGTCAAAGGAAACAACTAGGTTGCTTGGAGGTGGGACCGAATAGACGGCCGGGTATGACTCTGAAAAACTTCCTTCCTGCGGTAAAGGAATGGGTAAATTGCCCCCATGTTCATCGGAGTCTGTGCTTACGAAAAGAATTTGGACAGTGTCATCCTTGCTCTCTTTTGTGACTGTATCATCTGAAGATGGAAACTCTGAAGGCAAGACCGGGTCAACTGTCGTCTCGACCTTTTGACTTTCGTCTGGTATGGGTTCAGATGGTTCGTCTTCAATGATAGATGCTTCGGCCGACCACCTGGGCGGGTCAGCCGGATTTTCAACTAGTGACGGACTCGGCAACAGTTTTTTATATCCAGGAGGAAGTCGTAACGGTGAAACCGGATGATCATCCAAAACTCTTTTAGCCTCGTCTAAGAAGGGACAACGGTGGACGGCATGATCGCCTTCGCACAGTTTACAAGGAAATCTATATTTTCCTTTTTGTCCTGGGGCTTCACTTTCACTAGTCGACGGTGTGTTTTCAACATGATCATCAGAGGTTGACGACACCGAGTTGTGCAAACGAGGAGACCAGTCCCTTAAGATCCGAGGGATGCAAGGACAATCTCTATGATAGTGGTCTCCTTTGCAAATGACACATGGCGATTTAGGCCTGGTCGGTGCAGTGTGTGGATTTTCGCTAGACGACGCTTGGTTGCCCCCTTTCACTTTTGGCTCCTTCTTCTTCTTCTCTTTCTTCTTCTTTTCCTTCTTCTTCTCAGATACTTGATTTTTGGCCTTACCAGCCCCATCAAGCGAAGAGGAAGGAGGAGAGGAAGAATTGGAGGAAGTAGAGGGTTGGGGGGTAACTCTGGAATCGTCTAGTTGCTGACTCGATTGTTCAGGAATTGCGGTGTTCTGAACGACAGAGGTTGAGAAGAGCCATACGGGCAAGCCTATTGTCAATCCTGGAAGCGACAATGTGGCCATATGGGGTGCACCAACATCTCCCCAAGAGGAGAAGGGACTAGGATTTCCTCCAAGAGGAATTCCTTGGTTGGTGGACTCCATTCTCTCAACCTAAGACCAATGTAGGAAAGGTGATGATTATTCCGTTTAAAATAAATTTTAGACGCTTTGACACAACTTGTTTTTTCAATTTTAAAGAGTCGAGAAAAAACAAAAGATGACTCTAGTCGCCTTCGATTTTTAATGAGCCTGAAGTGACAAGTGCTCAAATGGACCTTTTCCGTTAAGGAGTCTGAAAAGGAATGAAAGGGACTGCTCTGGAAATCTAGGTAGAGGGATTACCAAACCAATCGCAAAACTGCAGAATACTTTTTACGGTACGGCAGTCAATCTTCCCAAATGTTGTGTTCAGTGCATTACGATCGATAGGGCGGCAGACACGGCTTCCTATGGATAAAGGATTAAGCCTATTGTGGTCTCCCAAAATATACTCGACGGTACGTGGGAGCACAAGTCCGTACTGGCACTTATCGTCTCAAAGTGGAGGAATCACCCAACCAACAGTGAGAACAACAGTTACCAGGCTTTACGACGCCGGAATACGTCTCTAGCCTAGACTTCTAGATGTTGTGTGTTAGGTTCCAAAGCGTTGTTAGATTCATTAAATTTATTTTATAGTTGATCTTGCTTAAGAAATTTTCCTTTCGGGTTGACCGCGTGATGTAAATGTACAATTCCTAAAATGCAATCTAAGCTGATAAACTATCTTTTATCTTCTTTGTGCAATGAAAATCCTAGCTACTAAGGAAAGAAAGACAGAATTCTTTCAACAAAGAGCAAAGAGCACACACTATATGCACTGTCCTAAATCAAACCAATCAAACAGTCTAAATGCAAATGCACATGCATGTATTTGTTTTCAGCCTTCTTAATATGTGAATGATAAAAAGAAAGCTAATGTGCAAATCTGAATTACTTTCAAGCGACAATTACTAACAAGTTTCTTTTCAAATTCAAAATGAAGACTTGCTTTCGACACTAGAAAGACTATTAATTCAGATCAAATACAACAGTAACAGGGTAATCGACTATCAAGAGCAATCAGACTCTCTTCTATGACTGAAAACGACACTTGCGACACTTTCAAATCAAGAAACGACAGTACAATTACGTTACTTTTTTGCAAAGGAGAACTGAAAATGACTCAACAAATACACAAAAACACTTACAGTTCTTTGCACAATGGAGGCAGAATATCAGCAAGGAAAGGGGTTTCAAACAGAGGTATACTGACTACAGGCAGCAAAATTCATGAATAGAACTGAAAAGAATGAACACAGAAACCAAAATTCAGGAACAATGCCTAGTCTGATCAAAGCACCTGTAACACAGTGAATTTGAAATGCAGTGCACCTACTACACTCAGGAAGTGCGTTGAATTTCAAATTCACAGAACAAAGACTGCGCTGGGCCAGAGACGAGACTTTGCTTGGGTTCTGGGTCGCAGTTTGCAGTTCAGTTCAGGGATTTTGGCCGAGCAATTGGTAATCAGTAAATCAACAACAGGGGTAGATCTAAGGAGGTTACTAGAGCCACCACAAGGGCAATTAGAGAGTTTGTAAATCAGTTGTTTAATTCATAAACAAAACCCAGAGATTGACTGAAGTGGCATTTATCTACTTTGCATTTGCATAGAAAATGCAGTTCAAAATCTACCTGGCTCGACTTCAGGCTCCGTCTGTAAGTTTATAAAGTAAACAAGAATGTAGATAAACAAACAACCTAGTCGCTCCCCAGTGGAGTCGCCATTTTGTTACAGGGAAAAGTGTCTATGCAGAACTGCTAATCCCACTAAGGTGTGGTAGCTACCTTAGAAACAAACAAATTAAAACTACTTTCGTTTTCCTTTATGAAAGATAGATGAGAGAAGAATAAAGGAGACCAACCTCTATCTCGCGCTTGGCTCCTAGTTCGATTCCTCTCTCTTCTGATAGTCCTTTGCTACTTGCTTCCTTGTACACCCAGCTTCACAGAGTACCTGTAGAATCAAAGTAGCATAACACAATACAAGAACGTGGATCTATTATCATAAACAATCTAGGATCAGATATAAATTGACCATACAAATGAATAAAACATAAACGACACAAGAGTATGGAGGAAAACTTGAATAGCTTTATTGATAATCAAGAAAGAGCCAAGAGAGTTACAACCAGTTGTTCTGACCCAGCATCATCCTCTCAGCAAGTAAGCCCTTCTTCACCTCATGAAAAGCTTAGATCACCCAACACTATGATGTTGCCTCAAGAAACCAGCAGCAATTCCTTACAAGATGCAAAATTCCAGCCTCTGGATCTCTGGGATGAGGGATCCATATATAGATATCTGTAAGGGAGATGAGTCGGCTTGTGATTTGATTAGTGTCTTCCCTCTGATAGTTCTTGCTTCCACTTGGAGATTGATGATCTCTTACTCATCCTTGGTCGAATTCAGAGAGGCAAGTGTCACAGGAGAATTTTCTGGAAGATTCCATGCCTCTCCACCTCGCGGATTGACACTGCCATTTGTCACTTCTCGCCCATCGCACCCCATAGAATGGCTTTTTGAAATGCAACGCACCCACAGAGTGTACTTAGGTGAGATGTAATGCACTTTGCCTATGGAGCAGGTGAAATGATCCTGTTTTGACCAGTTCTGAGTAGTTTTTCATGGAGAACTTCTGGGAGAAGCTGTAATCAGTTGACCTTGTTCCTTTAGGGGTTAGAACAACACTTTTAGGGACTTAGGAGCCCTTGGTTTATGGAAATTTTATGCTTGGGGTTGCAGTGCCCAAAAATGTCTATAACACCAGGGGAACCAACAACTAGGTTAGTCTCATACTCACGTGACATGAGGTCGATTCTGGCTACTACCACTATACCTTTGGGGCCTACAACCTATCATCCTCTCTGTTTACTAGGTTACTTCTAGGGTATTGAACCTTGGATCTCTTTGTTTACACAATACTCGTATCACTTCGATTTCCAATTGAGCTACACCCCGAGGAGAAAAACACTACAATTCGAAGCTCGTATTTAAAATATCAAAAATTTGATGCTACCATTAGCATTGATTTTCAATTTTAGGATGATTTTTAATATTATGGTTGCAATGGTATTGGTTGCCAAGACCATGGCTATTAACGAATATTGCAATTTTAAGCCCCAAAAAAGGGGGTGGTACTAATAGCACTACTCTTTTTTAGTTGGAGATTGATTTTAAGTTTTTGATTGCAATAGTACTAGTTTTAACTCTAATAAATGTGTTTGTGTGTGAAACTATTTTTGATTTAGGGGTTGATTTTAATTTTTCTAGAAATATTATGATTTTCAACGCCATGGTAGAAAAAGGTTGTAATTTTAAGCCCAAAAAACAGTGGTTGCCAATGGTATGAAATTTTGATTTGGTAGTTTCTATGCAAAAATATGGGCTTCTAGAGCTAGACTTCTTGTTTTCAAGTCATAGTTCTCATCAAGTCGATGACTATCATAGAATCTTACGAGCCACAAGTACTTTTCATTCTCTTACCATTTGCAAACATACTAAATAATGGAATCCAAGGATTTCTCTGTAACCTACAAGAACGAAGTCTCATTGAATAGAGAGATGAATCCTGGAAGAGGATGTAGGAATGAATGACAATACTTCACATTCCCCCATGAATGACAAGAGGATCATGGAAGAGGATGTAGGAATGAATGACAATGCTCCATAGTCCCTCATGAATGACAAGAGGGGGTATTTAATTCCACAATATATGCTTTATTCCCAAAAATATGATAACTTGTACTTAGATACATACAAAATTCAAACATTGAAGTGAAAACTTTATGAAGGCCTGAGAAAATAAACTTAATACTTCCAAAGGATAAGTGTCAAGGTAAAATCACCCATGCACCCCTTGTCCTCTACTCACCTTGTGGTACCATCAGCTTTGTTTCTTCCCCGGCCATCATTTTTGGTCAATTATATATAATTATGTATTTCCTTTTATACAACCTTTGTAAAGCATTGGCACACCATGGAAAACATGGTTACCATACCATAATCTTAGCTCACTATTGAGACTCATAAGTGTTTACTAATGGGGCTTTCATCTTGGGCTTTTCAATAGGAATATTTAAAATGCATTTCACATTTTTACAATGTGGGGTCATTATAGTTCATCTCACATTGCTTGACTCACATTGTGTAAACCAGATCAGAAAAAAAATAATTGACATGATTCAATGTACTATAATTGTATTATAGTTCGAGAGGTAACAAATGAAATATTACAAATGTCAAGTTTATGATGTTGTTCATCTTAATCCCATTTTTGATGAAGTTTAGTATTTTATTGAAGCACTAATTCCTTTGCATATTATGCATTCAGAATTGACATCTTGGTCTCATGCCACTGAAACGGAGAATGCTACTATAGATAGACCTTATTCTTACTTATTATACATATTTTGTGTCCTTACTATGCTTGATTTTGAGAGGTATGATCCATTAATTTTTATGTATTTAAAAGCAATGAACTAGGATATCGATCATTTTGTATGTAAGAAAATGGGAATTCATCACGAATTTTGTGAATTGATTGTTATATTTTTATGTGTAATGGTTGATAGTAGCGAGGTTATTTTAATCAAGAAGAATGCTTAAGTATTGGTTTTTTATAACATATTTATTTATCATTGAAAAATATAAGATATTAAGTTATTGTCGTAAACTTCCTACATATAAATTGTGCAGAGTTTAGAAACATATTAATGTTTCAAATGGACTCTCCAACCATTTTCAAAGGATCCAAAGTAACCTTATGATAAATAAAAAAGAGTTATTGTATGCAATGAATAAATGGAAATGGAAAAAGTAAATAGTTGTTAATAAAATAATATAAATAATGTGAAGGTAGAGGAATTGAATTAACAAGACCAAAGGATAGGGATGTGGAATAAGCAAAATGAAGTTAGTTAGTTGATAAAAGTCAATTGGGTTTGTCTCAAGTGTTTGGGAGGAATGATTGCTATCCTCCCCACCAAAGTTCAATTCCTGCAAGTGACATGTTGAACTCATATTGAGTATATTGTTGTAATGGCTTGAGCCTTGTTGTTAAATGACTTTACACCTTGAAGAATATCTTACGATTTCCAATAGGCTAGAAGGTGAGCCGTTTAGGTACATGGAAAAATTGATTGATTGATTACCAGATTAAATAAAGACTAGAATTAGAAAATGAAAATTCATATAAATTAATAAAAACAATACTAATTAAATAAATAAAAAGATATCAAAAAATGAATTTTTCAAACCCTAGAAATCCCCCGAGCGTTGGCAGTTAGTTGAACAAGGTTTTATCTATGGCCAAATGGTTGCCCCACTGTAGCTGTCGTCTTATGTTCCTTGAGGGTATGAGTGGGCCAAGCCTTTTAGAATCCTCATACACTTATATGTGTTAGGCGATAATTGTCAAGGACCTAGACCGACAACAACCCCCAAAGATGTTGTCATTTGGCTACTTTTTGGTTCGATTGGGGCGGATGTGGCCAAAAATCCCTTCAAGTTTGTATCTTGATTTCTCTACTTCCTTTTTTCAGGGTTTAAAACCTCACTCAGCTTTGATAGCTATGAGGCCTATAGGGGATCTAACATTTAGGCAAAAATGGGAGACATTTTCACAAAGTGTGAAGACAAAAATTAAATCCTTCCAGATTTTCCTTAAATGTCTAAATGGAAATACCTCCATCTTCTGGATTAGGGACTCAGACCATGTGGAAAACTTGAAATAATGCATTCAAACCAGTCATGGCATCCCTATGACTTCTCAATGCCTGATATTTGAAAGGAAATTGGTTCAAGACTCCTTCCAAATGAAGGACTATTGCATTCCGATGATTGTCTCCATTATTTGGAATCATAGGTTGTGTGTGGAACTTCAACCTCTAGAAACCCCTATGGATATGTCCCTTTCAAGGATGTAGTGAAAAGGAAGGCCTCCATCCGAGTGGAACATATCCAAAACATACCAAGTCCCTATATTGTAGAACAAATGGAACAAGCACTAGTCATGGAATTTAATCTTCCAGACATAAATTCCCTCCTTTCTTCTCTCCAGTCCAAGGTTGTTATTTGTAGATTTAATTGTTTATGACCTAGATCTGAAGCATTAAACCAATGGATTTTTTTCTTCTTGGACACCCAACTGTGACATCTGTTTATGTTCAAAATGCTTCTTCATTATTCAATTTGAAACCCAGAAAGATCTAGTGTATGACCTGAATTAAGGACCATGGTTTTGGGGTAGAGCATGGCTCTTCATTACTCCATGTTTCCCAAACTTTGATGCTACTAATATGGTGGTCACAACTATGTCAATTTGGGTGAGACTTCCAAACCTCCCTCTCCCTTTTTGGCACCATAATGTCCAAGAGGACATTAGAAATACTCTGGTAAAATTCAAAAACATGGACCTAGAAAGAATAGAGAATTGTTTATTTTATTTTTCCATAATATATATAGAGATAAACCTTAGCAAAGGTCTACCTAACCACATTCAACTGAACCACCAAACCTTTCAATGGACCCAAGTATTGTATTACAAGTACACGACATTCAGATGTCGAACATGCTTTCAAACATGTCACATACAAAGCATGTGCCCTTAGGAAAAAATGAATCCAAAAAGGAAAAAGAGGCAAGCCCATAAAACAAAAGGAAGGAAGGTATTAGATCCTCATCTCTCAAATGAAGAAGAGGAAGAAACCGTGGAGAGCCAAACAATACAAGCAGAAGTGGATGTACAGCAGAAGGGGGTGGAGAGACTCGATCCAAAATCGCTACCCATATACAAAAGGGCATTGACTCAGTTGAGTTCTAGGCAGTTGATGGGATGAGGGGCACAAAAAGAGAACATGTCTCTGATAGTTCGGACTCAGACAAAGAATTCTAACCAAAGACAACAGGAAGGGAGCTGGAAATGCTTCTTGTTGAACCAAACTTGGAGGGATGACAAAAAGTGCAAAAAAAGAAATGAAAAAAAGATAAGTTAAGTGATTATTTCCACACTTAACTTCGTTTGATTTCTTTGTATCTTCATTTTACAAAAAAAATTCTCTAGTTCAATGTCATGAGGTGTATCTATTGAATGTGTTTAAAATATACAAAATGCAAATTTGTTCTTTCTTTTATGATGAAAAAAATTATGAGTGTCTTTTCTTTGTAATTTTATATATGTAAAATAAACAAATAAAAATGTATTCATACTAAATCAATAAAGAGGGTTGTTACAAGTAAAGAGATATAAATATAAAAGCTAACAGAAAACTATAATGAATTAATCAATAACCTTAATTTAAGATATGGGGAGTACAATGATTAATATTAAATTAAATAACTAAAGAAAAAATTAAAATGGATAGTAATGGAAAATAACAATGAAATTAATGTGAAGATTAAAAAATGGGCATCTAAAATCAAATTGAATTAAGAATATATATAAAAAGTTATATGGAATAAGAAAAGAAGGATATAAAGAATGAAAAAGTGGGCAATATCTATTTCAAAAAGAAGAGACTTAGAAATATAAGGATTAAAAAGAGATTTAAATATCAAAGAGGGTAATAATGAAGCTATAGTTACATTAAAGGATAATTATATAGCGTTGAAGAATAAAATCTTTAGATATTAACAAAGATGATAAGGGATTAAATGGTTAACAAAGAGGAGAACAATAAATATTAAGAGGATAGAGAATGAGGTTGGGTGAGGGAATGATTGGTTAAGGCAATGAAGGGTGGGTTTCTAAGAATAATTAAGTTTCTAACCATTTTGTATATTGTAGTGGTTAAGATGTTTTACAATTTTCAAGGCCTCTTTAATGATTCAAAAAGTGTAATGAGGTGTGCTTGTAAGGAATTTAACATGATTAAAGAAAACCAAATGTTTGATGTTATGGGAATGTTAATAACCACATATTTGGTATGACCATCATAATGTGTTGGATGAAAGTTGTTATTGATTTCAACAAGTGAATGGGTAATTGTTGAGTAATATTGTCATTGATGTCAAAGCCCTAATCTTATGGATGATGCCCTAGCTTTGGAATGATCAAAGCATGTGATAATAGTTCAAGAATCCCTAAAGAGAAAAAGGGTTTAAGCCCTCAAATGAAAAACAGATAGTCAAAAGAAAATAAAGGAAAAGATGGTTAAAGCCAAATAAAATTCAAGGACTATATCATCTTCTAGCCCTCATCAAGACCTTTCCAATTGTATATGGCACTCCCTCTAACTCTTCACATTCTAAGAGAAACATTTTTTGGATTTTTGATGCTCCAATTAGATACCCTATCTTGTATGAATTTTTACACCATTTACTTAGGTCAAACGGAATTATAACATACATGGTTGGAAAGTTTATTTCCGGACCTTTCCAATGGTATATGGAACTACCTCTAACTCCTCATGGTTGAGGATATATGATTTTTTAAATATTCATTATACATTCAGCTAGTTGCACAAGCCAATGCAGCCAATAGGCAATTCAGCCCAGTTTAGACCCCAAATGCACTATATATAGGCGTGGGGAGGAGGCATTTTAGGAATTTCCTAAAGGAGAATTCGGATCTGTTGAAAGAAGTGAAGAAAAGAAGTGTTTCTGGGGTTCATATCTCATGAACCAAAAGTGAGGAGAGGCCGAATTGGGGAGGCTATCTATGGAAGGACTTTTGGCACATTTTTAAAGGATTTTGGCACAATTTTTGAAGTTATTTTTGGCATCATTCTTGTAGAAGTTTGGAGCATATCTTGAAGTTATTCTTGTAAAATTTTGGAGTGGATCTTGAAGTTATTATTGTAGAATTCTGGAGAAGATCCTGAAGTTATTCTTGTATAAGTTTGGAGTATATATTGAAGTTATTCTTATAGAAGTTTGGAGAAGATCTTGAAGTCATTCTTGTAGAAGTTTGGAGTAAACCCTGATGTCATCTTTGTATAAGTCTTGAAGAAAATTCAAGTTACCTTTTGAGGCAGATCAACACTCTTTGACGCAGAGTTTCTGAGGGAGATATGAGCTACTAAAAGAACAATTTGATGTTTGTTTTAAGGCATATCTAAAGCGGTTGATTAAAGGTATGAATTAAAATATATTTTGTTGCATTGGAGGTTAGATTTACATTAGCATACTTATTGGAGTAGATCCGAAGTTGAATATGTTTAGACAAAGATAGAAGTGATTGTTGGAAATAATACTGAGAGGGGGGGTGAATCATTATCAGCAAATCAATAATCTTTTCATTTCCATTATCAGATTCATATACGCTACTTCACTTAAGGCAACCCGCGTGTATATGCAACTGTGTTTAATGCAACTAGCGTATATTCAGTAAACTTAGTTGACCTTTAATGAGTGCATCAGAACATTATTAACCATATAAACAGTAAACAGGTGCAGTAAAACAGAACAGATCATCACACATAAGAAGCACACATGAACACCATGATATAAGGTGGAAACTCAATGTGGGTGAAAACCACCTACTGCAATTCGTCTCTATCTTCTTTTAATAAGAAACTTCTTTTTACAATACTTTTGTACTGGTGAAGTCTTATACCAGTACGTAGGCTTCTACCTACAGAAGGCTACAACCTTCTCTCGTTCTCCAGCTTCTCCTGGAAGGGAGCTACAACCCCCTTATCTCTTATACTAGCTGAAGTACTGGTACGTAGGTGCTGACCTACAGAAGGCTACAACCTTCTCTTTTCTTCCAGGGACCACATTTCATAAATTTTCAGACTGGATCCATCAATACAAAATAATCACCACTGCAATACATCCATCAACTCTAAATCACACAACAACTGAATCACTGAAACCCTGTCATCAAAACACAGTCACCAGAACACAGAGCAAAGCCCAGAACTCTTGAACAACCACTAGAACCAACAGCAACCTCAAATATCAAATCTTATAAAGTATACGCTACTTGACTGTGTCGAACCAGCGTGTATACGCTCTTTCAACAGAGGGAACCCACGTACAGATCTGAAAATAATTACTTATTCCTTTGCTGCAGTTTTCAATCTCAAATATACCCATAACATAAGATATAAAAGATAAGTCATGCGTCAGTATTCAGATCTATTCATGATCATACCATATAATGATAATGCATTTAGTCTTCATGATCCCGGTCCATCAACCTTCATCAACCGCATAGGTGCACCCTTGGTTCAGATCAAGCAAAGCATCACAGACCCATAACCAGCATACTAGATCTCACATTTCATCAGATATTCATTCCTTGAATACTTTCCCTCTTGGCCTAATGATATTCTCCTTATATAGGTTTAGGCCTCTCTCAATAGCATGGTCCAAAACCACGTAGAACCAATACCTTGGACCCAATACCTGGGGTCAACACTTCAAACCAAATACCATGAACCAATACCAAAATACCATGGACCAAATACCACGAAAAAAAACTTACATTCCCAACATGTACACGCCTTTCCTTCTTTAAACGTGTGTGTACGTATACGTAACTTGATATATGGTTAACCCGTGTGTATACGCACCTTTGTCACAACACACTTACGTATACCTCTCTGATCATTAATTCTTTGCTATTTACTAGTTGTACTATGATTTGTCATCTGAGTGAGTTGCCATCAAGGACAACACCTGTATCATAATGCTAACAATCTCCCCCTTTGGACTTGATGGCAACAACCACACCAACAAGTCACTCTCCCCCTTTGACATCAAGGGCAAAGGGTGAACCAAGATATCTTCTCCCTTGATATACATTTTGTTTTCCATACTCCCCCTGAGTACATGCTGAAATCTCTGATTGAGCTCCCCCTTTGTATATGCTAAGATGTATCAATCCATCCATGCTCCCCCTGAGCACATGCCGAGTCTAAACAAGACCATGATAGTCATCAGCAACTATCATACACCATATGATTTGCACTATAAGCATATTTCATCAATATGAGCAACCTGTAACCTGCAATATCATTCTCTTGACCAACCAACAATAAGTAGCAAGATGTATCATTTAGCCACATAAGCACTATCACCAAAGTTTTCTTACCACAATGCCAACAATTATTCGAAGCATATGCTGCCCCTGAACCTATGCCGACCAACAAAACCATATCAGACTTCTTTCCCTGAGTCTGTCCTGCTACTTTTTCTTCAGAGCTCCATATAAGCGACTCTGCAGCCTCTAACTCGCGTATATACGCAATTTCTCTTTATAATATATGCGTATGTAAATTGGAATACTGAAGGTATACACTTTCAGTTTCCCCTGTGTTTGTTATGTCTGCTAACTGAGTTATGCTACATCTTTCTTATTCTAATTTTGTCTTCTTCAAACCCTGGAATTGCGATGATGTAAGATCCTTTTGCTTTGGTGTCCTAATTTTGCTCCTACATTCCTTTACTTTATGTCCAAACTTGTTACATGCATAACATCTTACATGTTTCATATTCCTTTTATTGCAATCAATAGCTTTGTGACCAAACATACTGCAAGCAAAACAATATCCATTAAAGTACCTGGAACGTGATGATCTTTCTTGAACCATTCTACTTCTACATCTAGCTGCAATGTGTCCAATATTATGACATTCATAACATTCAACATTATTCATTGGAGGAAATAACTGTCTATCACTTCCACAGTTAGGAGCAAAAGATTTTCTTTGAGGAATCTCTTTGTTGATCATTTCAGATTTTGCATTAGAATTACTTTCCTCACCCTGTGAGCTAGATTCACCTTCGTCAGTTTCATAAAAGTCAATCCCAATTTTGATAGTAGGGGATCTTTGACAACTAAGACTATCATCCAAAATCTTAGTACTGTCTTGAAGTCATAATAGTTTATCCTTTTCTTCTAATTTACCTTTTAAGATATTTACCTCAACCTGATGTTGTTCTTCCTTTTCCAGATATTGCTTCTTTATGTTTTCTTTAGCGTTTCTTCCTTCTTCCACTTGTTTCCTTAATTCGAGCACTTCATGTTCTTGTTCTTCAAGAGCTTCTTTATTCTGCTTCTTTGATTCTTCAAGATCTTCTTTTAGAGAGAGGATCTTAGATTCAAGTCTCTGAATTGTTATGCTCTGATCTTTTACTACATCCTGCAGCTGCTCCCTTACTCTGGTTACTGTCTCCAGCAAATCTTTTAATCTGGTAACTTCTTCTGTTTCTAAGTCCTTATTTTCATATGCCATGAGAAGTCTAATGTATTCATCACTATTGGATGAGTCATTACTTTTATCATGAGTATAATAACTTTTATTACCTTCTTCAGACATCTTTCCTTTGTTATGAGGGCATCTAGCATCATAGTGACCAACTCTACCACAAGAAAAACATTTGAAAGGTAGCTTACCTTTGAACCTTCCAGATCCCCATTGAAGATTCTTGACAAAATTTACCTCATATTCTTCTTCTGAAATGTATCCTAATTCACTGAGTTTTGTTGATACGTTAAATGCGGCTTCTCTCATATCTGATGGTCCTCCTTTTCTCATTTCAAAAGTAGTTAGGATTCTGTGAAGCTGTGTCATAGTGATTTTCTACAAATCCTCCTTTTCTTCTATGGCAGACACTTTGGATTCAAATTTAGCAGACAAGGATCTCAAAACTTTCTCAACTAAGACAACTTCCTTAATTTCTTCACCCAGATTCCTCATGCAATTTACAATCTCATCTATACGCAAGAAGTAATTAGTTATGCTTTCATTACTATGCATCTTAAGAGTTTCATACCGTATTCTGAGAGTTTGAAGCTTAGCCCATTTTACCTGATCATCTCCTTCATAGCTTAGAATGATTTTGTCCCATATTTCTTTGGTTGATTTGAGCTGCATGACCTTGACAAACTCTAATTTTGACAAACTTCCCAATAAGATAGTAACAACTTTGGCATTGAGTTCATATTGCTTTCTACTTGTCGTATCTATAGGAATTGTTGATGGATATGTATATCCTCCTTCCACGATTCCCCAAACATCCATTCCAAGCGATTGTAGATATGTTGTGGTTCTTATCTTCCAGTAGACAAAATTGTTGCATCGAAGATTGGTGGTCTGATGCATCCCTCTCTTTCTTGATTACTCATCCTGATGGATCTTCCTTCAAGCGATCAAGCTTCTTCCAAAGGACTTTCTCTGAAACCAATTGTTGGAAATAATACTGATAGGGGGGTTGAATCAGTATTAGCAAATCAATAATCTTTTCATTTCCATTATCAGATCCATATACACTACTTCATTTAAGGCAACTCGCGTGTATACGCAACTGTCTTTAATGCAACTAGCATATATTCAGTAAACTTGTGATTCAGTTAGTTGACCTTTAATGAGTGCATCAGAACATTATTAACCATATAAACAGTAAATAGGTGCAGTAAAACAGAACAGATCATCACACATAAGAAGCACACATGAACACCATGATATAAGGTGGAAACCCAATGTGGGTGAAAACCACCTGCTGCAATTCGTCTCTATCTTCTTTTAATAAGAAACTTCTTTTTACAATATTTCTGTACTGGTGCAATCTTATACCAGTATGCAGGCTTCTACCTGCAGAAGGATACAACCTTCTCTCGTTCTCCAGCTTCTCCTGGAAGGGAGCTACAACCCCCTTAGCTCTTGTACTAGCTGAAGTACTAGTACGTAGGTGCTGACCTACAAAAGGCTACAACCTTCTCTTTTCTTCCAAGGACCATGTTTCATAAATTTTCAGACTGGATCCATCAATACAAAATAATCACCACTGCAATACATCCATCAACTCTGAATCACACAACAACTGAATCACTGAAACCCTGTCATCAAAACACAGTCACTAGAACACAAAGCAGAGCCCGGAACTCTGCAACAAACACTAGAACCAACAGCAACCTCAAATAACAAATATTATAAAGTATATGCTACTTGACTATGTCGAACCAGCGTGTATATGCTCTTTCACCAGAGGGAACCTGTGTACAGATCTGAAAATAATTACTTATTCCTTCGCTACAATTTTCAAAATCAAATATACCCAGAACATAAGATATAAATGATAAGTCACACGTCAGTATTCAGATCTATTCATGATCATACCATATAATGATAATGCATTTTAGTCTTCATGATCCTGGTCCATCAACCTTCATCAACCGCATAGGTGCACCCTTGGTTCAAATCAAGCAAAGCATCACAGACCCATAACCAGCATACTAGATCTCACACTTCATCAGATATTCATTCCTTGAATACTTACCCTCTTGGCCTAATGATCTTCTCCTTATATAGGTTTAGGCCTCTCTCAATACCATGGTCCAAAACCACATAGAACCAATACCTTGGACCCAATACTTAGGGTCAACACTTCAAACCAAATACCATGGACCAATACCAAAATACCATGGACCAAATACCACGGACCAAAACTTAGATTCCCAACGTATACGTGCCTTTCCTTCTATAAACGTGTGTGTGTACGTATACGCGACTTGATATATGGTTAACCCACGTGTATACGCACCTTTGTCACATCACACCTGCGTATACCTCTATGATCATTAATTCTTTGTTATTTACTAGTTGTACTATGATCTGTCATCTGAGTGAGTTACCATCAAGGACAACACCTGTATCATAATGCCAACAGTGATTGTATATTGTTGTATTTGGGTTGATATCCCTAGTATGGGAGCCCACTAGTTATTATTATATATTTTGTTGTTGAGGGTGGAAAGGTGGTGTTAGGGAAGGAAGTTGTAGCTTCCTTGAGGAGGTTGTCACCTCTTTCCAATGGTTGTTGGTAAACCAGGGGTTGTAGCTCCTTCCAGTAGTGGTTGGTAAATATCTTGGGGTTGTAGCTCCTTCCAGTAGTGGTTGGTAAATATCTTGGGGTTGTAGCCCTTCTAGTTGTAGTTGGTAAACTGGAAGTTGTAGCTTCCCTTGTAATATAAATATATTATTCATATATATATTATGTTCCTTTGATGTGGTGTTATTGGTTAACAGTTTTTATACTAAATTGTAAGAAAAAATGAAACATTGATTCACACCCCCCCCCACTCAGTATTTCCAACATTA
Organism: Pinus tabuliformis; assembly: GCA_031772625.1. Lineage (NCBI taxonomy): Eukaryota > Viridiplantae > Streptophyta > Pinopsida > Pinales > Pinaceae > Pinus > Pinus tabuliformis. Next base: position 162,747,144 of record CM062820.1, read on the forward strand.
TGAGTATTGATTATATTATTTATGAGGCAAGTTTACATAGATTTGTCAATTTGGTTGATCTAAAATTTACCACAAAAGCAAGGGATTTGGTATACACCTTTAAATGAAAGATGGTTAGATTTATATTTGATGCTTCTAAAAAGTTTCTTAAGATTATTGTGAGGTTTGAAGTAAGTTATAATATTCTTATTATCTAATATTTTAAAATGTGCTCATTGATGCAATGAACATACGAGAGAAAATTTGGATTTGGGGATAAGAGGCAAGGAAGGAGTTCTAGGGTTTAGGATCAAGAGTTGAACAGAAAGCTTTGTTGATTTGAAAAACAGAGCAGTCATTAGCTTGAAGGGTGGTAGTGAGAATGGATCATTATTTATTAAGGTGTTGGGTGGTTGAAGTTTTGATGGCTGTAGATACCAAAGTTTTAAGAACACGGATTTTTAAGTAAGTTGGTAGTGAGATTGAGCATGAAGATATCTATTGGGACAAGTCTACTCACAATTTGTTTGGTGGGATATGGATTCGTCATATCATCAAGTGGTTTAAACGTCAAGGAATGGAAGTGAGTTATCATGTTGAATACCCATGGTAAATTTGTTGTCAAGAGATAATATATTATGATGGTCAAAAAATGGAACAAGGGATGAATGTCCAAGGGACCAAATGAGAAAGGAATCATTTGTTGAATGAAATGTAACTAGGTTCGGTCTTCATAAATGTACTTTTGATATGTGTACTTATTCAAGAAAAGAAATATTATTTTTATAATATATGACAATGAATTTCTTGCTCATTGAAATAGTTCTAGCACATGTTAAGTGCTATATGTAAGTCAAATAGTCAAAAGGAGATGTTGAAGGCCTTAAGGGCATGTTACACCATGTATGATTATGTATTAAAGTCAATAGAATAACTCCAAGAAAAGTCAAGCCTCCTCCTATGCAAATACACCATCAAAGAAGATCATTCAAGCATGTTACACCACCATAGAAACCATCTGAAGTTTTCTCAACAAGTCAGCCTATAAGTAGTTAACATGTCGGCCTTCTAGTTGGCCTAAAAGGAGGGACAACCCTCTATAAATAGAGGTTGTCCACGCCATTACAACATGCCAACCAAGAGCTCTAAAATCCGAGGGAAGAAGAGGCTAAGAAAAAGGACAAAAAGGACGTCTTCTAGGGCAGTGAAGGAAGAGAGAAGAAGACGAAGATAAAGGACTATCTCTAGGGTGAATACACAGCCACACATGTGAAAGGGGAAGGGTATGTTTGCGACTATAGCAGCAGAAACTCACTTTTGGCATATCTATCTAATTGGACTAGGAAACTAGACCTATAACGTCTCTCAATCAAGCGAACGGGAAGGACACTCAAGCTAAGGAAGAATATAGCTTACCATATAAAGGAAGTCACTATACGTGCGAAAATCTAGTGTTGCAGGATAGTCATATCAAGTCTACACCTACACATTGAAGAAAGAGCTCATTTGGTAAAGTAGAAGGAAGGGATCATCACAAGAAAAGGGACTTATCAAAATGTGTCTCTTCTAGAGCAAGTGCAACAAGTTCTATCAACAATTGAGAGAAGAATGAAGTGTCGGAAGTAGGAGTTTGAAGTGTTGGAAGGAGGAAGTGTCGAGGAAACAAAGTGTCGAAAGTACTTGACTTGTGCTTGGAGGATATTCAAGTCAATGATCTAGGGTTTGGCATTGATCAATAAGAAGCTTCAATAAGAGAAACTTACTAGAGGGTTTTCCTCTCAAGAGAAGAGAGGTTTTGGCCCTGGCAGAGAGCCAACATCTTGTGTTCTTGTTCTTATGTTTTTTGTAGCAGTTTGATAAAGTACACACACATGCATTAATAAGAAGAAGAAGATTAAGCTAACAAGGAAAAGTAAAAAGACTCCACAAATTGTTATCAAGTCAAGAAGAATCACACTACACCTAATTTCCCTATATTCTTCAACATCATTAACAAATCAAAACCAACATTTGGGTTTGAGGCAAAAACTATCAAGAATTCTAAATTTGAACTGTTGCATGGAGATGTTTGCTACTGCCTTTAGTTTGTTCGTGGAATTTTTCTTTGAAACTGAAGAAAGTAGTAATAAGAAAAACTTAACAAGATTTAGGATTTCTTTGTCTGAGTTTGAACTCTCAAATACATCTCTTTTTGTGCCCCTCATCCCATCAGTTGTATGAGGCTCTGAAACAAGGATTTTATTGAAAAGGTACACAACCTCAAAGCTAGGAATAAGATGTTGATCATATAGATAGAGATCATGAATTTTGTGGATAAAGTCAATGGAACCTTTGCTAAAGAAGTTTTCCCTATGAAATTTTGAAGTTTATCAACTAATATTTTGGCCAAGCATAGGTTGGGGAACCTATAGCATTGACAATGGGACTTTAAGGTCATCATTCATATGGATCTTGCGTTGTCCATAATTGTGGAGTTGCAAATTGCATGGAATAAATCACTTTAATAAAGGGAAGAGGATTTGATGACTTTGGTAACCAAGTTGGTAATTTTTATGATGAGACTCTTGGGGAGAAGTTTGTAGGAAGATGAGGAAATAAGATTCATCGATTTGGCTTAATGGTCATAGATGCACATGGTTATAGATGTGTTATCTTTATCTTCCTTTTAAGACAATGAGGGCATTGACCTATGAAATCAAATCCCATTTTCAATTACTATATATCTAGTTCTTCTCTTCTTTATGAAATAGGTATCCCACCATCTCCAACCTTACTTCATTCCTTATAATATTATATATTTATTCTCATTTTGTTTATTAACTTGACATGCCTCTTTCCTCATCTTAACCCTAATCTCAATATTCTGTTTATATCATATATATTTTATTTTTATCGTAAACAATTCAATTTATTATTATTTAAGCTTAATGATCCCCATCTTAAGTCAATGTTATTAATAAATTCAATCTCTTTTCATCTTACTCAAAACAACCTTCTTTAGGGATATGATATTAATAATAAAAATTAATCTCTTTTCATTATTTTATCTTTAACTTTTTTATTTATATATATATATATATATAATCTTCTAATTGATTACTTAATCTAATAGTTCATTTTAAACATTCCACATCTCATACTCTGATCATGTTGATTGAATTCGCCTCCCTTCCACATCCCTATCATCTGATCATGTTAGACATAATTGTCCTCTATTCCACATCCCTATTTTTTTAATATTGTTCACTTCATTTTCTTGTCTTTGTATTATTTATGTCATTTTATTAAATGTTAAATTTAGCTTTTACATACATATATATATATATACATACTCCATTCATCATAAGTTTTATTTGGATTTTTTGGTAATGCATAGAGTTTTCACTCAAAACATCGAAATGTTTTAAACTCAAATATAATTTATACCTAAAAATATTTACCACAATTATTTATAAATAATTCTAATGTAGTTTATATCAAAAAAAAAATTGCCACAATAATGATTAAGTGTGAAAACCTACATGATCAAATGTCAAACTATTTAATCATATATCCAAAAAGTTTGCCACAATAATGATTAAGTGTGAAAACCTACATGATCAAATGTCAAACGATTTAATCATATAAGTAGCATTAGCATATATGTTGTGGACAAACTTGTATTCTAGATTAAGAATGACTTTCAGCCTTATCATTATTATTCTAACATTTTGGATGGAAAAAAATATTTTATGTAGTATTTTATCATTTAATTGATACATCTCATGATTATTAAAAGTAGTAATCAATAAAAATATATAAAAAGATATTATTGATATATGAAAAGATATTTTTATGGCTTAGTGTTTTAATATTTTTTTAACCTAAATAATTTAACTATTATGGTAAATATTTAGGTTTTAATCTATAAGTCTACACTAATGAGATTTTCCCATTTATATATATATATATATATAAATAATATTATACTCGCTGTAAAACATAATCATAACACTTGTAAATAGTGTGCTTTCAAGTGCCTTCAAAAAAAACTCCACAACTAAAATGAGCAAGAATTAAAAGATATTCAATTGCTTTTCCATTACTCACAAATAGTAAGAAACCAAATCTATAAATGAGGAATTACCACCAAACTAATATAATAAAGAAAAGTTGCATGGTCACTCTCCCTTGTATACATAAAAGGCAAGCTCAAAACTTGTACCTCATAGTGAACACAAGTAAGCACACCATCTTTATCCCCAATCATGCATGCCCTTGCTACTAAGCATTAATGTTTTACCCACCTAACACATCATAAGTCATTGTATATGACAACTCCACCTTAAGTCATCATTGTATATTACAGTTCCACACCTTAGTATCTACATGAATGAAAAGCAAAATATTAAAAACTAATTTTTTGAAGATTCCATTTCCTCCAGATAAATTTTCCCTCAAACTCTATTATATGATTGTATATTTAACCATTATTTTTATGATGTTTGGCAATGTGTATGTTGAATTATTTTTATGATATTTGTAGTGTGTGGTGTTTTATTTGTTATGTATGTTGAATTATTTTTATGATATTTGTAGTGTGTGGTGTTTTATTTGTTAGGTAGGATTCACGTTTAATAATATTTGATGAAAGCATTATTATAAGAGTTGATGATGATGATTAGAGTGGTCAAGAGGAGGATCAGAACCACCTTCAAACCTTTTATTAGGATGGTTGTGTTGAACAAGGTCAGAACCATCCTCAAACCTTTTACTAGGATGGTTGTGTTGAACAAGGTCATTGATAGTGCAAAGTTTCATTTTCATCCCATATGTTTTACATCAATGTTTATATTATGGACTCAATTAATCATGGACTTCGTTATTGATACATATAAAATGTAAGACATTATATTGACTTTTCCATTGTGATATGTAGATTTATTTGACCACATAACATATTTCTATAAAATCACATATCAATATTTTCATCTCTAACTAGATGTAATTGCTATTTTTTAATTTGCCAAAAAAACATTACATATAATTAATATTGATTATTATGTTCAAATCTGAAAAAAATGGATGCTATTACATCCTGGAGCGGAATAGAATGCATATGTATGTCATGTCTATGAATCATGCTAAAACATAAAATAAAATAAAAACCAACATCTCATATAAGTATCAAATAAAGAAGAAAACATACCAACCTTTTATTTTTTTAATTAATTACCATATGAAATGGTAATTTTGTGTTGTGTTTCTATTACTCGGGCAATTTAAATAATAGTTTTGTCTCTTTCTTTTTGGTATATAATGTCACATTTGTGTTTCTAATTATTTATGTATATAAATAAAAAGTTTAGCAATTTAAATAATAGTTATATATAATGTTACATTTTAATGAATATGTTAATAACAAATTTAATAGTAATTATATATTATATTTAAATTTAAATCTATGTTTGGGGGCATAGCTTTACATTAAAATTTGATAACAAAAAAATATAACAAACTATTACCATTAATGGTTTCCATCTGTGAAAGTAAATGAAAGGTTAGTTTAAAGTAGCTAAAGTAGCTATAATGCTATAATATCTGGTATAAAAACATACCAAAAAACTCACTGATGTTTACATGATTTTGTATACATTCTAAGTATCAGAAGTAGGGTGGTCCGACAATCCATTAATTCTTACTATAAATTGTGTGCTCTCACAAAGTTGGAACATTAAGATCTAGAGTGGCTATCACTGCACAACTTACAGAATTACTATAAGTACAACATATCTATTGTTGACCCAAGATCATTTGCACTTGCTCAAGATTTGACAAAGGCTGCCTATCTCATACTCGATCCTCTGAATAATATTCATGTGTTCAATAAGGAACTCCATTGAGAACGTGATACTATAAACCAATTGGTCGTACTTCAATTATAACTCAAGATTTTTCATTTCAATTGTTGTAATGGCTTCTATAACTAGCCCTTAATTAACCCAGCATTATCCACCTAATTATCCATGACTTCTTTGGAATTTGATTTGCACTCTTATGCACATCTATAAACCAAAAGGTGATCAAAGCAACAGAAGGAAATTTTGCAAAGGGCTCTGCTTGTCTCTTCTCAATTGGTGCCTCACAAAACAACTTCCCAAATTCAAAGAAAAACAAAACAAGATTTAAAAGGAGCTTACCTCCTATCTCATCATGGTTTTGCTACTAGTCTGAAGTACAACAAAATCTGTCATTCCATTCTCGTAAGAGAAAGAGGATTGTCCATAAATTCCAAACCAAAAACCTCATTGCATCTCCACCCACATTCCAAATCAATTATGCTAATGTAAGGAATATCTGCCATTATTGTTGACGCGTTCTAAATTTGGCCAAATTTCAAATCATTAATTGAATGATTCATCATATGAGTCATAGGTTGTACCAAAACCATAATTCCATTTGATTTCAGAGCATTGAAGGATCCATAACTAATTGGATGGAGGTTCAACTTGTGCATGATTCTGCCTCCAACACACAAAACACATTCCTAAAATGACCTCATGTTCTACACAAACCAGTTCAACCTATACCACCTTTCACTTCTCATCAGCATAAGGGATGCATTCGTAAAACCAAAATACCCTTTACTTGTCATCATTTGAATCAATAAATGATAATATGCATGTCACCTTTTGTCTGAACTTGCAACTTATGGCTTACTATTAAGGTGGCCTTTATAAAGATTAAGCCTAAGTAACTTCATTAATGGATAGTGATCCTTAAACTGTTGTTACGGGAATAAGTACCCTAGGGCTTTGGGTTGGAACCCTAACAGAGCAAGAGCAAACTACAGTAAGAAACACTTATACAACTCAGGAAAAATGCTCAAATAAACAAACTATGTGAGAGCGACCAGACCCAGATGTCCTTCGTTCGGGTAGATCCCACAAGGTTTAGACCCTCTGCAACTCCTGATGTCCTCCAAACCTGAAAAGTATTCAATTCGAACATACATAGCAGTATATAGATGAAGCATTTTAATGAAACTAACTTTAAGTTATATAAGTAAATGATTAGTTATACATCAAGATAATATTCATATATGAAATACAACAATATCTTATGCATAAACACAGTTAATCTCATAAACAAGACAGCGCTTCTTTTTATCGTAGAAAGTTATAACTAACACGGAGAGAATTCACCTGAGTCTTCTTCTTTCGGCTCCAAGCGGAACCGTCCTCTAGATCCGTCCAGTCCCAGTCTTCAATAGCCTCCTTCTATAACCAATACTATGATATCTCAAGCAAGGGGGAAAATATCAACAATCAAGGAAACAAGGGTTTCCTGAAACTTGCAGAAGTGCTTGAAGCACAGGGATACTTCAGACTCAGTCAGGTATAATATCAATATAATAACTCTATCTCTTCTCCTCCTTAAGGCCTTCTCATAGAAGTCTATTTATACTTCTCCCAATTAGTTTTTTAGTTGGGAAACAGTTGGGCCACGGGCAATAGGAGGTAATCAACAGGTAAAAACTGTGAACTCCGCCCATAATTAAGGAAATTTAATTTTTTTAAGTGTTTTAACACATATACACGGGTTGGGTATTGACTAACCCACGTGTACACGCTTTTATCTCAGGGAAAAGTAGCGTACAGGGAATAAAACATTGTTTTTAAAATATTTGGACCAAGTCTGGAAGGAGGGGTTGCCCTAGGCCATAAACCAAGAATCACAAATACCAAGGGTGGTAAATGGTGCTATAACAAATGCCCCCTAATATATGAGGTCAGAAGGGGTACATGATGGCCGAAATGTATTAAGTATATGGAAAGAACCCTGCCAAGACTGAGAAGGACTTCACCAGAATTCAGCCTGCCAAGCCATCCAAAAGAGATCAGAAAGAAACTGTTGTCTGAGGTGGGCATACCCATGCTCAGAGAAAGTAAAGCATGTCCGCATATCAAGTACAACCGGATCCACTATGTATACAAGTATACAGAACTGAAAGTACATAATGGATCATCTGATCGTGATAGAAAAAGTACATGTCTGAATATCACATATAAGAAGATGATCAATGAAGTTGAAAGATGAAGCTGATCACAGATGTCAAAAATTTATCCCAATAGTACCAAATGAACGTGATGGAATAAAATGATACTACATCGCAACTCGGATGCCAGCATATAAGATGTTGCTGTGAAGAACTGCAACATATACGGTGGATGGTGTCAACTAGCAGTAACAGGAGCAACTGACAAGTGAACCAAAACATGTTGATGCAACCCGAGGTCTTCACCGACTGCCGTGGTACATTTCTACACAATGGGAATAAATGATCTGAGGTCAACCACGTGAGAAATCGTTTGATTACCAGTCATTGATGTATACCATTAACAAACGCAAGACTACTCACCGATAATGATAATGAGAGTCAAGGTACCCAGTACAATCTAACAAGTGTGAATGAATGAGCTGAAGTCAAACACTTGGAAGAATCTATCAATCATGGGACAATGATGGTTTCCCACTGTTGATAGCAAAGGAATCTGCCACTGATGACTGCAAACCCCAAGGTACTGCCAAATGGACTCTAGATCTTTGTCCTAGAGCAATGAGCTATAGTCGATAGGAAAAGATCCACTAGAAGGAAGGAATTAAGGCATCCTTCATCAATCTAGCGCGAGTGTAACCCGTAGGCCAATAATGTGGAAGGAATCAGACGAAAAAGATGTAGTAACCCAACCGAAGCACATTTCCAACGTACACAAGATGTAGCTAGTGCACGATAGAAACCCTCTGAACCAACCAATAATGAAAGCTGACACAGAGGCGAGGAATCCACCAATAGGGTCAAATGGAAACCAAGGTACTGCACGAATCCCAATGTGTGATAATGAAAGCTGATGTCGAACACAAGGGAAACCACTCAGTCAAAGACCCATGATACTGATCGATGCTGAGCACAAGGTGACCTATCAATAATGAAAATAAGGCCAGGGTGCGGCTTTAGGCCTGCCCTCAGAGCAATATTTTGTTATCGATAAGGACAAGACACGCCAGCAAGAAGTCAATGGAGACCTTCTCAAACCAGCACGAGAAAAGGACCAATATAACTGATGTGATGACAAACATGACATTGACAACCAGGGATGGCCAACTGAAAAATAGGTCAAGAGACACCGCAGAGAGGCCGACTCAGGCTTACTTCCCTTGAACAAAAGCACGACTCAATGATGACTATATGGCAGCATATGATAACTTTGTATAAGTTCGTCATACAGGAGGCACAAGAGAAATCTCCATATGATTGGAAGAGGTAACCAATCAGAGGAGAACTGACTTAATAACAGGGTTAAGGCGTACGTAAGTCAGACTAAATCCCGCCCAAAATGAAGGAGAGACTTTCTTTTGAGTGCTTTGTTCAAGGGCGACATGACTGACTCTAGTTGCCAACAATATATGGAAATGTTGTCCCGTTCCCGCTCTTTTTGGAATATATAATTTTTTTGTATTTTTCTTTAAGCTGGAAAAAGAATAAAAGAATGCTATAGTACAATGGAAAGAACGAGTGTCAGAGAAACAGATGATCTAGTTCCTAGGATGGGAACAATCCTATGCTCAATGCAGGGAGGCGAAACTGGTCAAGGACACTCAAAGGGATGTTCCTTCCACGAGTCAAAGGATGTGTCAAGTTGCAGAAGCTAAGTGATTGCATGGTTGATTTTCTAGAAGACATGGTCAAATAAGTGGCTTAAACACGAGTCTAAGTGAAGCCAGCTCAAGGCCAAAAGGTGCAAATAGTCAAAATGCAATGCAGCAGTACAACTCAACACAAAGGAGCCTCTAGGGTATAAGGCCAGAAATAAGCATAGAAGCAAGGAGAATGTGTCTTCAACGCACAAGTCATGGCGGGACTAAAGAGGACTCCCGAGCCTACTCAGTATAACAGCATGGGCAACCAATGTCAGTGAGGTTCTAACTAAGATGCCCATGTAAAGGATGGCTCTACCATCGCATCATGATTTAAAAATCAGCGAGTGAACATGGTTTGCTAACCAAGACACGATGGGGTCGACCCTATGGCTAATGTATCGCTGAATGGAGGCTAGTATGCAATATGCAATGGAAAAAATGGTTTTCCCTAACCTATATGCCAGTGAGTGAATGATACCTGCCATGACGGGTCAGCGGTCATGGGAGTGAAAAAACATCTTGAAGAAGTCTCCAAAATATCCTGAAAAATAATCCATTCTCAACAATCCAAGCCCACAAGTCAAAAAATTCATGAGACGAAAAATCAAGTTTTGAAAAAATATTTTGCAATTTCAAAGCTATATAATGACTTTTGGACTCACAATTTTTTTATTTATGTTTGGAGCAAAGAGTTGTGGATCAAAAAGGAGCAAACTTGCCTCTGAACAATTGGACCGTTCAAATCGCACCAAAGTTATCAGGTAACCCTCAAATCATGCTTGCAATGTTTTGTGATAGTTTTTAGAAGTTTTCATTAAGATTTGACCGTGGGAATTCATGCCAAAAAATCCAACTCTGCATACACGTGGGTTGGATGTGATCAACCCGCGTATACGACGGCCCTACACGCGACTGTGTGTAAAGGGAACCTGCGTGTACGCGAGTTGAAGTTTAAACACAAAATCTAACGATTGAAACTCAAATTTTTTCAGGATGGCCATCACATGGAGAGAGAGAGAGAGAGAGAGAGAATGCCACAATTGACAATAAGGTAATGAATAACCAAAATGCACTAGATGCATTGAGAGGGTGTGGCTTATTGAAATTCTTTAAAATGTCGAACATGAAAGCCAACACACGTTTGCTCGAATTGCTAATCCACTAATGGAGTGTAGAGGATGATGCCTTCATGATAGATCAGATGCCTCTATGGATTGAGGTTGAAGACATCTACTTTATTATAGGTCTCTCCCGAAGAGGGGAGGTTGTGCATTCAACTGGCAAGACAAGAAGTAGTCTTTCAGTAGAAGACTATGTACATATATACTATCCTGGGCACCCGGAAAAGATTGGAAGTCAGATTCCAATCAAACACGTGGATAGTTTATCTCTGAGGATTCTATTGTTTACCATTGTGAGGGTGAATGGATCAACTTCACTGCATCAGGCTTCACGAGTGTCCATGAGCCTAGCAGTGGAATGTCTTACCACGGTTTTCGACTGGTGCACGCCTCTTCTGACTAACATGAAGAGCCCGCTGACCTCTATTCAGAAGGGTCAGACAAAGAACTTTGGATATAGGACTATCTTATGCTCCTTCTTCTTCGAGAAGGTACATGGGCTACATCCCAAAGTACCTATCTCCATCAGCAGCCCGTGAGATCTTCGGATGGGTAGATTGGTTGACTTGATGAAACACCTTGGATGCGGGGACGTGCCTAGGATGACTTTAGATGATGAGTTTTTCACCTGGTGGGACCAACAGATCATCGCAGTCAACGACTACCCATATGCTGGTATGGATTTCCGAGGAGATCCAGACTTGGTGTTGCCACCAAACGCAGCATGGGAAGACATCGGTAGCAATTTTTAAATTTTTTTAAATTTTTAACATTTTTTTTCTTTTTTAAAATATGAAATGAATTTAGAAATATTTTTGATGGGACAAAATACTCACAAAATGACCATGTTCCAGATGTGGGTCCAGTGAGACCAGATGGATTTCTAAGGCACAGGCGTCGCGGAAGAGGTGCTAAAGAAGCAGCAGCTGAGACAGAGAGGATCCTATATGCAATTCAAAGAAACTTGGTGAGGCTGACTCACCAGGTATCGATGATAGCCATAGAGGATCTACCTGAGGAAATGCAGTGCCGCATGGTAGGGGTACCACAGAACTGGATCCACATAGTTCGGTGTGTAGCCAAAGCAGTAGTTAACTTTTTAGCTGCTCATCCTGAGTTGGGTCGATTGACAGAATGGACATGATTATGGGCATTTCGTCCCAATTTTGTATATTATTTTTTGAACACTTTATCTATACACAGGCAATTTTATGATATATATACAAATCCAAATTTCTGATGTTTGTTTAATTTGATGAATGATTGATATGCCAATCTAATGCTTGATTAGCAATAGAATCTGCTAATGAATTCTCAGATCGTGGAATGTGAACATATGTAATATAAACAAATGATTGTTGCAACACTCTCACTCTCAAAAATTGGTGATATAAATAAGGATCACGAACCAATAAATGTTATTTAATTGTGACACTACCAGTTGTGAGTCAAGATAAACTACCAACGAATCAATCCCATAAGAAATTGCTTTGGATAGTAAATTAATAATGGCAGTATATTCGGCAATGTTATTTGAAGCAGGACCAATACATACTCCCCTCGACACCATCAACTAGCCATATGGATAATAAATCACCCAAGCTGTGGAAGCAAGATTCTAAGTGTGCCGACTAGCACCATCAGCGAATCCGAAATATATCAAATCATCCATCAACACCTGCCAAAGTAGATCAAAAAATGTCGATATCACAAACTGCCCGACAAATATGTACAAAAATACAATATATACAAACAAGCAATTGCTCGGCCGAAACCTAAGCAAAATACTTCTTAAGGTAGAGCCCATTTCGGGGCTCCACCAGCTTGTTCCCTTCAAAATCAACTAATTCATAAGCCCCTTTTCCCAAAACTCGTTTTACTATAAAGGGACCATACCACATAGACTTGAATTTGCCTGCCCCCAAGGCATCTTTATCTTGGTCATAGACTAAGACAAGGTCGCCTTCAGAAAAGACCCAAGGATGGACAGCTTTATCATATTGAGTTTTAACCCTTTTCTTATGGGCCTCGTTTATTATGGCGGCATCTCGACGTTGTTCATCAAGATGTTCCAAATGAACGAGGCATTCTTCGAGACTAGACATCTCTAGAAGAAGTTCTACAGCTATCTTAAGGGATGGAATTTCACATTGGATAGGAAAAATAGATTCCAGCTCGTAAACTAATTGAAAAGGAGTAAAACCGGTGGCAGTCTTCACCGAGGTTCGATATGCCCAAAGAGTCGGGTACAAATTGATGTGCCAATTGGAGTGACTTTTTTCAATTGTCCTTTGCATGATAGTCTTGAGGGACTTATTCACGGCTTCGACTTGCCCATTGGCCTAAGGATAATAGGGAAACGAATGCTCCTGCCGGAATCCCAACTTGAGAGCCAATTCGGTCATCAGTTGATTCTTGAAGTGACCGCCATGGTCAGTGACAATGTCTCTCGGGATACCAAAATGTGAAATAATCTTATTGAAGAGAAACAAGGTTTCTGTTTCACTATCGTTTTTGTAAGTAGGCATGGCCTCAGCCCACTTCGTAAAGTAGTCTACGGCCACTATTATATACTTGTGATTCGTCACTGAATGCGGATTACAAGTAGTAAAGTCAATGCCCCACTTCGTAAATGGACCGACAATGATAACAGGAAAAAGTGGAGCTGGATGCGCGTGCATTTTCCGAGTATAGATTTGACAAGGGTGGCAATGTTTGACCACTTCAATACAATCTTTGAAAATTGAAGGCCAAAAGTAGCCGGCACACAAAAAAATTTGGGTTGTTGCAAGCCCTGATAGATGACCACCACAAGCTCCACTGTGGCAATCATTGAGTACAAATTCTGCTTCTTCCAAAGTTAAGCAATGCCTAAGGATTGAAATAACCCCTCTGCGATATAATGTATCACCAATGATAACATAGTTTTTAGCAAGGTGACGTAACTTTCGATGCTCATCCTTGGAGGAAGCAGGTGGAAAGTTCAAAGTCTGGAGATATATTATGATATCTCCATACCAAGGATCTTGTGAAGAAATGAGGAATAAATATTTGTCAAGGAAATTTTCCTCATAAACAATGTCTTCCTCACAAGGCAGCTCAGAAATTAATTCCGCAAAAACCAATGACTTCTTAGACTTGGCTGACAAGAACTCGAGATCAAATTCTTGCAAAATAACAATCCATCGATTGTATTTTCCCCCAATCACTCACCTACTGAGGACAAACAAAAAAGGATTAATAGTCCCTAAGACGAATGTTTTGCGTAGCAGAATATAATGACGAAACCGCTGGACAACATGGACAGCTACCAAGGCCAATTTCTCGATAGGATAATAGCGTAGTTCAGGACCTACTAAGCCCTGACTCAAGTAGTAGATTACGTGCTCAGTGAGAGCATCATCCTATTGAACCAGAACCATACTTATGGTTGATTATGCCGCAGCGAGATACAAAAGGAAATCTTTGCCATAATCAGGTGGACTCAACAGTGGGGCAGAGATTAATGCCTGCTTCAAGGCATCAAAATATCGTTGCGCAATGTCGTCCCATAAAAATGGAACTCCTTTCTTAAGCAAACGTATAAATCCTTTGGTAATCTCGATGTAATTTGCCATAAATCTTCTCAAAATTTTTCCTTTCCTTGGAGACTTTGAAGTTGACGGATGGAAGATGGGGGAGGCAACTGAATTCTTTCCTCAACCTTGAAAGGATCTACTCGAATCCCTTCAATTGATATGATGAACCCTAACAATAGACCATATGTGACCGCAAAAACACACTTATTCGGATTCAACCGGATTTTATAAAATCGGCATCTCTCAAAAACTAACCGAAGGTGGCTGGGATGATCGATTATCTTTCAAGAACGAGCTGCTAAATCATCCAAGTATGCTTTGATGACATGTTTGATGACGTGGAAAGCATAAGACATGGCCCGCTGAAAGGTAGCTCCAGCATTTTTAAGACCAAAAGGCATCTTTTTGTATGCAAACGTGCCCCAGGGACAAATAAAAGTTGTCTTATGCTGGTCCTCTGGATGGATAGAAATTTGATTATAACCAGAGAATCCATCCATGAATGAAAAAAATTCATTACCCGCACATTCATCAACTATTTGATCAATAAAAGGTGTGGGGTAATTGTCTTTTGGACAAGCTTTATTCAAATCCCTAAAGTCGATGCATACTCGGATCGTTCCTTGCTTTTTATCTACCGGGACTGGATTGGAAACCCACTCTGTTAGAGGAATGGGGTATATGAAACCCGCCTTAAGAAGCTTTTCAACTTCAGCTTTAATAGTTGCTGCTTTCTGAGGATTGATCGATCAAAGCTTCTAACGAATAGGCTTGGCGTTTTCGTACGTCTTGATCTCATGCTGGACTATAGATGGATCATACTAGGAATTTCCTCATAACACCAAGCGAACACATCTCAAAACTTTTTAAAGAGGTCGATGTAAATTTGAATCTCTTCAGGGGAACAATTTTCTCTGATGAAGACATTTTCTATAACATCAGGATTCCTAGAGATGTTTATAGGTACAGTTTTAGAGATAATCGACATATTACCTTCGGCAAATGATTGTGTTGGAGCCAAAGGGTTTGAAATTGTACAAACATCGCTAGTAAACAGATTGGAGAACCTAGATTTGACTTCATGCAATGGAGGAAGAAAATATGAATGATGATGTAAATCTTCCCACGGTCGATCTACACCCATCATTTCTTCTAAAATTGCTTCCTCGGATGGTAAAATTGTATCTAAGCAATCCAAAGCAGAAGTAGAGTCAAGGGTCTAGGCTAGAGCCACATCACCATCTAACTCCTCCTCTGAAAAAGGAGTGGGATGGTTGTCTGTAGAGTTAATGATAGATTGATAGCTAAGTTCTGCTGTAGACATAGAAAATGCCATTCCACCAACCTGCCCTCCATCTAATGTGGTCGTAGATGAAGGTAAGGTCCAAGGGTCTGAAAAATAATGAGTTCGAAAGAACTCTTCCCGTGCAGTCCCCTTGGAGGATGAAATTGCATTGATTCTAGTTGTAGGAGGGGGAATGTCAAATATACCCATCAAGGAAGAGTACATCCCAACTCCTAAATTCTCAATAGGTTGACGGGGATTATCCACCAATGGAACGGTATAATCCGAAGTTGCACGGGAGTCACCTGGAGAATAATCTAACTGATCTATTTTAATAATTCTCTCCTCTTGAGGAAAACAGAGGATGTGGAATAAAGATGAAACTATGGCATCCATCTCATAAATCCAATTCCTCCCTAAGAGGAGGTTGTAATCCAGGTTGGCATCAACAATTTCTACCTCAATATTAACGACCTTTCCTCCAACACATATAGAAAAGGCTGGGATAATTCTGTGTGGCCTATGAGAATGTCCATCAAATGTTGTTAAGAGAGTCGGTGAAGGAACAGTTGAATGTGATCTAATGGCCTTCCAACATGACATAGACATTATGCATGTGGAAGCTGCCTCATCTATAATTGTCCGAAAAATATTGGTTTTTCGGTAAGTGGACTTTTTTTGGAAAGCCATATGGTGAGGAAGTCTCTTTTTGACATTCAGCATACAAAAGTGAGCACTAAAGAATTCTTTGGATCCACAGCCTTGATTGTCGAAAGCAAAGCACTTCTCTGAGTAGGACACGACTGGAGTACCTCCAATGCAGACATAGCACAAGGACTTTGAGCCAGATCTTCTACAATCAAGTAGTTCTGGGATGCCCTAGTATTAGGGTTAATATTTGAGTGCTTTGAGGAACCTTTTGGTATCCGAGGTATAGACTCAGTAGAGGGTCACTCAATATGAAGTGGGTCTGTGGTTTCGGGAACAGATTTAGCCTTAGATGTTTCCGTTTCACCATAATCGCATGCTCGTGTAGCAACGTCGAGATGGGTAGATGGGTTGACTTGATGAAACACCTTGGAGGCGGGGAAATGCCTAGGACGACTTTTGATGATGAGTTTTTCGCCTGGTGGGACCAACAGATCATCACAGTCGACGACTACCCGTATGCTGGTATGGATTTATGAGGAGATCTAGACTTGGTGTTGCCACCAAATGCAACATGGGGAGACATTGGTAACAATTTTTATTTTTTGTAAATTTTTAAGATTTTTTTTTCTTTTTTAAAATATGAAATGAATTCAGAAATATTTTTTATGGGAAAAAATACTGACAAAATGACCATGTTCCAGATGTGGGTCCAGTGAGACCAGATGGATTTCCGAGGCACAGGCGTCGCGGAAGAGGTGCCGAAGAGGCAACGGTGAGACAGAGAGGGTCCTATATGTATTTCAAAGAAACTTGGTGAGACTGACTCACCAGGTACCGATGATAGCCATAGAGGATCTACCTGAGGAGATGCAGTGCCACGTGGTAGGAGTACCACGGGACTGGGTCCGCATACTTCGGCGTGTAGCCAATGCAGTAGTTAACTTTTTAGTCACTCATCCTGAGCCGGGTCGATAGACAGACTGGACATGATTATGGGCATTTCGTCCCAATTTTGTATATTATTTTTTGAACACTTTATCTATACACAAGAAATTTTATGATATATATACAAATCCAAATTTCTAATGTTTTTTTAATTTGATGAATGATTGAAATGCCAATCTAATGCTTGAATAGCAATAGAATCTACTAATGAATTCTCAGATCGTGGAATGTGAACATATGTAATATAAACAAATGATCGTTGCAACACTCTCACTCTCAAAAATTGGTGATATAAATAAGGATCACGAACCCGATAAATGTTATTTAATTGTGACACTACCAGCTGTGAGTCAAGATAAACTACCAATGAATCAATCCCATAAGAAATTGCTTCAGATAGTAAATTAATAACGGCAGTATATTCGGCAATGTTATTTGAAGCAGGACCAATACATACTCCCCTCGACACCATCAACTACCCAGATGGATAATAAATCACCCAAGCTGCAGAAGAAAATTTCTGAGTGTGTCGAATAGCACCATCCGCGAATCCGAAATATATCAAATCATCCATCAACACCTGCCAAAGAAGATCAAAAAATGTGGATATCACAAACTGCCCAACAAATATGTACAAAAATGCAATATATACAAACAAGCAATTGCTCAGCCGGAACCTAAGCAAAATACTTCTTAAGGTAGAGCCCATTTCAGGGCTCCACCAGCTTGTTCCCTTCAAAATCAACTAATTCATAATCCCCTTTTCCCAAAACTCATTTTACTATAAAGGGGTCATATCACATAGACTTGAATTTGCCTTGCCCCCAAGGCATCTTTATCTTGGTCATAGACTAAGACAAGGTCGTCCTCAGAAAAGACCCAAGGACGGACAGCTTTATCATACTGAATTTTAACCCCTTTCTTATGGGCCTCGTTTATTATGGCGGAATCTCGATGCTGCTCATCGAGATGTTCCAAATGAATGAGACGTTCTTCGAGACTAGATGTCTCTGGAAGAAGTTCTACAGCTAGCTTAAGGGATGGAATTTCACATTCGATAGGAAAAATAGATTCCAGCCCATAAACTAATTGAAAATGAGCAAAACTGGTGGCAGTCTTTACCGAGGTTCGATATGCCCAGAGAGCCAAGTACAAGATGATGTGCCAATTAGAGCGAATTTTGTCAATTTTCTTTTGCAGGATAGTCTTGAGGGACTTATTCATGGCTTTGACTTGCCCATTGGCCTGAGGATAATAAGGAGACGAATGTTCCTGCTGAAATCCCAACTTGAGAGCCAATTCGGTCATCAGCTGATTCTGGAAGTGACTGCCATGGTCAGTGACAATCTCTCTCGGGATACCAAAACGTGAAATAATATGATTGAAGAGAAACAAGGTTGTTGTTTCACTATTGTTTTTGTAAGTAGGCATGACCTCAGTCCACTTCATAAAGTAGTCTACGGCCACTATGATGTACTTGTGATTCACCGCCGAAGGCGGATTACAAGCAGTAAAGTCAATGCCCCACTTCGTAAATGAACCGACAGTGATAACAAGAAAAACTGAGGTTGGATGCGCACGCATTTTCCGAGTATAGATTTGACAAGGGTGGCAATGTTTGACCACTTCAATACAATCTTTGAAAATTGAAGGCCAAAAGTAGTCAACACGCAAAAAAATTTGGGCTGTTGCAAGCCCTGATAGATGACCACCAAAAGCTCCACTGTGGCAATCATTGAGTACAGATTCTGCTTCTTCCAATGTTAAGCAACGCCTAAGGATTGAATCAACCCCTCTACAATATAATGTATCACCAATGATAACATAGTTTTTAGCAAGGTGATGTAACTTTCGACGCTTATCCTTGGAGGAAGTAGGCAGGAACTTCAAAGTTTGGAGATATATGATGATATCTCCATACTAGGGATCTTGTGAAGAAATGAGGAATAAATGTTCGTCGGGGAAATTTTCCTCATAAATAATGTCTTCCTCACAAAACAGCTCGGAAATTAATTCCGCAAAAACAATGACTTCTTAGACTTGGCTGACAATAATTCGAGAACAAATTCTTGCAAAATAACAATCCATCGATTGTATTTGTCCCCAATCACTTGCCTATTGAGGACAAACTGAAAAAAATTAACAGCCGCTAAGACGAACGTTTTGTGTAGCAGAATATAATGACGAAGCCACTGGACAACATGGACAGCTGCCAAGGCCAATTTCTCGATAGGAGTATAGCGTAGTTCAGGACCTACTATGCCCCGACTCAAGTAGTAGATTACATGCTCAGTGAGAGAATCATCCTCCTGAACCAGAACCATACCTATGGTTGATTCTGCCACTGCGAGATACAAAAGGAAATATCTGCCATAATTAGGTGGACTCAACAATGGGGCAGAGATTCATGCCTGCTTCAAGGCATCAAAAAATCGTTGCACAAAGTCATCCCATAAAAATGGAACTCCTTTCTTAAGCAAATGCATAAATCCTTTGGTAATCTCGGGAGGCAACTGAATTATTGCCTCAACCTTGAAAGGATCTACTTGAATCTCTTCAATCGATACGATGAACCCTAACAACCGACCAGATGTGACTGCAAAAACACACTTATTCGGATTCAACCGGATTTTATAAAATCGACATCTCTTAAAAACTAACCGAAGGTGGCTGGGATGATCGATTCTCTTTCGAGAACGAGCAGCTAAATCATCCAAGTATGCTTTGATGACATGTTTGATGTCGTGGAAAGCATAATACATGGCCTGCTGAAACGTAGCTCCAACATTTTTAAGACCAAAAGGAATCTTTTTGTATGCAAATGTGCCCCAGGGACAAATAAAAGTTGTCTTATGCTGGTCCTCTGGACAGATATAAATTTGATTATAACCAGAGAATTTGTCCAAGAACGAAAAAATTTCATTGCCCGCACATTCATCGACTATTTGATCAGTAAAAGGTGTGGGGTAATTGTCTTTTGGACAAGCTTTATTCAAATCCCTAAAGTCGATGCATACTCGGATCGTTCCTTGTTTTTTATCTACCAGGACTGGATTGGAAACCCACTTCGTTAGAGGAACAGGGTATATGAAACCCGCCTTAAGCATCTTTTCAACTTCAGCTTTAATAGTTGCTGCTTTCCGAGGATTGACTGATCGAAGCTTCTGACGAATAGGCTTAGCGTTTTCGTATGTCTTGATCTCATGTTGGACTATAGATGGATCAATACCAGGCATTTCCTCATAAGACCAAGCAAACACATCTCGAAACTCTTTAAAGAGGTCAGTGTAAATTTGAATCTCTTCAGGGGAACAATCGGCTCCGATGAAGACATTTTCTATAACGTCAGGATTCCTAGAGATGTTTATAGGTACAGTTTTTGAGATAATCGACATATTACCTTCGGCAAATAATTGTGCTGGAGCCAAAGGGTTTGAAACTATACAAACATCGCTAGTAAGAAAATTGGAGAACCTAGATTCGACTTCATGCAATGGAGGAAGAAAATATGAACGATGATGTAAATCTTCCCACGGTCGATCTACACCCATCATTGCTTCTAAAATTGCTTCCTCAAATGGTAAAATTGTATCTAAGAAATCCAGAGCAGAAGTAGAGTCAAGGGTCCAAGCTGGAGCCACATCACCATCTAACTCCTCCTCTAAAAAAGGAGTGGGATGGTTTTCTGTAGAGTTAACGATAGATTGATAGCTAAGTTCTGCTGCAGACATGGGAAATGCCATTCCACCAACCTGCCCTCCATCTAATGTGGTCATAGATGAAGGTAAGGTCCAAGGGTCTGAAAAATAATGAGTTTGAAAGAACTCTTTCCGTGAAGGCCCCTTGGAGGATGAAATTGCATTGATTCTAGTTGTAGGAGGGGGAAGGTCAAATATACCCATTAAGGAAGAGTACATCCCAACTCCTAAATTCTCAATAGGTTGACGGGGATTATCCACCAATGGAACGGTAGAATCCGAAGTTGCACAACAGTCACCTGGAGAATAATCTAACTAATCTATTTTAACAATTCTCCCCTCATGAGGAAAACAAAGGATACGGAATAGAGATGAAACTATGGCATCCATCTCATAAATCCAATTCCTTCGAAAGAGGATGTTGTAATCCAGGTTGGCATCAACGATTTCTACCTCAATATTAACGACCTTTCCTCCAACACATCTAGGAAAGGCTGGGATAATTCCATGTGGCCTATGAGAATTTTCATCAAATGCTGTTAAGAGAGTCAGTGAAGGAACAGCTGAAGGTGATCCAATGGCCTTCCAACATGACATAGACATTACGCATGTGGAAGCTCCCTCATCTATAATTGTCCGAAAAATATTGGTTTTTCGATAAGTGGACTTTATTTGGAAAGCCATATGGTGAGGAAGTCTCTTTTTGACATTCAGCATATCCAAAGTGAGCACTAAAGAATTCTTTGGATCCACTACCCCGAATTCCAAAAGCAAAGCACTTCTCTGAGAAAGGCACAACTGGAGTACCTCCAATGCAGACATAGCACAAGCACTTTGAACCAAATCTTCTACAATCGAGTATTTTTGGGTTGCCCTAGCATTAGGGTTAATAGTTGAGTGCTTTGCGGAACCTTTCGGTATCCAAGGTATAGACTCAGCAGAGGGTCGCTCAATATGAAGTGGGTCTATGGTTTCGGGAACAGATTTAGCCTTAGATGTTTCTGTTTCACCATAATCGCATGCTCATGTAGAAACGTCGACATGAGAGTTCATCATATAAACATTTGAGGAATTTTCCCCTTCCTGGTTGCCCCCTGAGGAGTACCAGCGTTCGAGTTCGCGCCAACAAGTAATTTCCGCCCTTGGGGAAAAGGGTTAGTTAGGACAGCCTGGGAGCTAGAGGACCCTTGTTGCACTGACAAGCACTAAGCATCTTGAATCTTAGGGCAGAGGTGAGTCAAATGATCTCCATTGCATAACTTGCATGGAAATTTAACCTTTTTCTTGGACTCTTTTCTACCCTCACCGGCACCATTGTCGGGTTTGTTCGCATTACCCTTCCCTTCCTGGTTCTTCTTCTTACCTCATCCCTTCTTCTTCCCATTGGATTGTTGATTTCCTTTGGGTTTAGAGGCCTGGACGGCGTTTATAGAGGTAGGTTGGGAAGGCAAAGGTGTAGACGGTGCTTCCTGGTTAGAAGAAGTAGTTTGTAGAGACAACTATTGCAATTGGTTCAAAAGGTTCACCGTATTTGCGTCAATTGATCCAACTATACCATCGGCGTGTGGGCTTGGCTTCAGTTTGGCTAAATCAACCTTAGATCTAGGAGAATCAGGTAGAATTTTCTGAAGAGTCCCAGACTGAGAATATATCAGTTCTAATTGTTGGGCTCGAAAAATAGTCAACTCTTCCAAATAAACACCGGAAAGAGAAACATCCTTTGAGATCTTAGGTTGTAATGATTTGAGAAACCATTCGAGACGGAACTCTAGAGGAATTTTGGCTTTGATAAGCCTTTTTCTCTGTCTCCATTCCTGGATATGATCTGAAATGTAAGTTGTCGTGTCCTGATGAAAGTTGGCCAGAAGCTCATTTCTGGCTTCACAGTAGACAGGCAACTGAAAATGGTTCAAGAAAATATTAGCCAAATCAACGAAAGAAGTATAGGTGCCCCCTGGAAACTCTATATACCATTTGGTTGCATTCCCGATTAGGGTGCGCTGAAATAACCTCAACCTGATCGAATCATCTATCAGGGAGTTGGATGAGCACCATAAGTGAAATGTGGTTACATGGTCTCCCGAGTCTTCAACACTCTTCCATTCGAATTTTGGAATATCCGATGGAAGTTTAGTTGGGACCGGAGGCCAAGCCGGATTGTACCTAATTGGATCATTCATCAATTTAGTTAAGTCTGGCAAATTAAGCGTGGCCAGAAAAGGAAGTCGTGGAGGACCTTGGGAATTCCATCCAAAATGGGTGGGGTTCCCGAAGGTCTAAAAAGAATGACCTGGATTTTGAAAGGCACCAGGTTGCCCGAAGTAACTCGTAGAACCTACTGAACCAAAAGGTGATCCTTGTGGTCCAGCAAAATTCGGAGTTTGACCAACTCCTGTTGAAAATCCTCCATAACCAGTGAAGTTACCCCCTAATGAAGTATTGAAAGGAGCTGACAGCCCCTGATAAGGGTTCCATGCGTTAGCAAAGGGTGAAAAACTTTGAAATGAATTAACCGAAGAATACGGCACATTCCCTTGTTGGCCGAAAAATTGATTCCCAACTCCTATCCCACTAACTGCAGGGTTTGTCCAACTCTGAAAGGGGTTACTACCTTGACTTGTAAAAGGAAAAGGCATTGACCCTACTGTCGGATTGGAATGTGGTATATGACCACTTCCAAATGGAAAACCCTAAAAAGAAGTCGATCCACTCATCATGGATGTAAAGGCGGTTGATGGTATATTCAAAGGAACCAAAGGAATACCTTGAGAGGGCATTCCAAAAGAGAAAAATCTGAAACTGGATGAATTAGGCTGAGAACTTCCACTCATCAACGGAATGGAAGTAGACCCAAATATAGATGTGTTGGGAGTGTTAGAAGGGATGGAAATAGTTCCTCCCCCTTGTACAAATATGGGAGTCTACATGTTCACAACACTCGTCCTGGATGCCATGCTTCCAACAGTGGTCATCGAAGAGATATATGCATGTGGACTTGGGCTCAAAGGCCTGTGAGTCGGAGTTCCAACGTATAACAAAACGTCTGGATGATCAAGAGGGAGAGAAGAATTCGGAGCCGCAACCGACTCTGAAAGCTCTTCTACTTCAATACTATCTTCCGACTGGAAGAGTACTCAAGAAAGAACTGGTGTGTTCCTCTCTAACTCTGTATTAGTACCAAGTCTATCTTATGAACTAATGCCCCCAAGCGGAGGATCAATCTCTGATGCGCCTGCTGCCACTAGTTGGAAACCACTGGCAGAATCGCTCCTACGCCTTCTAGGAGAAGGCTCCGGACTCGTAGGTGAAATCCCACGAAGTCTCCGAGACCGTCGAGATGGCTGGTCAGCCACTTTGAATTATTTAAAATATCTACTTAAAGACTCAAGAAAATTATAAAGATAGGCCGACTAGGAGCACAAAACACTCACTAAAATTCCCCTAAAGATATCAGCAACCAAACAACTTCCAAGTATTTCCGCTTCGGGTGATTAGGACTGGACACTAAAATACAAGAAAGTTAATAATAAGGGCCTTCTGAAAATAGACTGGGGTAATTACGCCCCAGGCCTACTAGCGAAGGTATCAGAGGTAGTTACGCTAACCTCCAGACAACAACCTTTGCAAGTGCAAGCCCCCAAGCTTCGCAAGGGTGCCCTCCAAAAGTATTGTTGAACGTGATACAACGTCTAACTCAGGTGCCACAGGATTCCCCTCCACTGCCTCCTATGTGGATCCTAGGATAGGCAACTATGGTCACCAACGCGTATCAAAAGCCGAGCGAAAACAATCGTGAGGTAGGATCCGACAAGTAAGAGAGGGGGTATCTCTCTTCTTTATCTTCACTGACCCTCGTGCTTTACTCCCAGTCACGAAGCTTTCCCGATATCACTAATGCTATTGGATTTTGCTCTTTAATCAAGCTTCTATGTTTTACAATTTAGAGCGGCCTTGGAGATTTAACTCTCCACTCACCTAATCAAAGGCCCTAATAAACCTAAACTTGTTGGTGTATTCAATTGACAATACAAAAGTTCTAGTTTATTTTATTAAGCGCTTGATTTTTAACGGTTGTTCTTTTAAGTCAAGGGTATAAATGGAAATGAAACCAATGGTGTTTGTATGATGCAAAAGAAATCAATGAAAAACTAACTTATATGAATGCAATCGTTTGTTCTTTGATGAAAAGAGATCTCTACGTGGGTTCTACGAAACTTCTATAAAGCAAAAAACTTTTTCTTTTCTTTTCTTAAAACACACTTCACACATACAAAAACTAAAAAGACTATTGATGCTTTAATAATGCAAAACTACCCTAATGCAAGGTGTAATGAAGATGCAAGATCCTAAATTACTCTAAAAAAAGAACGAAATCAATTGTTTATAACTATTAATAAGCCAACTTAAGTGTTTGAAAAGAATACAAATTTTGAATACAAAATCCTCTCCAAACAAGAAGGACAAATCCCAAAAGATTACAATTCACTTTCAAAAAATCAAAAGAAACCAAAATCAAACTTGGCAAAAGAAAACAAAAACAATGTTTTTTAAGATCTTTTCTTTTTCAAGAAACAATCAAAACAACCTTTTGAAAGCACTCTAAATGCCACTAAGACTCAAAGACCGAAAGAAGAGCACAAGGAATCTTTGCAAGTTACAAATTCGACAACGAATGAAAACTTGAACAAAAAGGCTTCAACTTGTACTAAACGACCCAAACAGCAGCAAAGAGCTTGACAAACTAACCAAGAAGTCAAGAAAGAAATACTTTCAAATTCATCAAAAAAGACTTCCAAAAAGCAAGAAAAGGTATAAGGCCACAAAATGACGGAAAGCAAAGCAAGTAGACCAATAACCGAGCTTGTTAGAAAATTATATATTACGGATCAATGGAACACATAAAATATTGCAGAAATATAAACACAGAAAACACACAAAACAAGAGAGACACAGATATACGTGGTTCACCCAGTTTGGGCTACGTCCACCCTGAACAGCCAATCCGTCCTTTTTATTATCCAGCAAAATGAAGAGACACAACCTACAGCAAATCCGCTGTAATATCCTATGTTTTCTCTCACAGTCTCACCTCTCTGTTTCTCGCTCACAGAATACACATCTATATCTCAGCCTCAAATACAATACCCTCATACAAAGAGAGGGGTTGCCTTCTAGGGAAAAAAACCCTAAACTAAACATAAGTTCTATCGTCAGATCATCCGCCTAATGAACGGCCCAGATTGACTAGAAATTACTATACTTTTACAAGGCAATTTTACATTTGTTTTTAGCTTCGGGGGCGCTGCCCCCGAGCCCCTGTCGGGGGACCGCTGGCCCCCGGACCCCCCAGCCGGGGGGGATCGGCCCCCCCAGACCCCCGCGGGGGGGACAAGTCCCCCCCACACA
Organism: Pinus tabuliformis; assembly: GCA_031772625.1. Lineage (NCBI taxonomy): Eukaryota > Viridiplantae > Streptophyta > Pinopsida > Pinales > Pinaceae > Pinus > Pinus tabuliformis. The sequence goes on from CM062820.1 coordinate 162,773,488, forward strand.
CCCCGCATGGAGGGGTGTACAAGACTTCCTGGGGTATACATCCAGCTGAAACAAAGAGCTTTGAACAATCATTCTCCACACACAACAATCTCCCACTTGGAGAATGATTGTAGCAACTCCACTGCTGCTTCATTTGTTGGACAATGACTCCTTTTTGGACCTGGCTATTTTTCATCTTCATCGTCATCCTTGAAGACCAATTGAAACTGAGCATGTTCTCAGTTTCTCCCTGGTTACAACTTTTGTTAGCATATCTGCAGGATTCTGGCTAGTGTGTATCTTTTCCAGCTTCAACTCTCCATCTTCCAACACTGATCGTATGAAATGGTACTTGAGTTGTATGTGTTTATTCCTAGAATGAAATGATGAGTTCTTTGCAAGATGAATGGCACTTTGGCTATCATTGTATAACGTGCCCATATCATGCTCCTTACCCAATTCACCCATAAACCTTTGTAACCAAATCATTTCTTTACTAGCCTCTGTAGCAGCAACATACTATGCTTCTATTGTTGAAAGTGAAACAACACTTTGGATTTTTGAAACCCAACTGATAGTTGTTCCTCCAACAGTAAATACATATCCTGTAGTGCTCCTCCTGTTATCTCTGTCACCTGCCATATCTGCATCAACATATCCTTGTAGGGAGATGTTTGAACCACCAAAGCATAATGCTTTATTTGTGGTACCTTTCAAATATCTGAGAATCCATTTCACTGCCATCCAATTTTCCTTTCCTGGATTGTTCATGTACCTGCTTACAACTCCCACTACATGTGCAATATCAGGCCTTGTGTAGACCATTGCATACATTAATCTTCCAACTGCTGATGCATATGGAACTTTAGACATATAATCCATGTCTTCTTGGGTCTTTGGGCACATTTCCTTGCTAAGTTTGAAATGGCTAGCAAAAGGTGTACTAACTAGTTTTGCATTGTGCATATTAAATCTTTTCAACACCTTTTGTATGTACTCATTCTGAGACAATGTTAATTTACGATTTTTCATGTCTCTAGTTATTCTCATACCAAGGATTTGTTTTGCAGCTCCCAAATCCTTCATTGCAAATGAATTTGCCAATTTTCTTTTGAGCACATTTATTTCATGCATGTTAGATCCTGCAACAAGCATGTCATCTACATACAATAACAATATAATATAGTTGCCATCATTTTGCTTTTTCAAATAAACACAATGATCAGAGTGACATCTAGTATAACCTTGTTCAGACATAAACTTGTCAAATTTTAGATACCACTGCCTTGGAGCCTGTTTTAAGCCATACAAGCTCTTCTTCAACCTGCACACTAGTTTCTCCTTCCCTTTCACTTCATATCCTTGTGGCTGCTGCATATATATCTCTTCCTCCAAATCCCCATGGAGAAAGGTTGTCTTTACATCTAACTGCTCAAGATGCAAATCGTCAGCTGCTACAAGACTTAAAATGGTTCTGATTGAAGTCATTTTAACAATAGGAGAAAATATTTCATCAAAATCAATACCTTTCTTTTGTGCAAACCCCTTCACCACAAGTCTAGCTTTGTACCTCTGTTTTCCTCCATCTTCTTCCTTCAGCCTATAAACCCATTTATTCTTCAATGTAGTTTTTCCTGCAGGCAACCTGACTAAATCCCAAGTCTAGTTATGCATTAAGGAGTCCATCTCTTCTTCCATGGCTACCTCCCACTTCTTCCTGCTTTCAACCTGCATTGCTTCTTCATAACATTCGAGTTCACCAGAATCAGTCAACAATAAATAATATAATGAAGGAGAGTATCGTTCAGGGGGTCTACTTATCCTGGTAGATCTTATAACACCACTTTCAGGTGTTTGGGGTGCCTGTTGTTGTTGTGGTGGTTGTTGTTGTTGATTATTATTATTTTCAGGCACCTTTACCTTTTCAGTTATTTCATCAAGAACTGCGTATTCCTTGTTTTCTTTTTCCTGTTTCTTTTCCTGCAACTGATTCTTATACAAGACATTTTCATTGAACATTACATCTCTGCTCCTAATGATTTTGTGATTTTCGTAATCATATAAGCAATAACCAAAATCATTAACACCATATCCAATAAAGGTACATTTCTTTGACTTTGCCTCAAGCTTTGTTCTATTTTCTTTATCAATATGGACAAAGGCCTCACAACCAAAAGGCTTTAAAAAGGAGTAGTTTACCTTTTTACCTATCCATGCTTCCTCCGGAACACCACCATCCAAGGAACTTGAAGGCCCTCTGTTTATTAGATAAACAGCAATATCTACAGCATCTGCCCAAAACTGTAAAGGCAATCCAGCATGCAATCTCATGCACCTTGCACGCTCCATGATTGTTCTGTTCATCCTTTCTAACACACCATTTTCTTGTGGTGTTCTTGGAACTGTCTTCTCTCTGCGAATTCCATGCTCTAAACAGTACCTATCAAACTCTTTGCTGCAATATTCACCTCCATTGTCTGATCTAAGACACTTCAATTTCTTTCCTGTCTCAATCTCAACCAAAGCTTTCCATTTCTTGAAAGTATCAAATACATCAGATTTATTCTTAATACAATAAATCCAAGTTTTTCTAGTTGCATCATCAATAAAAGTAACATAATAACGAGAGCCACCGAGAGATGATACCTGAGCAGGTCCCCATACATCTATATGCACAAGCTCTAATTTTTCATTCTTCTTTTCTTTCCCAACTCTGAGAAATCTGACTCTCTTCTGTTTTCCATAAATACAATTCTCACAGAAGTCCAAATCAACATTCTTCAAACCTGGCAACAAATTCCTTGAGTGAAGAATCTTCATCCTCTTTTCACTCATGTGTCCGAGCCTATGATGCCATAATGCTGCATCTGCTTCTTTGGAAGTTAAAGCATTAACAGAAGTAGAAATACCATTGCATAAATACAATGTACCAACCTTTTCGCCTTTTGCTATTACCAGGGCTCCTTTGGTGACCTTCCAAGCTTTATCTGTGAAAGTTGTCACACAACCTTCACCGCCTAACTGCCTTGTTGAAATCAGATTTTTCTTTAGATCTGGAACATGCCTTACCTCCTTTAATAGCCATTGGTTTCCATTTTGCTGTTTTACAAGAACCTTACCCATTCCAACGATTTTACAGGGTTTATCATCACCCAGACGAACTTGTCCAAAATCTCCTTGAACATAGTCATGAAAGTATTTCTTATCAGGTGCGGCATGGAATGAAGCCCCTGAATCTACCACCCGGAATCAGTAATATTTTCGAAAGAAAGAATCAAAGCATCTTGTAACACCTCACCTGTCACATTTGCTTCATGATTGTTTTCTTGTTGTGCATCTCCTTCTTTTCCCTTCCGAGATTTACAGTCTTTCTTTAGGTGTCCTTTCTTTCCAGATTTCCAGCACACTATCCCCGAACTGGACTTGGATCTGCCTTTCCTTGATTTACTGTTATGAAACCAGCTCAAGAAAAGATAGAAAAGATAGATCAACGCCTTAGAATTCAGCCTCTTCGAGGGGGCAACCTCCTTTACATTACATAAATGAACAATCATTGGATGATACAAATGAAAAGACCTCCTTTCTATATATAGGAGTCTAAGGGTCATAACATAATCAGAGCCGACATAACAATAATAATGTAAGGGCACAATAATAACAATAGTGGGCTTCTATGGGGCACAACAGTAACAATATGGGCACTACATGGGTACATCAATATAATAAGTGGGTTGTACTAATAAAAATAAGGGGTTACACTAGTAGTATAGGGGCCTAACATGCCCCTCTCCTTCAAAAAGCGTTGTCCTCAATGCTTGAGTAGTTCTTGATGCTTCTGTATAAAATTATTGTCCTCCCATGTGGAATCTTCAGTGGGTAAGTTCTTCCACTTGATGAGATACTCTGAAATTAATTGATTTCGTAGCTGTCGGGTTCTTGTTTCTGTGACTGCTCCAGGTTCCAATATGATTTTTCCTTCCTCTTCAATTTCTGGCAATATTGTTTGAATTGGGATCTTTTGCAACTTTTGAATAAGTGGCCATACTTCTTCGTCCTTCTTCCATTCATCCCTTGCTTCTTCTATCCAATCTGGTTGGATAATAGAAATAGCACAAAACAATGCTTCCACATCCTCATCCTTGAAGAGTCTTCCCATTCGGTAAGGTCGCCATTTTTTAAGTGCATGTAAGATTGCCAACATTTCCTTCTCATAAATAGCTTGCTTGAGATGTAGCAGTAAAAATACCCAATCACCTACATCAAAACATTTTTCACTACAATGTTGATCTACCTGTTGTTTCGTTTGATTTTGCACTAAAGTGGTGTTATCCTTTAAAAGTTGGAGAACTTGTTGTTGATGCTCGATGTGATCTTTCACTGCTTGAACCTTTTTCTTCTTGATATGTCCTTCTATCTCTAGAGTTTGAGGGGTGGTAATTTCTTCCAATCCGTTACAAGATATGGTCAGATTCATTTCTTGATGCTCGATGTGATCTTTCACTTCTTGAACATTTTTCTTCTTGATATGTCCTTCTATCTTGATAGTTTGAGGAGTGGTAATTTCGACCAATGAATTACAAGATATGGTTGGATTCATTTCTTGTTTCTCGATGTGATATTTCACTTCTTGCATCTTTTTCTTCTTTATATGTCCTTCTATCTTGAGAGTTTGAGGAGTGGTAATTCCTGCCAATGCTTTACAATATATCGTCTGATTCATTTCTTCTTTCTCTGGGGTGGGGTCCTGGCGTATATCTTCTTCTTTTGATGTTTCTTGATCCTTTTCTTCCTCCTCTTCATATTCTATGTAAAATAATTTCTTCTCAGCACACTTATGACCTTTAGTGCATTTGCTATCACAATTGTAACAAAGCCCTTTTTCTCTTTTTTCTTCCAATTTTTGTGGTGTAACCCTTGTAGGTTGTGGAAGGCTAGGAGAAACAACAATTCCATCTTTATAGTTGTGAGAGGTATGCTTCCTGGTTTCCATAATTTTTCTTTCCAATATGTCACAAAGCCCTTTTACTCTTTCCAATTGTTGTAGTGTTGCTCTAAAGAAGGTGTTTCTCTTTGTATCCTCATAATGTGCTATCATTTCCTCCGTGAAAATTGACCATGTAACAAGTTGTTTACGAGAACAAAGCCCTTTGTACCATAAAAATTGATATGGTTCTAAATATGAAGATGCAATACATACATTTTGTAACAGTTTTACACCATGTAGATCAAAATATTTCTCCATCTGAAGTATCCAATTTACCAGATCCTTGCCATCAAACTTCCTCATTTTGCTTTTTCTTGATTTTAAGAGCTCGACCTTGAAACGACTATAACTCTGTACTTTCAGATCTTTAAGTTCTGAAATTGTGATCTATAGTAGCCCTCTGTGTCCTCTTTCCAATGCCACAAGTCTGATCCAAATTGGATTCTCTAAGAAACAGTTATGCACAATCTCCCAAGATGACCTGATTATAGACCTTTCCATAAGAGCGAAATTGTATGAAGTGCCATGTGTCACTGTTTCGACCTTTGGATCTGAAACATGCATACAAGAAACTACAGTCCGTTCTCTTTCTATACCTTCTTACGAAATTTCAATCCAATGCTCAGAGAGAAAGTTATGACGATTTTCCCTAGCTCACATGTTTTGAATGTAATTCACGAGTCTGCAAAAAGACCAACTTCCTCAGATCATATCTCCGCAAATATCACGCGAAAATCTTTGAAATTTGGATCCAAGGTTCAGCATTATTTCTTCTCAAATGGGTGTTTTTTGCAACTTCTGAAATGACACAGAAAAAAAGTTATAGCGAAAATGCCACGATGACCTGTTCGGAGCAGCGAAACCCTAGAATCCAAAGCTCTGATACCAAATGTTATGAAACCAGCTCAAGAAAAGATAGAAAAGATAGATCAACGCCTTAGAATTCAGCCTCTTTGAGGGGGAAACCTCCTTTACATTACATAAATGAACAATTATTGGATGATACAAATGAAAAGACCTCCTTTCTATATATAGGAGTCTAAGGGTCATAACATAATCAGAGCCAACATAACAATAATAATGTAAGGGCACAATAATAACAATAGTGGGCTTCTATGGGCACAACAGTAACAATATGGGCACTACATGGGTACATCAATATAATAAGTGGGTTGTACTAATAAAAATAAGGGGTTACACTAGTAGTATAGGGGCCTAACATTTACTGCGATATCCTGAGCTCTTTCCTCTTTCCATTTTTCTTCCCCTAGACTCTGCACTCAAAGCATTTCCCGATGTCTCACCGGAGCTTTTCTGTCGCATTTCCTCGCTAAGGATAGCACCGACAACATCATCAAACTTTAAAGTACTAGATCCAGAAACGGAGTTACTAATGGCCATTACCAAACCATTCCAACTTTCTGGTAATGAGCACAAGAATAACAGAGCTCTAACTTCATCATCAAAGTTTACCCCTACAGAACTTAACTGACTTGTAACTGTATTAAATTCATTTAAATGGTTTGCAACAGATCCACCTTCCGACATATTCATATTAAATAACCGTTTCATAAGAGATACCTTGTTTGAGGCCGAGGGTTTTTCATAAAGTTTCGACCACGTCTGCATCAAACCCTCTGTCGTAGTTTCCTTTGAAATGTTGAAGGCGACTGACGCAGCAAGGCACAACCGTATTGTTCCGAGTGCCTTTCTATCGAAAAGGTTCCATTCTTCGTCTTTCATACACGTCGGCATCTTTGTTTTTCCGCCCAATGGTAGGTACAGATCTTTCTGATACAGATAATCTTCCATCTACATCTTCCACAGCGAGAAGTTTTGGCCGTTAAATTTCTCGACCCTAAACTTACCATCTTCCGCCATTGCTCCCACTCGAACCAGGAACCCTTCTTTCCTGCGAGTTTATCAGCCAAATAGACATTCGGCTCTGATACCAGTTGTTAGAAAATTATATATTACGGAGAAATGGAACACATAAAATATTGCAGAAATATAAACACAGAAAATGCACAAAACAAGAGAGACACAGATATACGTGGTTCACCCAGTTTGGGCTACGTCCACCACGAATAGCCAGTCCTTCCTTTCTATTATCCAGCAAAATGAAGAGACACAACCTACAGCAAATCCGCTGTAATATCCTTTGTTTTCTCTCATAGTCTCACCTCTCTGTTTCTCGCTCACAGAATACACATCTATATCTCAGCCTCAAATACAATACCCTCATACAAAGAGAGGGGTTGCCTTCTAGGGCAAAAAACCCTAAACTAAACATAAGTTCTACCATCAGATCATCCGCCTAATGAACGGCCCAGATTGACTAGAAATTACTATACTTTTACAAGGCAATTTTACATTTGTTTTTAGCTTCGGGGGCGCTACCCCCGAGCCCCTGCCGGGGGACCACTGGCCCCTGGACCCCCCAGCCGGGGGGGATCGGCCCCCCGGACCCCCGCGGGGGGGACAAGTCCCCCCTGCACCCCCCCCCGCGTGGAGGGGTGTACAAGACTTCCTGGGGTATACATCCGGCTGAAACAAAGACCTTTGAACAATCATGCTCCACACACAACAGAGCTTGACACTAAAATTGAAAATAATCTGTTGTTCTAGAGGACCAGAACAATCAAGAACCTTTGTATGAAGTCTTGTGTGCCAAAACACAAATCATAAAACTCACTCAAAAGCAAACCTAGGCCAAATCTTTTCAAAGCGGAAGAGACTTCAAAATAGTAAGCTCGCAAAATAATAAAATTCTAAAGACAGAAATTGACCACTCAGAGACTAAACAGACCAAGAAACAAATCTTTCTGGGCAGAGAGATTTGAAAAAACAATGCAAAAATGGTATACGCAACTGTGTTCAAGCATAGAGGCGTGTACACGCGCTTCTGATAAAGGAAACTCGCGTATACACGGGTTCACTTCACATAAACAAGTGTGTGTACGCTACTGTAAACAGACTAAAGTGCGTATACAAAGCTTTGCAAGAAAAATAAAAAACAAAGCCAGATCAAAAAGATCAGACTTAAGGTCTGAGATTCTACTAGACCAAATAATATTGTCACAACAAGCAAACCAAGAACTGAGCCCTGATTGACACTGAACAACCCAAACTAGGAATAACAAGATTGTTATCCCCAGTGGAGTCGCCAATTCTGTTACGGGAATAAGTACCCTAGGGCTTTGGGTTGGAACCCCAACAAAGCAAGAGCAAACTATAGTAAGAAACACTCATATAACTCAGGCAAAATGCTTAAATAAACAAACTATGTGAGAGCGACCATACCCAGATGTCCTTCGTTCGGGTACATCCCGCAGGGTTCAGACCCTCTGCAATTCCTGATGTTCTCCAAACCTGAAAATTATTCAATTCGAACATACATAGCAGTATATAAAAGAAAAATTTTAATGAAACTAACTTTATATCATATAAGCAAATGATTAGTTATACATCAAGATAATATTCATATATGAATTACAACAATATCTTATGCATAAACACAGTTAATCTCATAAACAAGACAACGCTTCTTTTTATTGTAAAAAGCTATAACTAACACAGAGAGAATTCACCTGAGTCTTCTTCTTCCGGCTCGAAGCGGAATCGTCCTCTAGATCCGTCTAGTCCCAGTCTTCAATAGCCTCCTTCCATAACCAATACTATGATATCTCAAGCAAGAGGGAGAATATCAACAATCAAGGAAACAAAGGTTTCCTGAAACTTGGGGAAGTGCTTGAAGCACAGGGATACTTCAGACTCAGTCAGGGATAATCTCAGTATAATAACTCTATCTCTTCTCCTCCTTAAGGCCTTCCCATAGAAATCTATTTATACTCCTCCCAATTAGTTTTTTAGTTGGGAAACAGTTGGGCCACGGGAAATAGGAGGTAATCAACAGGTAAAAACTGTGAACTCCACCCATAATTAAGGAAATTTAATTTTTTTTAAGTGTTTTAACACATATACGCGGGTTGAGTATTGACTAACTGTTATGAAACTAGCTCAAGAAAAGATAGAAAAGATAGATCAACGCCTTAGAATTCAGCCTCTTCGAGGGGGCAACCTCCTTTACATTACATAAATGAACAATTCTTGGATGATACAAATGACAAAACCTCCTTTCTATATATAGGAGTCTAAGGAGTCACAATATAATCCAGCCGACCTAACAATAATAATATAAGCCACAAAAATAACAATAGAGGGATTCTATGGGGCACAGAAATAACAATATGGGGGTAATAGGGGCACAACAATATAAATAAGGGGTATAACTACAATAGTAATGGGGTAATCACTAGTATTATAGGGACCCAACATGCCCCTCTCCTTCAAAAAAGTGTTGTCCTCAACGCTTGAGTAGTTCTGGATACTTCTGCATAAAATTCTCATCCTCCCATGTGGAATCTTCAGCGGATAAGTTCTTCCACTTGATAAGATACTCTGAAATTGATCGATTTCGTAGCTGTCGAGTTCTTGTTTCTGTGACTGCTTCCGGTTCCAATATAATTTTTCCTTCCTCGTCAAGTTCTGGCAATATTGTTTGAACTGGGAGCTTGTCGCCTATAACCTTCTTTAAACATGAAACATGGAAAACTGGGTGCAATCGAGAAGCTGCAGGAAGCTCCAATTTGTATGCCATAGTACCAATCTTTTGCAACACCTTGTACGGACCATAATACTTTGGTGATAATTTATTATCCTTCTTAGCTTGCTTTAGGGACATTTGCTTATATGGTTGTAGCCGTAGGAATACCCAATCACCTACATCAAAACTTCTTTCACTGCGATGTTGATCTGCCTGTTGTTTCATTCTATTTTGTGCCAACACGAGGTTATCCTTTAAGAGTTGGAGGACTTGTTGTTGATGTTCGATGTGATGTTCCACTGCCTGAACCTTAGAATTTTCTCTTAAATATGATGTGATGGATGGTGGTTGATACCCATAAAGTGCCATAAATGGGGTCATTTTTGTTGCTGTATGGAAGGAAGTGTTATACCACCATTCAGCCAGAGGCAACCATTTGACCCATTGTGTCTGTTTATCAGATACAAAGCAACGAAGATATCCTTCCAAACATTTGTTTACTATCTCAGTTTGCCCATCAGATTGAGGATGATAAGATGAGCTATGAGCTAACTGAGTACCAAGACAAGAAAATAATTCTGTCCAAAAATTTCCAGTGAAAATGGGATCTCTGTCACTTACAATAATCTTTGGGTTTCCATGTAGCTTTTGAATTGTTTCCATAAATGCAGTAGAAACTGTACTGGCTTTAAATGGATGTGATAATGCACAAAAGTGTGCATACTTGGTAAGTCTGTCAACTACCACCATGATGACACTCTTTCCCTCAGACTTGGGTAAACCTGTGATAAAATCCATTGAAACCTCCTCCCAACGTTGGCTTGGAATGGATAAAGGTTGTAATAGACCCGGTGTCTTAATTGTTTCAACTTTATTTTGTTGGCAAACCAAACATTCCGCCACAAACTTTTGAATATCTGATTTAAGGCCATCCCAAAAAAATTCCTTCTTAACCCTGTGGTAAGTTTTTAAAAATCCTGAGTGCCCTCCTAAGGGAGAAGTGTGCAATTCCATAAGAATCTTTTGTTTTAGCTGGGAATTCTTACAGAGGTATAAGCGATCTTTGTACCATAACGAATCATTTTGCCAGCTAAATGTATCAGATGTACTGGAATCTTGTTGTAGCTTTCGAATAAGTGCCCACACTTCTTCGTCATTCTTCCATTCCTCCCTTGCTTCGTTTATCCAATCTGGTTGGATAATAGAAATGGCGCACAACAATGCTTCCACATCCTCATCCTTTCTTGAGAGTGCATCTGCCACCACATTTTGCTTCCCTTTTTTGTAGATGATTTCAAAGTCATAACCCAACATCTTTGTGACCCACTTTTGTTGCTCTTCAGAGGATAATCTTTGTTCTAAAAAGTATTTAAGGCTATCATGATCCGTTTTTACCTTGAAGTGTCTTCCCATTAGGTAGGGTCGCCATTTCTTAAGTGCATGGAGTATTGCCAACATTTCCTTCTCATAAATAGCTTTGCTTAAAAACTTTCCCTTGATTGGACGACTTTCAAAAGCAATGGGTCTTTCATCTTGCATTAGAACAGCACCAATTCCATTTCCTGAAGCATCACATTCCACAATAAAGGTTTTTGTGAAGTCCGGTGTAGCTAAGACCGGTGCTTGGCACATTGCCTCTTTAAGATGTTCAAAGGCCTTTGTTGCTTCCGGAGTCCATGAAAATGCATCTTTCTTCAATAATGTTGTTAGAGGTGCTGCTATTCTCCCATAATTCTTAACAAACTTGCGATAATACCCTGTCAACCCAAGAAATCCTCGCAGATGCTTTATGGATGTGGGGATTTTCCATTCCTTAATGGCTTTAATTTTGCTAGGGTCTACCTTAACTCCTTCATGAGATACAATATGACCCAAATATTCCACCTCCTGGACTCCAAAGAAACATTTGGATCTTTTTGCATATAATTGTTTCTCCTCCAATAGTTGTAGCACCCTGTCAACATGTTCAACATGATCCTTCCAAGACTTGCTGTAGATTAGTATATCATCAAAAAATACTAACACAAATTTTCTAAGGAATGGTTTGAAAATTGAATTCATCAAACCTTGAAATGTTGAAGGTGCATTGGTAAGGCCAAAAGGCATGACCAAAAATTCATAATGACCCTCATGAGTTCTAAATGCCGTTTTCGGAATGTCTTCAATCTTCATTCTGATTTGATGATATCCCGAACGAAGATCCAACTTGGTGAAGTAAATTGATCCATGCAATTCATCCAGTAATTCATCAATGACAGGAATGGGGAACTTATCTTTAATAGTGAGCTTGTTGAGCTCCCTATAATCCGGACACATGCGCCATGATCCATCCTTCTTGTGCACCAATACTACTGGAGCAGAGAAAGAACTTTGACTTGGTTGAATTATACCAGCCTCTAGCATTTCTGCAACCATACGTTCAATTTCACTTTTTTGGACATAGGGATATCTGTACGGCCTGATGTTTGGAGGAACACTTCCTGGAATCAGATGAATAGCATGATCATGATCACGCATAGGTGGGAGACCTTTGGGAGTCTCAAATACCTTGGAATGATTGTCCAGGACTTTTTGGAGATCTGGAGAAATAGATGATTCCAATGTGGAAACATCTAGCGAACATAATTGTGCAATTACACCTCTTTGCTCCTTTTTTAGAAGCTTTGTCATACCATTAGAGCTGATTATCTTTCCTGGTTTCCCTGCAATACCCCTTAATTCAACTTCCTTTCCTTCCGTAGAAAATTTGATGAAAAGTTCTTGAAAATTAAAAGCTATTGTACCCAAGGATTGTAGCCATTGGACTCCTAGTACAACATCAGCACCTCCCATTGGAATGGAAAGCATTGGGCTAGTCAATACATATTCTCCCATGGATAGCTTGATATTATGGCACTTTCCAGAGCAATTTATTGTTCCTCCATTTGCAATCATCACTTGACACTCTGGTGCTGGATATAGGAAGCAATTCAATTCTTTTGCTACCCTACAATGAATAAAATTGTGGGTGCTTCCTGAATCAATCAACACTATTACCTTTTTCTTCTTGATTTGTCCTTCTATCTTGATGGTTTGAGGAGTGGTAATTCCCGCCAATGCATTACAAGATATGGTCGGATTTATTTGTTCTTCATCTAGGCTTTGTTCCTGGAGTATATCCTCTTCTTTTGACCTTTCTTGCTCCTTTTCTTCTTCCTCTTCACAATCTATGTAGAATAATTTCTTCTCAGCACACTTATGACCTTTAGTGTATTTGCTATCACAACTGTAACAAAGCCCTTTTGCTCTTTTTTCTTCCAATTGTTGTGGTGTCAACCTTATAGGTTGTGGAAGACTAGGGGCAACAACACTTCCGTCTTTATAGTTGTGAGTGGTATGCTTCCTGGTTGCCATAATTTTGCTTTCCATTTTTCTTGCTAACCTGAATGCCTTCTCTAATGAATCAGGTTCCCAAAGGCGAACATCATGTTGGATATTATCCTTTAAAGACCCTATGAACACATCAATCCTATGCTCCTCTGGAATATCTTTTACCCTTATGTTCAATTTTTGGAACTCCTCAATGTGCTCCATTATTGAACCCTTTTGTTTGAGACTTATCAATTGGCTAAAAAAAGTGTTGCTTTTTGTATCCTCATAATGTGCTACCAATTCTTCCGTAAAAATTGCCCAAGTGATAAATTGTTTACGAGAGCAAAGCCATTGATACCATACAAACTGATTTGGTTCCAAATATAAAGTTGCCATACGTACCTTTTGTGTGTTTTGCACATTATTGAGATCGAAGAATTGCTCCATCTGTAATATCCATGTGGCAGGATCCTTGCCATCAAACTTCCTCATATCGATTTTTGGAATATGGTGAGTCTTCGATCCAACATTAGCATCTATGGAATCATGATTAACATTTCTTTTATTCTCCTCATGAGTTTCCTTTAGTACCCTTTCACCCTTAGTGCCCATTTCTTGTAGCAACTTATTCATATTTACCTTCAATTCGTCCATGTCTGTCTTCAAGTCTGTCTTCAAATCTGCCATGTCTCTCTTCAGTTCTGTCTTCGAATCATCCATCTTAGCTTCCATGCCCTTTATCTTAGATTCCATGCCATTTATCTTAGCATCTGTTAGCTTTTGTGAGCGTGACATGTGTTGCACTTGTTCTTGTAATTTTGATATATCATGTAGCATTTCTTCCTCTTCTTCATGAGTCATGCTAGAGCTTTCAGGTTCCTTACTAGGTGTTTGCATTTTCTTTCGGGGCATCAGTTACCGATAATAATGCTCTACTATGCCCTTTGAATTCCTTCAAAATAAATTTTCAAACCAAGCTTAGGCAAAAATTTAAAAAAAAATACACACCTTTTTTCACTTTGTATAAGCCTGATATTGAATCTGATGTATCTCTGTAATTTCAAATCATCCAGTTCTGAAATTGTGACCTGTAGTAGCCTTCTGTGTCCTCTTTCCAATGCTACAAGTCTGACCCAAATTGGATTCTCCAAGGAAGAGTTATGTGAAATCTCCCACAGTGACTTTCTTTTAGACTAATTCAGTAAGGCGAACTTGTACGACGTGCCACGAGTCACTGTTTCAACCTTTGGATCTGAAACATGCATACAAGAAACTACAGTCCGTCCTCTTTCTGTAACTTCTTACGAAATTTCAATCCGATCCCCAGAGAGAAAGTTATGACGATTTTCCCCAGGTCACCTGTTTTGAATGTAATTCAGGAGTCTGCAAAAAGACCAACTTCCTCAGATCATATCTCCGTGAATATCACGCGAAAAGCTCTGAAATTTGGACCCAAGGTTCAGCGCGATTTCTTCTCAAATGGGTTTTTTCTGCGACTTCTGAAACGTCACAGAAAAAAAGTTATAGCGAAAATGCCACGATGACCTGTTTGGAGCAGCGAAACCCTAGAATCCAAAGCTCTGATACCAAATGTTATGAAACCAACTCAAGAAAAGATAGAAAAGATAGATCAACGCCTTAGAATTCAGCCTCTTCGAGGGGGTAACCTCCTTTACATTACATAAATGAAAAATTCTTGGATGATACAAATGACAAAACCTCCTTTCTATATATAGGAGTCTAAGGAGTCACAATATAACCCAGCCGACCTAACAATAATAATATAAGCCACAAAAATAACAATAGGGGGGTTCTATGGGGCACAGAAATAACAACATGGGGGTAATAGGGGCACAACAATATAAATAAGGGGTATAACTACAATAGTAATGGGGTAATCACTAGTATTATAGGGACCCAACACTAACCCATGTGTACACACTTTTATCTCAGGGCAGCGTAGCGTACAGGGAATAAAACATTGTTTTTAAAATATTTGGACCAAGTCTGGAAGGAGAGGTTGCCCTAGGCCATAAACCAAGCAACACAAATACCAAGGGTGGTAAATGGTGTTATAACAACTGTCGTTGATATTCCACCAGAAAATTTGTTACAACAAATCTACTAAAATATATTAGAAAATATGAAATCTATACTATGAGGGTTTATTTCTCCTAAGATTTCTAGATTTCTTAATTACTATTTATTGTGTATGTATGCAAATTAGAATTATGCGGAAAATAGATAACAGCAAAAAAAAAAAAAAAAACTCATAAACCACAATTGATACAAGATATATCTTCGGAAACCCTCTCGAGAGAAAACTCAGCTAAAAGGTGAGGTTACTCTCTCTCTTTCTTTGAATAGAAAATGGATGCAAGTACAAAAGAAGTAAGCTTTGTGGCTCATGGGCTATTACGGTGCACAAATCCTCTCTGTGTGCTCTCTTTCTATCCCTCTTAGTTACTTTTCTCATCTATGGAAAAAAGTGCACTCGAAAATAATGGAACCCCTTTTCCTCCTAGTGGCCCAGTTATAACACAGCGCAATAGCCGACTAGTGGTTAAGTTTGACCCTTTCAACTCTTAACTAGAGTTATAATATTGACTCTTCTAGAGTCTTCTTCCTCATGATGGCGTGGCTAGTCCCTTTTCCATGAGTAATGGGGGTTGACATGGCATCCTCTTGAATTATGGTGGTCAAAACAAGAAGCTCAACTTCTGAATGGCATAACTTTTGCATACGAACTCTGATTGTGGTGATTCTTGCACCTTTGGAAATGTCTTTGTGTGTAGAATAGGAAAAAATGGTGTGACGCTAAAGTAGCGAATTTTTACCCCCAAAATATGCCATTTAATGCCTCAAACTACCCCCAGAAGGTTTCAAACCCCAAATTGTCAAACTGGGTCCCACCGAAAAAAAAATGGTACGGTGAGTTAATTCCTCCACTTTTTCCACTCTTAAAGCATCAAGATGGATGACAAACAATATAATGATCTAATATGGATCAAAACTCCCCATTTTGGGAGGTTTTTGGTCCCCAAAATCTTGTACTAAATGATGTGAGAAAACATTTTCTCCGCCTCTCAATTCTACCATTTAGCCTTGCCTAGAAGTTATCCTTTCAACCCAAATTGCCAAAGTCTATGTTGTCCTTGTGTTGTAGTTCTAGACGTCTTCTCCAAAATTGTATCTTTTGTCAACACAGCGTAAGGTAGGACTTGTTCCTCTACCTGATCTAGCATGGAAGGCTCATAGATTTTCCAATTATGTACATTCACCACTGAGTTAATGCACATGTATGAGGGTAGAATGAATCCATAGGAGTTATTTCCCACCTTTTCTAGTATCTCAAAGTGAGCATATCATAGAGCCTTGATTTTCTTAGCAGCACCCTATAGTCACTCCTTGTTCAACTATAACCATACTCTATCTCCCACCTTAATGACTTCTTTGTTCTATGATGATCATGCCTAGCCTTATATTTTTCTTATGACTTTTATAGTGCCTCTTGTACCTGCATATGGATCTACATAATATTCTCAACAAATTTGTTTGTCGTTAAGGCATCCCCTATAAGATCCTCCCTCACTCCTCGTTGTTGCCCATATGCAATATAAAAAGGTGAAGGTGGCAAATATCCAAAACAAGCTTCAAATGGGGACTTACTGATCCAGGTGGATATCAATGGCCACCTGTCTATTCCACTTGGACCTCCACCATTGCTTCTTTTAGTTTTTCAGTTTCCTTATTTGTAGCACACTATTTTTGGCAGTTTTTCGGGTCCTAAACTTCCGAAGCCGTTTTGAGGCCCTAAACGCGTTTTTGGGGAAAACTGGGAGCAACATGGGTCCATGAACCAATCTTGCTCACTCAAAAGTTGTAGTCCTCATATAGATATTTCTAACGAGGTATCGTGCGTGTCAAACAGAGATCGTATGCCAAAGTTACAACCCCAGGAAGTTGATGTACCAATTTCCCCAAAACGAGGCCCATAGTTTGGCGCTTCATCTGCTAGGGTTAGGTTTTTGGATGTTTAGGGTTTTCCATTGTTTCTAAACAATAAATAGGCCTTCGAGCCTCATTGTAAGAAAATTCAGAGGCATGTAGCCGCCACATCTCTTCTCATAGATAAGCTACCATCGCCCGAGGTAGTTAATTTCTAGTTCTGTTTGTAAGCATATTATAATATTTTACATCAATGAAATGAAGTATTACTTTTGTTTCATCTCTGTATTTATGGTCATATCTGTAATGTGTTGCATTCATGTTTAAATCAGGATCACTTACTAGAAGAAGTGTGGACTAATATGTTATAAGAGTGTTGTATATATACCAAATTTTCATCCCAAGACAGATACTTTTGCTTGTAACCCCTCAAAAGCTACGCCAAAGTTTTGTTGACTACTTCTATCAACCCATCTATTTGTGGATGGAATGTTGTAGACCTCTTTAACTTCGTGTCCATCTTCTTCCACAATGTAGTCCAAAATGCAGTGAGATATCATGGATCTGCCATAATGTAGTCAAAAATTCATTGATAAATCGTGTGTCCATGTATGAAATCATGCTCCTTAGTATCCAAAAATGCACCCAAACCTGTCCAAAGAAAAATTGTGTTACTTCTTGCCCACTAATGATATTTTTACAGGGCATCAAAAGACACATCTTGCTAAACCGGTCAACTACCACGAACCGGTAGTCATGTACATTTCTGGTTGTTGGTAAACCTCTCACAAAATCCATGGAAATGTTTTCCCAAACATGATATGATACATGTAAGGGATAATATAGACCTTGTTTCTTGTTACTAGGTTTGTTGGTACAACAAAGCATACATCCTCTTATCAGCCTAGCTACATGTTCTTGCATTTTGGGACAATACACATACCTATGCAAGTTGGTCACTATCTTCCCTATACCAAAATTCCTAGCAACCTTGGAGGTGTGAGCCTCTACAATTAGCTACAATTGTTGACCTTTAAACACATAACTTATCTAGCCTATAGAGTAAGACTTCATGGAGATGATAGTCAACAGTGTTGTCACCACGTGCACATGACTCTAGCTCTGCAACTATTAAAACACCTCCTTGAAGTCCTCATCATTTGAATATGTCTCTTTGTATGTATCATGGGTGAATGGCTCCATGTGCATCAGAATTCCCAAAGTTGTGATCTTTGATGTGGGTGGCCTTCAAAGCATGTCAGCCAACTTTTTTGTGTTACCCTTCTTGTACTTAACCACTAAATGAAATTTTTGTAAAAGACCCTTCCACTTGCAATTTCTAGTTTGTTGTAGCTTACTCTGGGCTTGCAAGTATTATAGTGGTTAGTGATCTGTGTGGATTATTATCTCGTTTCTCATCATATAGTGTTTCCACTTCTTCACAACTTACACCAGGGCATAGAGTTCCTTGGCGTAGGTAGGTTAGTTAAGAATTGCCCCATGAAATACTTCAAAATGATAAAATACAAGCATTCCTTCCTACATAAAGAATGCTCCCATAGCATACCCACTCGCATATGTCTCCACTTCAAATGGATACTGCAAGTTCAATAATGCCAAAATTGGTGTTTGATTGATCTTCTCTCAAAAAAGGTTTTTTGGTAAAATCACATTTGTAAATATTTTGTTGACGTGTTTTGAACCATCCACTGTGGTTTATCATCAAGACTAAAATGGAGAGTTTGATCCAATCATGCAATTAATAATATAGAGAGATAAAGAAAAGTAATTACCAACGATAATATTTCAAAAAAAAAATGTTTATTGTAATGTCTAGTAACTTATTAATGAATAAATTATTTTATAGAAAATAAATAGTTTTAATAAGGAACAATACTAAAAAGAAAAATTAATGAAAAAAAGAAAAGGAAAGGCCCAAAACTAAATAAAACAAATTAAAGAATAATAAAAACAAAAGCAAGATATTAGAAATTAAGAATAAAGGAAAAATTAATGAAAAAAAAAAAAAAAAACCTAAATAAAATAAAATAAAGAATAATAAAAACAAAATATTAAAAATTAAGAAAATTCAACTAAAAACACAACTATAATATTAACAATGAAGTATGCATTAATAAATATATATAGATAAAACAAAAGTAGATTTATAGAAATTAAAGAATATTAAAAGGAAACAAAGTTAATGGATGAAACTTAATAAAGGGTAAGGAAAAGACTTAAACTAAACAAGATGAAATAATTAAAAGTCAAAACAGAACACAACTATAATATAAAGAATGAAGTGTTATATAGATGCATTAATAAGTGCATATTAATAAATATATATATTGTAGAGATAAAAAAATATCAAGGATAATAGAAGGACCAAAAAATAAATTAATTACTGAAAAGAATAAATTAAAGAGCACTGAGTATTAAGTATTAAAAATAATAAATAAGCATATATACATGTGAAGACAAAAAAAAATAGATATCAATATTTATTTCTTTATATAATACGCAAGAATAATAATAGGCCGGTAGGATTAAGCAATTTGAAATAAACAAAAAATAAGGTAACAAACTAAAGAAGAGAAGCAGAAAACTAAAAAAAATAAGGGGAAACAAGTAAAAATAAAAATGCGGACTCTTAAGAAAGAGCGAGATTTAATAAATGTTAATTTTCCATCCATTGTTTCTATTTAAAGTACTTTACCTTCTCTTGATTTTGAAGGTCTCTCTAAACTTTCGCTGATTGAAG
Source organism: Pinus tabuliformis (assembly GCA_031772625.1). Taxonomy (NCBI): domain Eukaryota; kingdom Viridiplantae; phylum Streptophyta; class Pinopsida; order Pinales; family Pinaceae; genus Pinus; species Pinus tabuliformis. The sequence continues at coordinate 162,793,117 of CM062820.1, forward strand.
TGATCAATCCTAACAATGATCTGGACCTCTTCTATACATATGTGGTGTTTCATCTTCTCCACATTTTCTACCAAAGCGGAGGAGCGAGTCATATATGCTCATGAATCTTTTGATTCATGGAGTGGCCAATTTCACCAATATAGGGGGTCCCACAGGAACATGGGATTACATAAACACCTTTCATATTTTTAGGGTCTACCAAGTATTTGACAGAACTTAGCGAACTTTGAATGGTGTACAGGGGCCTACAGGTGGAAGGGACCTTGTGCTTCTTAAGGATCTGAGCAATTTTGTCAGTGGTTCCTTGAATAAAGGGAAGTCAAATAGTGGAAATCAAATCTTTGGGCTCTTTCCTTATCCTTGAACCTTTGTTCGCTTTTAAGAAAGCCATGAGACTTTGGTGCTTGTTATAGCCATTCTTTTCTAACACTTTAAGGAGATGGTTTTTCTCATTATCCAAGTGACTTTCATCAGAAACCCTTAAGGCATGAGTAGCCAAAGTGTTGAGAACTCCCAGTTTTTTAGAAAGATAATGATGGAATTGGCATGAAAATATTGCTTTGTGTGAATCTTCTTACAAAAGACCTGGTGAGATAAAGAACCATCATCTTTCTGAGAGATAAGGACGCTAAGGAAAGGCAGGCTACCATTGAACTCATGTTTCATAGTAAACATGATGAAGCTAGATAGATTGTTCAGATGTTGGAAAATTGGATCTAACTTTTCCCACCCTTGAGGCCAGATGATAAAGGTATCATCTACAAACCTATTCTAAAGATTAGGTTGGAATTGAGCTCAGGGCAAAGCCTTGGATTCAAAGTCTTCCATGAATAAGTTAGCAACTACCGGGGAGAGTGGAGAACCCATAGCAACTCCACAAGTTTGTTCATAGAATTCACCTTCAAAGTTGTAAAAGGTTGAGGTAAGGAATATCTCAACCAACTTGGTTGTATATGGATCATTAATGTGATTGATCACCTCTATAGACCTTTGTTGACCCTTTCCCCATTGGAAACTCTTGCCACTTGTTATGGCATGGAGTGTCACTGCTACCGCTAAAAAGGAGGCTATGAATTTCCTCAGGTACTATGCCACCCTAATGAAACTACTAACCTCAAAAAAAAATAGCAAGCACCTACCAATTCATGATGGTCTCCATTTTAGCAAAATCTATCTTCATCTCTCCTCCACCTATCACATACCCCAAATACGCTAAATACTGATATGAAAACTCACACTTATTGAGATTGCTAGCAGTTGGTGCTTCTTTAATGCCTCTAGCACCTACAAAAAATATGAGATGTGCTCCTCCTAAGTAGCATTGTATACCAGTATATCATCCAAATCGACAATAACAAATTAATCTTTAAAAATGTGCATTATATCAATCATTAACATCATAAACATAGTTGGTGCATTGCATAGGCCAAATGGCATAACTAACCCCTCATACAAACCTTGTATAGTTTTGAAGGAAGTCTTCCAAACATCTTCTTCTCAGACTCAAACCTGGTGATATCTAAATTTCAAGTCCAACTCGCTGAAATATTTCACTTGTTGCAACTAATTCAGTGGGTCATCTATTTTGGCCAATGGGTACCTTTTCTTGAGAGTAATTTTGTTCAACGCCCTATAATCTGTACACATTCGCCAAATCTCATCCTTCTTTGGCACAATAATTATGGGTGACCCACATGGTGATGTACTCAATCGAATGACAACTTGGTCCAGAAAATGTTGCAATTGTTTCTATTGAATTTTGTAGCTATGGTTGGTCTTCAAAATTTATGTTTTAACCCTTGAAATATATAATGAAAATGTAATACATGTTCTTCATGTCATTTTATTTTATTAGCTATTGAAAAGATTAATGTAAGACATGTTCTTCATGTCGGTTTCAAAAGAGAAAATTCCGAATTTTGAATTTTGAATTTTGAATTTTTGTCTCCACACTATCAAGTTGGCCCTCCTTCAAGTCAAGTCAACCCCAGTGAAGAGACACCCATTCGGACAGGCAAAACATTATGTATAAGGGACTCAACCTCCTCCACAAGGCACCATTCGATCTCTCACACAACAAGATATATTATGGGCATCCAAGTGAAGAAGAAGAAGGACGAAATACGAAGTACAAAGGATGAATTCATCTCTAGCATTTCTCTCTCTCTCTCTCCTTAACTTCACACATGTGACTTTCTGGGCAGATTTTGGGTAGCAGGTCGAACTTTTGGGCAGCAGTTTTTAGGCAACAAGGCCAAAATTTTGGGCAGAATATTCTGGGCAACAGGGTCGAGTTTCTAGGTAGATTCTAGGATGGCAGAATTTTAGCCTAGGCAGATTAGAGAGGGCCAAGGTTGTGTTATCACTCAGGTTTTCACCAAAGTTGTAAGAAAGGGAAGGATGCCGAGGTAACCACAGACCAATCTTTTAGATACATAATCTAGCCAATCTGTATCTAGAGAGGGCTCTCTCTTTATGATTTAGCTTTGTTTTTAAAGGTATTAGGATAGTTATGAGGTTCAAGGGTTTGTTTGAGTTTGGGTGGTGAGATTCAATAGAACAGAGGGGTAAAACAGAGTAGTTCAGTCCATTGGGCTAATGGAGTCAAAGAAGATGGCTTTCTGGATTTGGTTTCTTAACAGAGGATGGCTTCACAGAGCAAGGTAGTCAAACAGGGAACAAATCAAGGCTTGAAAAAGATAGAATGGACTCAAATAGGTGAAGGGCAATTAAGAATCCTTCAACATATTGAAAGAGGGAAAATGGATGATTATTGATAAGGAGCAATTAAGAATTATTTAGCAAATAATCAACATGAAAGAATTAGGAAACAGGAGCAATTAAGATTTCACTGTTTATTCTAATTCTGAAGAAAACACAGAGAACAATAAAGACTGAAAACAGAGTGCAGTCAAGCAAATTCTGAAAGTACTCTTTTCTTCATCATTCAGATTATGAAACACAGATGATATAATAAACAAGAAAACTGTAAAACAAAATATATATAGGACTTATTGGTCCAGAGGTTGATTCAAGAATTCTGTGACAAGTCCTCTGCTTCAATTCTTCATCCAGTAGGCCATGCAACAGTTTGATTTCCAACAGCTCTTTATTCCAAAAATTCAGTATTACAGCAGAGTCTAGGAAATCCACACACCACCTCAATACTCTAATGGAGAGGGTACTTATACTTCAAATTTGTACAACAAATATCTCATAACAGCTGTGAGATAATATCTAGGTTTACCTAATAAGAGTTTACAAAAATGGAAACAACGAGTGCCTATGATAGAAAAAGGGTAAACTGGTGTTGTGCTGGAGTCAGGCTCTTTAATTTTGTTGGCAGTTGTCTTCTGTAGTAGCTCTGCACCAACTACATGTCTTAACTGTGCTCTTTAATTCTGATCTGCTACATTTAATTCTGATATGCCACATTTTTTCGGCTTTGATACACTTTAATGCTGAACTGATACTCTTCAACCGTGTTTTGACTTCTACTCATTGTTGTCCATCGTGTTCTGGTAAAATAATGTTGCTAACGTGTCTTTTCACCACCTTTCCTCAGGCAATTATGTCTTTGAAGGTCCACTGGTTAGGGTAGCAAATATCCCTGTATATCCCTTTATTTCTTTCTTCCACGAGCTTTGGAAGTCCCTTGGTGCTGGTTCGAACTGTGTTTAAAGAGGAAGACTGCACTATGCAGGTTGAATGGCAGGTTGTGGAGCTCATTGTTGTAGCTTTTTTGATCGGAAATTGGAGCAGATCGTTTTTTCACGAGAGCGCAATATGCAGAGAAAAATAGCAAAAATGACCTTTTTACCCTTTTATTCGACGAAATGAAGTTCTGGCGGGAATTTCAAACGGATGACATCAGCAAAGGGTGACGTGGCAGATGACATGGCAGGTGACATTAGTAAAGGACAGTTGACGTCAGCAAAGGACAGCTAACGTCAGCAAGGGCGGTGGTAAGCGGTTTTGCCCGCACCACTTTTGGGACTGGGCGGTTTAGGGCAGAGGGCAAGCGATCAAAGCGGGAGCGTGACGCGTGGCATAAGTACGGCGGCAAAACCACCGGCCGATCGCGCGTTATCACATGGTCAAAAAGGTGGTCGCGATATTGAATGCGGACCGTTGGGATCAGGAGTAGATCGGACGGCGGACGACCTTTGGAGATGGCAAGAGTTTAACAAGCGGGGGGCCGATATAATTAACTATGTTTTTAATATATCGGTGTTGGTTTTTAATGGCCGAGGTTTGGTTATTAATCAACCCAATGGTTGATTAAACCCATATGTGCGCAGTGGGGAGGGTTCTCAATGAATTTCAAACAATTCATCAATTCTTGTTAAACAGTGTTATGGTCGTATTCGACCAGGGGGTGGGGATACATAATATATAGGATTTTGTATGTATTTACATAACACGGGAAAGGAAATGACTTTTATATGGGAGTTATATAATAACAGTTAGAGTTAATATGAAAATGAATTTGAGCGCTACGTATAGAAATAATTTTGACTTTTGTAGTTAAACTTAGGCTAGAGCTGAAAAAGGGTTTTTATGGAGAATATTTGTCATTCTCCTAAGTGAAATAGGGTTTTACTTTAGGCAATGTTTATGAAATGGAAGGAGTGGTTTGTGAGTGATATTAAGCAGATCTTAATACCTTTAGAGGGGAATTTAGTAAATGATTTAGGAAAAAACATGAAGGGGAGTTAGTCATGTAACCTTGCCTCGCTTGAACTACTTCAAGTGAAATATCCGCCTTGAACTTGTCATAGAGGTGAAAGTTAACACATTTTTTTAGAAACAAAATCTATCACAAGTATCATTCTGCAACACCAATCTCCCTACCCTGCCTACTTTGTCTAGCATTTTTTTCCTTCTTTCTTTGGGTGCACTTAGACTAGCAAACCCTTATCAACTTTTCTTTCCTTTGCATGGTAAGCCTACCTAAGTCTTCACTTATTACTTCCAAGGGCTCAGATTAGACTTTTGAGTTCTTTTGCTTCTTTACCTATCTACTTATCTGCCAAGATTAAATAGTTTGGTCAAATTTTTATTCTCTATCTCTAAAACATGAAATTCAAACATGAACTAGCCAAGATTAAGCTATTTGGCCATTCATCAATTGTGGCATGAATTAACAAGCTGCACACGATGCTTTATTTACATAAAATGAAAAAGTAGTGGCATTTTGGACTTGCACACTTTCCTAGTCTTTCTTTATTTTGGGTTCATTTCTCTTAATTTTTTTACCATTTTATTCTTTTCACCCTTTGATTTTTCTTTTAGGGCATACCCTCTTTACATTTTTTACATTTTTTGATTTTTTGATAATATGGAAAACTGTTGCAACAAGGAAATGGATGAACATATTACAGAGCTCAATAAGTCAATCATGAAATATGACACCTATTGCTATAGGAGTATAACAGGTTGTTGGGTAAAATATTTCCTTGACAAGAGGGCTAGTTGATCAAGTTTGACCATAGAGTCAATTTGACCATCATATTGACTAGCAGAATTAGGTGTATCTCTTGTTGAACTAAAGAATTTCTCTAAGGGTAAGGTTGTTGGGTTTTTCCCCCAAGTGGGTTTCCCTAAAGTAAATCGTGTGTTCTCCTTGTGCATTGTGATCTCTATTATTATTGTACATTTATGGTTGAATTTCTGAAGTGTAATTTCTTAATGATAAATTGGAAGAGCTAAAAGAATATCTACATCATTAGAAGTAATTATCAGCATTTCAGAAATTAGTGCTTGTATCTATTGCACTTGAAAAATCAACATGGTATCAGAGCTTTGGTGAAGAAAAGGACATTGAGATCCCGCTTGAAGAACTTTGGTTAAGGAAAAAGGAGCTTTGAAGATCATTTCCAAATATTTATCTATATCCATGGGTTCCTCTATGAAGTTAGAGAACAAACTAGAATAAGCTTCAAATTTTGGGGCTTGGAAGACAAGGATTGACCTCATTCTTGCAAAGAATGGCCTCTTGGGTATTGTGAAGCACAAGATCACTGAACCTTCAGATAATGATGGAAAAATAAAATATGAGAAAGATGGAATCACGGCCAGAAGTATCATTGGATTCTATCAAAGACCATTTGATCCCATATGTTGCAAATCTTGACATTTCAAAGATGTATGATGCCCTGGATTATACACCATCAAAAACATTAGTCAATCAATGAGTTTAAAGGATGAGCTTCGTGATGTTAAAATGTCAATGAATGATACTATGGCCTTGTTGACCACTAGAGTGGCACATGATGATTATATGAAGACTCCATGCCCAAGGATGATCCAAATGACACGTGTACTATCAAATATCATCAATCAACAAGATTTTTTAAACTCTACTTCTATTTCTCATCATCTTTCTTGTACCTAGATTCCACACCCTACGGGGAATTGTAATAAGTAATACTAGGAATGATGTGTTTTGAATCTATAACACGCCTAGGATGTTGGGAATCGATCAACAAACGAGTACACCTTGGAGTGTTTTTTTTATCTGGTTAATTATCCCTTCTTTTTTTAGTGTGGATAATTTTTTAAGTTTTTTCACTCACTTTTTACACCAAAGTCGCAGTGACGATTTGAAGGTTGAACCCCTAACACATCTTAGTGTCTAGAGTCGATGTATATTATCATACTAGATCACACAAAAAATTCGTGGAATTTGGTTGGGTCTAGGTAGTCATTTTTTTATTTTTTTAGACTTCCCTCACTGCGAATCGCATAAAAAATTGTATTTGTAATGTAATGAGTGATGTCTAGAGAAGTTGTATGAATTATGAGTAATAGAATTTTCACCTCTCACCCTTAACTTTCTACTATATCACACTTTGAGGGGTTAAAAATATGTTTTGAACCCTCAAAACCCACTTTTCCTAAGTTTAATGGGAAATCTGGTAATTAATTAAGCCAAAAATTAAATAAATGGAGAAAAATAAACATACACCCATGCTAAATGTTGTAAAAATGAAGTGGAAAATTATGGGGGATTTAAAGTGAAGTCCCAAGGTGATGTGGACTCCTAAAATAAAGGAAAGGACATGTGCTCAAATAAAATCGATTTTTTTGCATTAAATGAGAAAGTTGTTTACTTGGAAATTTGAATTTATAAAGTTAATGCAAATTTGAGAGGATTTGGGAGAATATTTGGTGGAGATTTTTGTGAGAAATTGTCCCCACATGGGTTACCACCCATCTACACTTGTCATTTCATCATAAAATTCGAATTTGGCACATAAGGGAAGAAAAAAATGATGTCCACTTGCTAGAATTCGATTTTTACACTTGGCATTGGAACTTCATTCAACAAATTCAAATTTATCTTTGGGATTGTCACCTCATACCACTTGTTTAATCACTTCTACATTGGGATTTTCTCCCAAATATAATGGAACCATGGTCTCTCATATTGTCTACTAGTTCTTGTATTTGCAGAAGCACTACCTTGTACATTTTTCATGAATATCAATAAAAAGAATTTGTAAGTCCAATCATGGGTGTTCTTCCTTTAGAGCATGGTGCATTGTGAGCTATTGGTATTATATTTCTATGCTTTGAATTATCTCATTTTCCATATATTCTTGTAAACTTCTTAATGTACAACTATCTTGTATTAGCATTTGATTTGAAAGTAAGCTCTAGAGTTTGAAAGTTCTAGTTTATTTTCAAAGGAATTTCTAGAAGTTTCAATTCAGTGTTTGCTTATCTAAATATATATGGACTAATGTTTGATTTGAGTATTGTAGAAGAATTTTTGTTGGATCAAACGTGAGGAGAATTCTTTGGGAGACCAACCCACTCTTGGAGCACCATTCAAAGGAACTATCATTTGTTATTTGGATTCACTTAGTTTATCTTATGAAAAGTGTCTTGCAGAGATTCGTTTGGGCATAGCTTGTATACAAGCAATCATTTTTAAAATTTTAAATCTTTGATATAATGCTTCATTGATTCATATTAGCTATTTGAGAGCTTTTCTAAACTAAATCCAGTGATGGGGTTTACTCTCATCACTTGATTTGGTTTCTTATATATTATTTGTATTTTATTTAATTGTTTCCATATTCTCTCTACAATAATTTGTTTCTTGATCTTGCAGCCCATAAGTAGAGTGTTGGTGACAAGAGCATCAAGGAATAATCACACAAACTCTAACATTTTTCCTTGTAGGACCTCTCTACCCTCTCAAAGTTGATATTTTGGAAGAGGTTGTGGATAAAAAGGAGGGCTTCTATTTGGCAAGGCCGTGTGATTTTGACGAGGATTGACTCCTTGTTTTGCGCTACATTTCATTCACCTTTGGAGGCTAAGTCTTGGGGCACTAAGAGACACTTAATTTCATCAATCGTGAGAACTTTCTCATTATACTTACTTCATTTTCTGAATTTGAGTTTCAAGAAGGAGATCTAGAGCTTGAGAAGCCCCATTAATTGTAAAGACTCATCTTGAAGATATACTTGAGACCACTTCAAGGTTTATCATCTTGTAACATATAATAAAAGCTTAGTTTTTCTTGTGGGAGCTTGGGTTTTCACCCAACGCATCATTTTCTCATTTTTGAAAAAGGAGGAACATGTGGGTGATTTAATTTTGAGCTTGTTTTATAAGTTTTTTATCTTACATGATTTAAAATTAACACAACATCACCTTCACAAGCTGATTTTCTGAATTTCCTTTTTGTTACTTATTTTCATGCTTTGTCATTTCAAGTTTAGCTTTCAAGTAATATTCTAAATCTTATTTTTGGAAGAAATTTATTTTATGCAAGGCATCTAATTTCAAGTAGCAAAATTTAACCATTTCCTTCATGTTGGCCTCACAATAGGCTCATTGTTTACATACTCATTTATTAAAGTTATTTGCTCATTTTGCAAGCACATAAATTTGAAGCTTCATTGCTTTAGTTGGTTATTGGTTTATCATTTGTCAAAGCAATTTTTTTAGTAACTTATTATCTTATATGTTCATGAAGCTTATGTATCTTGAATTATCTTGAGCAACTATCCAAGTTGTTTTTTTTAGCACATTTCCATTTTCATGAAGCAAAACATTTAGTAATCTTATTTAATTCATGTGCAAGAAAATTTCCTTTTCCAATTGAGTTTACATTTGGAAATTTACTTTGATCATTATTTCCATTATATTGAATGCATTGCAAATCTCTATTTGGAAAAATTATTTGCATACCATATTACGCATTTTAGTATAGTTGTATCCTTGCTAAAATTAACCTCCAAGCATAAGTTTGGTTGATAGAAAATATAGGGAAAAAGGTTTTCTTAGAAAGTTCTTCCATCTAATACGAAGTAAGATAAAAACGTGTGACCCTGCAGTTATGAAGGTGATTTGTCCCATTGTAGAAACAAAGGCACGCGCTAGCTCGTAAGACTCAGGGGACGGGTATCGTTAATAACACCTTTGTGCCTTTACCCCTTCTTTCTTACAGTCACCCAATTTTTACTTTTTGGTAAGAACTCAAGAGGAGGACTTTTCACTTAGAGTAGGCATTTTAGATTAAAAATAACCAACACAAATTGCATCCAAATCTAGTATAAGCGCCTCTCTTGCTAATACATCTTATGGTTTTACTTACAATCGTCCATTCTACTTGTCATTGTTGAATATTTTATGTTGGCAAGCATTGTTGCATTCTCCTTTAGCAAGTAGAACACTAATTGTTTTTCCTTTGCAAGATATATCCATATTCTTTGATTTGGGCTTTGATCGTTTTTTGAAATCATCTTATATCTTGTGTCAATTATCGAGCTAACATCTTTGTTTCCATTTCAGGATTTCTTTGCTTTCATAGTTAGAATAATTCTACTTTTGTTTTGAGCAAACGTATCTTTCATTTCTGTTGAGCAATTTATCTTAAGGCACTAGTTTTATGGTTTTATCATATTAATGATTTTTATTGTCCATATTACATTTTGCTCATAATTCTTAAAAGTAATCCACTTTCACTTTACTACATTTCCTAGAACCTCACATTTCTTTAACTTAGTCTTCCATTTAGGGACCACCCCTCATAGCTCACTTGTAGGTAGGTGTAGGCGGCAGAAATAACATCTTTGGCGCCACTGTTGGGGACAAGCCTTCTTGTGCCTGAGAAATTGACTAACTTTTAGTTTTTTCATGTTGGATTTTAGAGTTAGATTCTTGTTCAAGTAGCGACTCCACTTATTTCATTTTCTGCAAGGATTTCTGCTTGAAGCTTTCTTCTTGTAGACTTCTTGGTAATCTTGGACAGGAGCCTCTCTCTGGTATCCACATGCTTTTTCAGGGTCAAGTGAGCATGACATCATGGATGATTTGTTCGCCCCTTGTGATTTTACTAACATTTCAGGCTATACAAATTTTATTCTAGATGAAGCCATTGAAGCTATTGAAGAGTTGCCTAGTTTTCTAAGTAACAATGACATTAGTACTCAAACACACCTTAGGAATTTTTACATTTGTGTGAGCAAATGGTGCCATGATATTAACCATGAGGACGTTAAAATGAGAATTTTCATCTTTTCATTAGATGGTGATGCTATGGATTGGTTCATAGACTTACGTGCTAACAATTTCGATTCTCTAGAATCAATCATTAACGCCTTTGAAGAAAAATATGTTGATTAGAATGATAAGGATCTCATCAAGGAGTTGACTTGAATGATTAAGCATATGCAACTCAATCAAACTCAACTCATTAGGGCCATGGAGGTAAATCATGCACAAGCAATAAAGGCCATGGAAGTCAATTATTTTAATCATATGACCTCTATTCAAAACAAATTGCTCATCATGGAAGAAACACAAGTGCAATTAATCAACATCATGGAAACAAATTATGTCAAGGAAATAAGTGTTATGAAGGCTAATCAGGTCACTTTCCAGAATAGGTTCGAGGAAATGGAAAGATCACAGGTACAAAGAACAAAGAAACAGATCATAACCTTCCCGATCCACTGAAGCAATCTTCATCTCATTACGAGGAGGTCATTTACTCCATTGAAAAATGGTTAATTGATAGAGACTTGGATAACAAGGAAATTTAGGGGAATGAGGTTTATACTTATGAGATTGATCCATCACTCATGTCAGAGCACAAGCAGAATGGACAAAGGCAAGTCAAATAACTCTTGGATACTTCGAATTTTCCATAAAAGCATCTTTAAGATCTGGCAAAAAGGTTTACTTTGATTACCTTAACATCAACATCACAACCTATTAAGAAGAAAAGAAAAAAACGAAAAGGATTTGGTAAATCTGATGGCCATCTACAACACAGTGTTGGGATTGATCAAAGTCCTCAAATATTTATAATTAGATAGGGCACATCAAAAAAACATCCCATGGATCTGCCTGAAAATAAGCAGGTTCTCAGCATGAACTTCATTGAGGACATCTAATGCCATGGGACATCTTTCTGTATCATATTTCTAACCTTATCCCCTGTCATTTTTGTTTAATTAATTTTATTTCATGAATAAATTGTCATTTATGCTCTTAGAATAAATTTGCATTTCTTCATTTCTGTACTTGATTTCATTTAATGATATTTTGAATGGATACTGATGATATATGTCTTTTGTCGATGGATGCAGATCCCAAGTTCTTGCACACTATCACTTCATATCTAGCATGCATCGTCATATGGAGTCAAATGTTGACCACTGGAGTGGAACCCGGTGATTATATAAATACTATATGCCCAAAGATGATCCAAAGGATATGCGTACCATCAGATATTATCATTCAACAAGAGTTTTTAAACTCTACTTCTATTTCTCATCATCTTTCTTGTACCCAGATTCCACACCCTACGGGGAATTGTAATAAGTGATACTAGTAATGATGAGTTTTGAATCTGTAAAAGGCCTAGGATGTTGTGACTCGATCCGAAAACGAGTACACCTTGGAGTGTTTTTTTAATCTGGTTAATTATCCCTTATTTTTTTAGAGGTGGATAATTTTCTAGTTTTTTCACTCACTTTTTGCCCCAATGTCGGGGTGACGGTTTGAAAGTTGAGCCCCTAACACATCTTAGTGTCTAGAGTCGATGTGTATTACCATATTAAGTCACAGAAAAAATTTCGTGGAATTTGATTAGGTCTAAGTAGTCATTTTTAATTTTTTTTATTTTCTTCACTGCGGAAATTGCAATAAAAATTGTATTTGTAACGTAATAAGTGATGTCTAGAGAAGATGTATGGGTATGAGTAATAAAATTTTCACTTCTCATATTCAACTTTCTACTATAATACACTTAGAGAGGTTAAAAATATGTTTTGAACTCTCAAAAATCACTTTTCCTAAGTTTAGTAGCAAATCTCGCAATTAATTAAGCCATAAATTAAATAAATAGAGAAAAATTAATACCCACATATATTAAATGTTGTGGAAACGAAGTGGAAAATTATGGGGGAGTTAAATTGAAGTCCCAAGGTGATATGGACTCCTAAAATCAAGGAAATGACATGTGCTGAAATAAAATCAAATTGTTGCCATTAAATGAGAAAGTTGCTTACTTGGAAATTCGAATTTGTGAAGTTAATGCACATTTTGGAGGATTTGAGAGCATATTTGGTGGAAATTTTTGTGGGAAATTTTCCCCACATAGGTTACCACCCATCTACATTTGTCATTCCATCATAAAATTCGAATTTGGCGCATAAGGGAAGAAGAAAATGATGTCGACTTTTCAAAATTCGATTTTTAGCTCCATTCAACAAATTCGAATTTCTCTTTGGTATTGTCACCTCATGCCACTTGTTTAATCACTTTTACATTGGCATTTTCTCCCAACTCTCTATATAATGAAGCCATGGGCTCTTATATTGTATCATTGTCTACTAGCTCTTGTGCTTGCGGAAGCGCTGCTACCTTGTACACTTTTCAGGAATATCAATAAAAATATTTTGAGGCCAGTCCATTCATGGGTGTTCTTCCTTTGGAGCATAGTGCATTGTGAGCTACTGGTATAATCTTTCTATGCTTTGAATTATTTCATTTTCAATATATTCTTGTAAACTTGTTAACATACAGCTATCTTGTATTATGATTTGATTTAAAAGTATGATATAGAGTTTAAAGTTCTAGTTTATTTTCAAATTAATTTCTAGAAATTTCAATTCATTGTTTGTTTATCTAAATCTATATGGTTTGATTTGAGTATTGTAGAAGATTTTTTGTTAAATCAAGCGTGGGGAAGTCTCCAAGAGATCAACCCACTCTTGGAGCACCATTCAAAGGAACTCTCATTTGTTATTTGGATTCACTTAGTTTATCTTACAAAAACTATCTCATAGAGATTCATTTGGGCATAACTTGTATACAAGTAATCATTTTTAAAAAATTAAATCTTTGACATAATGTTTTATTAATTCATATTAGCTATTTGAGAGCTTTTATAAATTAAACCAAGTGATGGGGTTCACTCTCATCACTTAATTTAGTTTCTTGTATATTATTTGTATATTATTTAATTGTTTTCATATTCTCTTTACAATAATTTGTTTCTTGATCTTGCAGCCCATAAGTAGAGTGTTGGTGACAAGAGCATCAAGGAAGGATCACACAAACTCTAACATTTTTCATTGTAGGACCTTTATACCCTTTCAAAGTTGAAAATTTGGAAAAGGTCATGGATAAAGACGTGTGTTGCTATTTGGCAAGGTCGTGTGCTTTTGAAGAGTATTAACTGCTTGTTTTGTGTTACATTTCATTCACTTTTGGAGGCCAAACCTTAGGGCACCAAGAAACACTTAACTTCTTCAATATTGAGAGCTTTTTCATTATATTTCATTTTCTAAATTTGAGTTTCAAGAAAGAGATCTAGAGCTTGAGAAACCCCATTAATTGTAAACTCCTTTTGAAGATTTACTTGAGACCTCTTTAAGGTTTCTGATCTTGTAACATCTAATAAAAGCTTAATTTTTCTTGTGGGGGCTTGAGTGTTCACCCAAAGCTTCATTTTCTCCTTTTTGCAAAAAGAGGAGCATGTGGGTGGTTTGATTTTGAGTTTGTTTTACAAACTTTTTTATCTTGAATGTCTTAAAATTAACACAACATCACCTTCACAAGCTAATTTACTGAATTTCCTTTTTGTTTCTTATTTTCATGTTTTGCCATTTCAAGTTTAGCTTTCAAATAAAATTCTAAATCTTACTTTTGCAAACATTGTCTTTTATGCAAGGCATATAATTTCAAGTAGCAAAATTTAACCATTTGCTTCATGTTGGCCTCACAATAGGCTCATTGTTTACATGTTGATTTATTTAAGTTAATTGTTCATTTTGCAAGCACATAAATTTCAAGCTTCGTTGTTTTAGTTGGTTATTGGTTTATCATTTGTCAAAACAATTATTTTGAGTAACTTATAATCTTATATGTTCATGAAGCTTATGTATCTTGCATTATCTTGAGCAACTATCCAAGTTATATTTTTTTAGTACATTTCCATTTTCTTGAACCAAAGCATTTAGTAATCTTTTTTAATTCATGTGCAAGCTAATTTCCTTTTCCAATTGAGTTTACATTGTGCAATTTACTTTGAACATTATTTTCATTATATTGAATGCATTGCAAATATTTATTTAGAAAATTATTTGTATCACATATTATGCATTTTGGTATAGTTGCATCCTCGCTAAAATTAACCTCCAAGCATAAGCTTGGTTGATAGAAAGTATAGGGAAAAAGACTTTCTTGGAATTTTCTTCCGTCTAGTACGAAGTAAGGTAAAAGTGTGTGACCCTACAGTGATGTAGGTGGTTTGTCCCCTTGTAGGAACGAAGGCACACACTGGCTCATAAGACTCAGGGAACGGGTATCGTTAATGACACCTTTGTGCCATCGCCCCTTTTTTCTTACAGTCACCCCAATTTTTACCTTTTGATAAGAGCTCAAGAGGAGGACTTTCACTTAGATTAGGCAATTTAGATTAAAAATAATTGAGACTAACTGCATCCAAATCTAGTATAAGTGCATCTCATGCTAATACATCTTATGGTTTTATTTGCAATTATCTATTCTACTTGTCATTGTTGAATATTTTATGTTGGCAAACATTGTTGCATTCTCCTTTTGCAAGTAAAACACTAATTGTTTTTTATTTTGCAAGATATCTCTATGTGCTTTGATTTAGGCTTTTATTATATTTTGAAAGCATTTTATATCTTGTATCAATTATTGTAGTAACATCTTTATTTCCATTTCATGATTGTTTTGCTTTCATTGTTGGAAGCATTCTATTTTTGTTTTGAGCAAATGTATCTTTCATTTCTGTTGAACAATTTATCTTGATGCACTGATTTTATGGTTTTATCATGTTATGATTTTTATTGCTCATATCATATTTTGCTCATAATTCTTAAAAGTGATCAATTTTCACTTCAATCCGTCTCCTAGAACCTCACATTTTTTTAGCATAGTTTTCTATTTAAGGACCACCCCCATAGCTAGCCTAGGAGATAGATTAAACGGAGAAAGAAGGGATTTAGTGTGACAGCCCCTTCTCTTAGTTCCTTCCACCAACCACACCTTGTGGGGTTGAAGGCTTTTCTCACTGACTTGTAGGTAGGTGTAGGCGGCAGGAGTAACAGACCTCATATTTCATAAGGATTTCTCAATTAAGAGATCAACTTCAAGCAATTGATGAAATCATTTCTGATAAATAAGTTGTGACTACAAAAGGTTTGTCTGATTCATGGGATTTGTTTACATCTAGTATCTGTGGCATGAAAAAAACTCCAAGTTTTGAAGAACTATGGCTCTCGTGTACTCAAAAATAATCTAAGCTCATATCAAAAGCAAAGATTCAAAGCTCTGAATAAGGTGATTCTCAAGCATTTGCAACACGTTTCAAGAAGGTTAGAGGAAGAAAGAAGTTTGGTTTCCAAAGAAGAGATGAAGGTAGAAGACCTGCTCCTCAAGAAAAGAAAGATATGTTGAAGATCCAATGTTATTGTTGTCATAAATTCAGTCATTCTAAAAACCAATATCTTCAAACATAGTCACCGATCAAACGAGAACTTTACAAATTACCCATTTTTTTGAGGTAGCAAAAAAATCACTCGATTTGAAAATTGGTTACTCATAATACACATTTTTTTTAACATACTTTTGACACTTTAAATTTTCTTATGTATCAAGTATGAACAAAAATTTTTTAAAATGTTAATGATTTTCATGTTGATTTTGAAAAGTGTTGATGCAACATCAACCCATTTTTTTTAGAGGACTAATTTTTGACAGTTTAAATTTTTTTATATATCAAATATAAACATTTTTTTTAAAACGTTAATGATTTTCATGTTGATTTTAAAAACTGATGATGCAACATCAACACTTTTTGTTTAGAGAGCTTATTTTTTACACTGAAAATTTTCTAATATTTTAAGTGTGGATAATTTTTTTAAACACTGGTGATTTTCATGTTGGTAATACAACATAAAAAATTAAAAAGTGATGATGCAGCGTCAACACTTTTTTGCTTAGAGAGCTTATTTTTTACACTTTAAATTTTCTAATGTTCTAAGTGTAGTTAATCTTTTTAAACACTGGTGATTTTCATGTTGGTAATACAACATAAAAAAATTAAAATTAAAATTAAAAAACATGACCCAAAAAAAAATCAAACAAAAAAAAAACAAAACAAAACAAAAACAAACAAACATAAAAACGTAAAAAAAACACAAACATAAAATTATAAAAAAAAACCAAATTAACTTGTAAAAACTAAAAATTTAAGCAAAAAATTAAAAACAAAAACAAACGCACAAACACATATCAAAAAATAAATAAATAAATAAAATTCAAAAAACACATAATTTAAGGAAATTTAAAAAAAAATTAACCAAAATGCAAAAACATTAAAAACAATATTTTTTAAGTTCATGAAAAAAACAACAAAATTAAAATAATAATAATAATATTAATAAAATTAAAAAATAAACCACCCAGATGAGGGTGTATAGTATGGCGCGCAGCACGACGGCGGCGTGGAGGGTGGGCGCGTGGCTCATCACCAACGCCAGCCGGCTTCGCATGAGAAATGTATTAATGACTCAGGACAACAAATTAAATGTTGCCTTAACGCAACTCCCGACCGCACTCCAGTTTGATAGTTTAATTGCAATGGCGCTCTGCCTGTTTTTCATTCTGGCTCCTCCCTTGCGCTCAAGCTGGTCTAGCGAGACTGAAGTTCCTCGCTCTCGAGACAGATCAGGGTACTGTCTGGCTCGGGATCAAGGTGTTGCCATCCATCAGTGTTTTCATGCTCCTATTAATCAGTTCTGCATCCTCCTCTGTCGTCCCCTCTCAGTCTCCTCCGCTGTTGTTTGTTCCGCTCCTCCTGCAAACTTCAAAATGCCCCGAGTTCGCTCAAGGATGAGCTGTAGAAGAGGTAGCTCCCGTGGCCATGTCTCCCGCCAGCCTTCCTCCACGACCTCGGACCCTTCGTCTGATGCCTCGGACTTTTGCTTTGATAGATACCCTGTGACCAGAAGTGGTCGTGGCAGGGGACGAGGGCAATTCAACACCGAAGCATGCTCTCACCACTCCCAATCTCACACGGCTCGCTTTCGCTTCCCCTGCTCCTTAGGCAACTCCTCCTTCATTGCGTCAGTCACCATTGAGTTGTGTGAAGACGCTGTCGGTTCGGGAGCTGTTGGTCCAGGGGCTCCCTTGGAGCCGAAGATGGAAGACAAGAACGATTCCTCGCAGATTGAGATTACTCAACGCAAGGACCCTGGTGGCTCAGCAATACAGGAAACGACCATCCACGCTGGTCTGAGCGCTCCTGCAGGGGGTGGTTCTTCAGGTAAAGAGGGCCAACCCTTTGAGTCTGAAGATTCTGACCAATTCAGCTGCCGCATTGTTGAAGAATCGCCTCCAACCTCGCATGATGAATGAACAGGTCTGCACCTTCTATTTTTGTTCAGTTGCTATAAGAAGACGCCTAATCCCTTCTGGATCCAAAGTCATTTCTTGTTTTACAATTCTCAGGATCAGGTCTTATGCTAATTTTGACTTGTCGGTTTCCCCTGCGCGGGCGGCACTCTCCAGTCTTTTGGTTACTGTCATGGTCAACGTCTTTTGGTTACTGTCCTCTTGGATATTGTCTTGGGTCAACCTGTTTATGGTCATCTTCCGGTCATGAAAGAGTTGCGCAGCACTGAGTTTTTGACTGATTCCAAACACTCTGTCCCAGTTTTCAGTTACAGTCTCCAGATAAATCAAGTTTCAAAGCAAGTCATTAGGCAGGTTATCTGGTTAGTTTTTCAAGTGATTTTTTGTAAGCATGCCCTCTCTTGGGCTAGAACTCTCGAGGCCTCAACCTCTCTGTAATTATATTCTGTATTAATATAGGAGTAGCCATATTCAGAAAAATAAAAAATAAAAAAATAAAAAATAAAATAAAATAAAATTTTAAAATAAACCCATGGCCCAAATTTTCGAGAATCGACCACTCATGGCCCAAATTTTTTTCTTTTTTTTTTAATTTAAATTTCTTTTCATTTTTTGTAATTGTGTAGAATTTTTTATTTTTTATTTTTTTTAACATTAAAAAGATATAGTGCTTGTTTTGTTCTTGTTGATTTTAAAAAAAATTATTTTAAGTTATGTGATTTTTTATTTTTATTTTTCGTGTTTATATATTTTTTATATTTTTGTAGGTTTTATTACTTTTTATTATTATTTAACACTTCTAGTATTTTTTTTGTTTTAGTTTTAGTTTTTTTTCAATGTTTGTATTTTTGTTTTTTTTTGTATTTTTCATTTTTATTTATTTATATATTTTTTTATTATATTTTTTTATTTTTTTTTGCAGGGTTTGTGTCAATGCTCGACTAACAACGAAATCCCATTATGTGCACTTTGATAGTTGATTTTAAAGTTTTCATTATAATGAATTGAGTTTGCCCCCACAATGTGTTAATTTCATGGTTGGTCTTTAAATTTTCAATACAATGGGTCGAGTTCACCTACATTACGTGTCAGTTTGATGATTGATTTTTAAATTTTTGTTGCAATCTTTCAAACCATGTTAGACGAAGATTTTAAAATCACTATACATTTAGCATTTAAAAATGAAATTACTCTTTGTATAATAACTCTTTCATGTAGGTGTTCATTTAAAAAAGTCATAAAAATTTTCCATAATGTCATGCTTGAAATATTTTGAAAACTTAAAAAAATTTTGAAATCATAATCTTTGGTTGTAATTCTATGGTTGAAAAATTGTCAAGATTTAAATGTTTTTCTAAATAATGATATTTTATCTTTAATATTATGTTTGAAAATAGTTATAAGTATTTTTTCTTTAGTACCATGACTGAAACTTGTTGGAATTTTAAGGTTTTTTAAAGATGTGATATATTATATTTAATGTCATGCCTAAAAATCATTGAAATTTCAAGGCTTTCCAAAAAACGTGATATTTTATATTTAATACCATGCTTGAAAATCGTTGGAACTTTAAAGTTTTTCAGAGCCATGATATTTTATTTTTAACGTTGTTATTAAAAAATAATGAAATTTTACCACCACCACCCCCCCGTCCCCCCGCCTCCCACCAACAAAAAAAAGAGAATTATTCCAACATCAACACTCTTCGTTTTCAAGGTGTCTTTTGCACACAAAAAATTGGTTTTTACTAC
Source organism: Pinus tabuliformis (assembly GCA_031772625.1). Taxonomy (NCBI): domain Eukaryota; kingdom Viridiplantae; phylum Streptophyta; class Pinopsida; order Pinales; family Pinaceae; genus Pinus; species Pinus tabuliformis. The sequence goes on from CM062820.1 coordinate 162,812,790, forward strand.
CATTTAAAAAAAAATGTTGAAATTTTACCCAAAAAAATAGTTGTTATTCCAACATCAACACTTCACGTTTTCAGTTTGTTTTTTCTTTTTCTTTTTTTTTGTTTTGGGGCTAGAGTTATTGTTTTGAGGTAATAGTTCTTGTTTGATCGGTAACTTTGTTCTAAAATATCAACTGATAAAAAGGGAAAGGGAAAGCAGCATGCTACCACAACAAAGATTGATGAACATTCAAAGAAACCCAAGAATGAAAATAAAGTGACAAAGATTTCTTCCATTTTTCTACTCTTACAGGTTATGTTGCAGATAGCAATGGTTTGTGGCTAGTAGATAATGGTACCTCAAGGCACATGACAAGAGATCCTGACAATCTTACAAGTCTAATGGAAAGGAAACTATTTCAAAAGGTAGAGCTTGGAGACAACAACAGTTATGCAATCAAAGGCGTTGGGAAAACAACTAAATGAGTTGGAATCAGGTGAAAACATTCATCTCAATAACATACGATATTTTTTAGGTTTGAAAAGAATTTCGTTTATATTTCATGTTTGGAAGATAAAGGTGACAAAGTATCATTTGCTTATGGTAAATTCCGCGTATGGCCCAAGGGCTCTAATATAGACTTTGCTAGAGTAATTGGAATTCATGAAGGATGGTTCTATAGACTCTTAAAACAACCAGCTCAAGCATTAGTGCATAATGATATCAATCCATATGAATTATGGCATAGAAGATATCCCACCTTCAATATAGAGCTTTGTCAGCTTTAAAACAAACGGTTTCAAGTGCTCCAAAATGGCAGATGGAGTGTGAAGGAGTATGTAAAGGATGTGAACTTGGAAAGAATATAGGAAAGAATGTTAAGAAGTCTTTTCCAAGCAGCGAAAGTAAGTCCAAGGAAATCTTAGATCTAGTTCATTATGATGTATGCAATCTAATGTCAGTGAAATCTGACATTGTAATCTCTTGGAGGTTCATTGAACAATGTAACCTTTATTGATTACTTCTCTTGAGGGATGTGGATTTACTTCATAAATATCAAGGATGAAGTCTTCAGCAAATTTCAAGAGTTTAAGGATGAAGTAGAGAACCTCACAGGGAAGAAAATCAAGATTTTGAGATTAGATAATGGAGGTGAATACACCTCAAAGGAACTTGTTGGGATTAAGAGGGAGTTGATAGTCTCTTACAATCCAAAACAAAATGGAGTTGTTGAAAGAAAGAACATGTCCACTGAAGCATTTGTTAAGGCAATGATGCGTGATCAAGACTTACCTATGTTCTTATGGAGTGAAGCATTTATGGCAATAGTCTATATTCAAAATAGAAGTCCTCTTCGAATCTTGGAGGATAAAACTCTTGAAGAAGTGTTCTCAAGACAAAAACCAAAGGTTGGACATTTGAGAATCTTTGGGTGTTCAGTTTACATACACGTACACAAAGATAAAAGGAAGAAACTAGAACCTTCCGGAAAGAAAGGAATATTTGTTGGATACAGCAAATCATCAAAGGCATATAGAATCTATATTCCAATATAGCAACAAGTTGAAGTCAACAGAAACATTACCTTTGATGAGAATGTTGCCTATTGGAAGTCTATTGAAGTTCCCATGGATTCTGATGATGATGAATAACATGAAGCTCCCAAGAAAGAAGACTTGGGTCCATCCAATCCTTCAAAATATCTTGTAGATCACCAAGAAGAGCTATAAGGGCCTAGTGAACTATTGGATCCAGTTGTTGTTCCAGAAATCAAGAAGAGACCAGCATGGTTTAGATCTACCTTGCAAGAAGCAGAAGGGCATGCAGCACCATGTGGCACCTTTAGGGAAAGCAAGAGACCAAAGAGGTATTCTGGATATGCAATATTGATGACTAATCGCATTGGCTCTGAACCTTCCACCTATGAAGAGGCAGCTAGCCAACAAGTTTGGATTAAGCATGCAGTGGATGACAATATTGACAAATACAAGGTGAGAAATGTGGCTAAAGGATTCTCCCATAAAGAGGGAGAGATTACAATGAGACTTTTGCTTCAATTTATAGGTACACTACTATTAGATCTATTATTTATATTGTTGCTTCTATGGGTTAGAATTTACATCATGTACATGTAAAGATTGTTTTCCTCAATGGTGTGATTGAGGAAGAAGTATACATGGAACAACCTCAAGGTTTTGAGATTTATGGGAGAGAGTCTCACGTTTGCAATTTGAAGAAAGCCTTTTATGGACTTAAGCAGACACCTATAACCTGGTATTCTCGAATTGATGGCTACCTGACAAGACTTGGTTTCTCCAAACATGATGCAGATCCAAACCTATACATTAAGGATGTGAAAAATGAACCTGTGATTTTATTATTATATGTTGATGACTTAGGTATAGAGAATCTCATTATTCGATGTAAGAGGGAGTTGGCCACTGAATTTGATATGAAGGATCTTAGCTTGATGCAATACTATTTGGGATTAGAAGTATGGCAAAATCCTAGTGAAATTTTCCTTGGTGAAGAAAAATATATTATCAAGAACTGTAGAAGTTTGGAATGGAGTGTAAATTGATGGCAACTCTTATGGTGACTAATTTGAGGAAATTGAGAGACTCTGAGTCAAATCTGGTAGATCCATCCATGTACCAAAAATTGATTGGCTCTTTGATGTATTTGGTTAATACCAAGCCTAACATTTTCTTTGCAATGAACACTCTCAGCGAATTCCAGGTGGAACTCAGACATGACCACTGGATTGTAGCGAAGCATTTATTGAGGTATTTATGTGGTATAGTTGATTATGGTTTGAGATATGTCTCAAATGGTAATATATGGTTGCAGGGATATACAAATTCAGAATGGGCAAGGAGTGCAAAAGACAGAAAGAGTACATCTAGAGGTTGCTTCAGTTTGGGCTCCACTATGATTCCGTGGATGAGCAGAAAGCATACATCTATTGCACTCATCATTGGTGAAGCAGAGTATATTGCAGTCAGTTTAGTGATTTGTGAAGCAGCATGGCTTTAGAAGTTACTCGTACAACTATCTGATCAGGGGTTGGAACTGACCATGATATATTGTGACAATCAAAGTTGTGTGAAGCTCATCGAGAATCCAATTTTCCATAACAGGTTGAAGCACATTAATATCAAGTACCACTTCATTTGTGACATGGTGCAAAAGGGAGCAGTGAGGCTCCAGTACATCTCCATTGATGAGAAGATAGATGATATTCTTACAAAGCCTTTATCTAGAGTGAAGTTTGTATACTTCAAGAACAAGCTTGGACTTGTTGAGAATGTCTCCCTTAGTGAATTGTTGATGCGATAGCATCAGGGGCAGACATTCTCCCTGTGTCAACTATGTTGACCAAATTAGGGAGAATGGTCTAACAAAGGACAAACATTCTTCCAGTTTCAAGTATATTGACCAGATTAGGAAGAATGGTCTTAGAGGCCCAGGATCACTCAGTTGAGTGGGTGCCTTTCAGCATCAGGCTCAGATTACTCTCCAAATAGGTAGAGTGAGCTCATTTAGCATCATGGCCTAGAGTGAATCCTTTTGGATTTGGGACCAGATTACTCAAATAAATTGAGTGTCCCTAGGGTTTCACCACGAGTCAGAGATTGACCAAGATTTTGGTGAACCAAGACTAATTTGTATATCATGGATCAGAAGCATCGACCAGTCATGGTGACTAGTTGATGTTAATTATGATTTACCATGTGTCACAGTTGTTGACCAAATTATGGTAATTGAATGATGATGGTGTTGATGATTTACCATGTATCACAGTGGTTGACCAGATTATGGTAATTGGATGATGTTGATGATGTATTGTTATAACCTTTTCTAAGAGAAATTTGTCAAAATGAGAACATCTAGATAGTCATTATAAATATTTCCCTTGCTAAGAGGATTGTTGAATTTCGTAGTTATGGTCGGCCTTCATAATTTATATTTTAGCCCTTGAAATATATAATGAAAATGTAAGGCATGTACTTCATGTCGTTTTATTTTATTATCCCTTGAAAAGATTAATGTAAGACATGTTCTTCATGTCGGTTTCAAAAGAGAATTTTAAATTTTAAATTTTTGGCTCCAAACTTGTCAAGTTGGCCCTCCTTCAAGTCAAGTTGGCCCCAGTGAAGAGACACCCATTCAGACAAGCAAAACACTATATATAAACCACTCGACCTCCTCCACAAGGCATCATTAGATATCTCACGCAACAAGATATATTTTGGGCATCCAAGTGAAGAAGAAAGGAAAATTCATCTCTAGCATTTATCTCTCTTCTTGACTTCACATGTGTGACTTTCTGGGCATATTTTGGGCAACATGTTGAACTTCTATGCACCAGTTTTTGGGCAGTGGGGCTGAAATTATGGGTAGAATATTTTGGGCAACAGGGAAAAAATTTGGGCACGAGGGCAGAGTTTCTAGGCAAATTCTAGGAGGTCGAATTTCGGCCTAAGCAGATCAAATAGGGTTGAGGTTGTTGGGCAAAAGATTAACTTGACAAGAGGGCTAGTTGACAAGGTTTGACCATAGCATTGTATGTTAGTTTGACCATCATATTGACTAGTAGAATTAGGTGTATCTCTTGTTGAACTGAAGAATTTCTCTAAGGAAAAGGTGGTTGGGTTTTTCCCCAAGTGGGTTTTCCTAGGGTAAATCTTGTGTTCTCTTTGTGCATTGTGATCTCTATTGTTCTTGTAAATTTATGGCTGAATTTTTTTAATATAATTGCTTAATGGTAAATTTAAAATGCTAAAAGAAGATCTACATCATTAGAAGTACTTATCAGCATTTCAGAAATTAGTGCCTAAATTTATTGCACTTGAAAAATCAGCAGTTTCTTCACCTCACTTACTTCCATAACAAACTGCCTGTACAGCCCAATGTTTGACAATGGGCAGTCTGACAATACTTGAATCTCATGCTCCACTTCCCTCTTAGGTGGTATCCCTTTAGGCTCCTAGAACACATCCTTGAATGCCTATAGCAACTCTTCCAGTTGATGTTTATGTTTCTTCGTACACCCTTATAGGGATGCCTTTGCTCTTATTGATGCTTATAAAGACTAATGTTCTCTTAAAAATGGTAAAACATATGTCTTGCTTAAACTAGTTAATTTCTTGACTTGGTTGGCACTTACCGTGAAATTTTGGATTTTCCCTTATGTGCGTTGATGGTAAAGGATTTTCCATCCTTGATGAGGTGATGTTGGTTGGCTCTCCACATGAACATTGCATCCCACATGTACGTATAAGGACTTCCAAACAACAGTCCATATACATCAAGGGGAATTACATCTAGTTCTACTTCATCAATAAAATCAGCACTGATAGCAAATCTAATTCTACACTTTTTGTTACCTTTATCTCTGCATCCTTATTTACCCATCACAATGGATATGGGCTTGGAATATCACGAACTTTCAATCACAATTTGTTGACCAGCTCTACCGCAATGAGATTAGCCTATGATCTTGAGTCAAACAAAGCATCAATCTTAGTCTTTTTAACATGTATCTTTATATGGAAGATTCTGGTCTTTTCATTCTTTTCATGTTGCTAAAGGTTATTCAAATTCACCTCTTTTTGCACTAATGTACATACGATCTTCTCATCCTCATCCAAGTTTCTTTCAACCTAGTTGCTCGAATCAATGGCCATGAGATTCTTCTTCTTATTATCTTTATTTTTGTTCTTCAGGTTAAGCTTTAGATGCAACTTCCAATACTACCCCTATGTATGACCATCAAGTTACAGTGGTTGCAGTTGTTGTTGGGATCTTTACACTGGTGCACCGTAGATGTCATATTTTATATTTTCCCCCTTTCCACTACTTCTTCTTCCCCTCCTTGGAAGTGTCTTGGTGCTCCTTCTGCTTCGATCCACTTGATTGCCCTTTCTTGTGACCTATGTTGTCCAAGTATTGTGCCTGTACACAAGCCTTGTCCACTGATCTAGGCTTGAACAACATCACTTGCTTCTACAGATTGTTGTGTAGACCCCTTAGCTACTTGAAAAGTACATCTAGGTTCTTTCCGCAGATACCCAGCATTATGGCCATCTTTCTAAATTTTATGGTGTACTCTCGTACACTCAACCTTTGTTTCTACATGAAGTAGTGCCACCAGATCCACTAGTCCCTACATACCCAATAGGGTAAAATTGTGATTTTATGAGGGTTTTAAAGTCCTCCCACTTAATAACTAGAGGATCTCCCTTCAAGGTCTCCATGTGGCTTTCCCACTAGGTCAGTGTATGGCCCTCATTTCAATTGCACAAATGAAATCTTATGTTCTTCATTTATATGATGAACATTGAAATAAACTTATAGTTGCCACAATCAATAATTAAGCTTCAGAGCATCAATCTCACCTTGACATAGCTTGATATCAACCAGCACTTCCATTTTGAACATGGACTGTGTATAGTTCATGGCACTCGAACTGGTTTTATCTTTTTCAAGTTCTTTCCTTGACTCCTCTATTTCTTCATGAACTCCCGATCTCTCCTTTGATCGGACCTCTACATTAGAACCCCCATATTCTCTAAATAGCCCCAGCTTATTGGTTAGGGACGCCGTGAGAAGGCTCACATTACAGTGTATATCTGCAACTTATGCTTCCAGGAACGAAAACCTCTCCTTTACGGGATCAAGAGGGTTATTCACCAATTTGTTAGCCATGACTGAGGTTTTGTGACTTGTTCATTAATCCATAAGATTCCCATGACCAATTTTGTTCCCCTATTGGCTATTTTATCAACTTCTTGATTGTGTTATGTCGAAGCACATGGTGCAATGAAGAGGATTGTAATTTGGAGAGAAGGCTTCTAACTCTCTTAAGAAAGATCTATGATTTGGAATCCCATAGGGAGGTGCCAACAACTACATGGAAAATTAAGTTCTATGAGTCTCCAACAATCACTAAATTGTTGAAATTGCAAGCATAGGACTATGTTAAACCTTGAAGAGTGCATATGTGTATGCTTCGTTGTTCGAGCTATTAATTAATTTGTGAAAAAAATGCATAATTTATACAGACATAAAAATCCCCACTGAGTTGGTGACCCACAAAAGAAATTGTATTGTATTTTCAAGAAGACTTTGCAAATGTGACATAATCAATACATTTTAATCATGACATCTAAGATAGACTAACTTAATTAACAAAACAACTATTTTAAAATCCAAAAAATCCAAACAATAAAAATGTCCATATAAAAGAGACTTAAGAAATCACTAGCATTGGCTAAAGAAAAAAAAAAAAGAACAAACTTCAAGTTCACAATATGCAATTGAAGCAATAGAAAATGAAGGCAATCTCTGTAGTTTTTTTTATGAAGCAACGCAAATTACATCAATTTTCAAATGAAAGGAGAGAAAGTCATTCCCCTCAAATTGAGCTGGAATGGGGAAGGATGGTTATGCACACTAGGATTTGTTGCCCTAGCCAGCATGACATCCTTTGGAACGAATACCTACCAAAAGACAACATACGGATCTTGCACCGCTACAAGTTGTGGATCTACTAGAGACATTGCGACTAACGAGAAATGTGTTGATTTTTCCCAACACTTCATAATCGGGTCTATGTATAATCACGATCATAAACACACTAAAACACACGCAACTCCAAGCACTATGCACAATAGAAATCTAGCATCAATGAATCAACAAAGTACACAAGAATTTAGATGACTTAAAACTAGATTGTATTGCAACTTTAATAAATCAAACATGGGGTTCACATACCAGGGATCATGGCCCTTACAAAACCCTGATACAAGGAAAACTAAGGCTTGAAATCAACAATGTTTGACTATCAATTTGCCCAAGAACATAACAAAACTTGACTTACTTGTTGAAGATTCCCTTGCCCACAGTCCTTTTAGTCCACTTTGTCTTGACACCTAGCAGGTCCTTTGCCACCTTTCTCACAAAGAAATTGCACCTTCAACTTCTCACAAGAGGTTTGTTGCTCCAAATCTCTTGCACAATCAGCTCCAACACAAGTTTGCTTCTCACAGTGAAATATCCCCTTCCATTCACTATACAATTAGCCTTCAACCTTTAGCTCCCTCACAGTGGGCTAGCCATTCCAAGCCACTATTTATTAGTCTTTAAGTATCGTTGTCCAATCCTAGAGCAAGCACGATCAGAATTCACCATAACTTATTTGCAATCATCTACAAAGAATACAACCCCAAATACCCCTTCACTGGCCTTTGCTTGGGCCTGAAGAAACTCAGCCTTGTACAAGCTAACCTCTAAGGCCTCTCGGGGCTATTATAGGCTCCTGCGACCACCTCAGATTCAGTCCTCTACTACTACAGTCACCTCAAATCTTAGCCCTTATATCCATGTGCATGACCTTGAGGGAGATCGACCCTCCTTCCAACTACTTCATAGGCTTCACGACCTCCCTATTCACCAAGAATAAGGGCTTAGGCCCTCTTCAAAGACACAGAAACAAGCTCGTCCCCTTATACAAATGCCCCACAAATCTTCCTTATGCACAAAACCATAACAAAACAAACTCGTCAACCCTACACAGCACATTCTCCTTCAAAACACAAGAAAGAATACATGTGTCCTTCTTCTCTCCACTCCAACTCGGCCTCCTCGAGGGTTTGTGGTCTTATTTGATTGTTATTCTTCTTAAGATGATGTGCAATGTTGATGTGGGACTTCTCCCAAGTCTCCTTAACTTATATCTCTCTATCATTGCCTTAAGTGCCCCCTTTAGCTCATCAAAGGTGCCCTCACGCAATAAATAGAATAAACAATGATTTATTTTGGGTCTTTAGCCCACACCTTTGGGTCTAAACCCATTGCCTGGGTACTTTGCCCAACGAAAGCTCATTTTTGTGGGTCAACTCCACACAACCTAGTACCCCAAGGGTTGTGGGAGTACCTCCCAAGCTACATTTTCAACACTCCCTCTTAGCGAAGGAGGTACTTCCACTACTCAGAAGTAACTCATCAGCAACACTGGCCCAGTTCCTATCGTCCACCACTGCAGCACACCCTGTAGAATGAACAACATTATCCTTGATAGTGCCCCTGCCACCAAAAGCCTCTCGCTACTTCTTCTCATGATAGGCCTTCAGCCCATTCCAATGTTCCTTCTTGCCAGATGTAGAAGTCTCCTTACTCCCCATTGACCATGTGCTCTTCTTGGGTTGCGGACTCTCCCTCTGAATCTGCAAACTCCCTCTCAAACTCGACTCTTCCTAAATCTAATGAACCTGGTTCCTCCCTTGATCTATAGGCTTTCCCATTAGCCTGTATAGACCACTCTCCCAAACTCCAATGACTGCTCCAGCAGAGTTAGAGCCTCTAGGCTTGAGTATTCCTTTCCCATCTCGAAATATCGCCTCGATCACTAAGGAAGACAACACGCTGCTCTTGAGCTCTGATACCCACAGTGCATCTTGAACTCGTAATAGTCCACCTGACTCCATCCTGAATGGCACAACACTTGGCCCTCTGACAGCTTTATGACTTTATCACCAACCTTCACGTGCAATTCTGAGTCCATTTTAGTTAGTCTCAAAAACTTCCCGCGATTCTATCATATGCTTCAACGCTATGCTATCAATAAACCATGCACCCTTGTCAATGGTACCCTCAGAGAAATGAGAAACCAAAGCAAAGTCTTCCTCGAATCTTCTTGAGAAGTCATCCAACTCAGTTGAAGATGTAGCAACCATTGTTATCTCCTTCTTCTTCTCATTATCTCCCTTCTTTCAACATGGACGCTTACTCGCATAATAAACATGTTAATCACATGTGTAACAATTCACCTTACTCAAGTCCTCCTTTGCTTCGCCCTTCATCTTTCCTGCAAGAGCCACATTCTCTTCAGTAGACTTCTTAAGAAGATCCTTGTCCCGCAGTTCCTCTTGGATGAAGTCGTCCCTTAACCTATTCCAATATGGAAGCTTATCTCGCATGACAATCCCTTTAATAAATGGCTTCCATTCCTCGGTGAAATGCTTCAACGCAGTCCTCACTAACTCAGAATCTGGAATGTTATCTCCAATGGCAACACGTTGATCACCAACATGAGAAATCCTCATCAGATTTTTGGAAGAAAATTGTCACTGATGTCAAAGGAGACACCAGCTCCAGGAAATGAGGTCATAGGCTCGTAGAGGACATTATGATTTTTCTAACCAGCATTTACTTGCCTCTTAATTCCTCATAGTTTGAGAGAAATGTTTTTTACAAGTTGAAATATTATATTTTTTTAACCTAGCTGACATAAGCCTACAAGAGCAAGTCGGCTCCTCCTCCAAACGATGTGTCTCTTCGCAATAAGATGAAATGTGTATAAATGCAAAGTTGAACTCGTCAATCTACCCATCCAATTCAACTTAGACACACAGAAAAAAAAACGAGAGCGAAAAGGAGAGTTCACAACTTGTGAACTAAAAGAGGCAAGGAGAAAAGACAAGGATTGGTTTGATCTTTCTCTTAAAAAAATCTGTTTTTGTTTCTCGACATTTCCCGTGGATTGGATCTTGGTTATACCCCTGTTCTGAGAAGGTTTATTCAACAAAATTTGCATAATTATTCTACTCCACACACTCGGATTTTGTAGCCTCTTTGCAACTCAAAATTTGTGCAGACCTGTAGCAAGCAGTTTGGACTCAAGTTATCTTTAGTGCAACTTTTTGGAAGCTTTTCCGGTGGGTTTTTCCAGTCTAATTTCTCTAATGTCCGGCAGGAATTTATTGAAATCACAAGCTTGGTGGGTAATCCCTGCACAATAGAAGTGCCCTGGGGATTTTTCAAGGTGTTGAATCCATATATACAGTCAAAAAACCAGTTTAAATAACACAAATCAAGATTTCACCTCAAAATTTTCCGCCAAATTTTGACACTAGAAAATCCAAAAATTCGCACTAAAGACAACTCTATTTGGACTTGTGTCACCTATCCTGTAGCAATTGAGTCCCGTGACATTTTCAGACCTGTGAAGTAACCTCGACCTGTGGCAAAAGTATGATTTGTTCTAAACATTCGAGCAGTCTTTAAGAGCTCATACCTTTGGGAAGGAAGCCTAGACTTGTGCATAAATGTTTCAAATATGTGGCAACAAAAATCAGATCAACATTCTCATCATTTTGGACCTGTGATGGCTTAAATAACTTGGACCTGTGGCACTTGAACCTGTGATTTGGACCCATGACATTGTGAAGATTTTGATCTGTGGCATTGTGAAGATTTTGATCTGTGGATCTATTGTAGAAGAGTTCGGACCTGTTGTAAGAATTCCAGGCCTGTGACACCAGTTGAAGATCGGACCTGACTTGGAAGATTTGTGCACCAATATTCTTGCACTACAGTACTTGGATTTGTGGCGTATAAAAGACCTCAAACAGTTGAAGGTCAGGCTTATAGAAGTTGATGCAGACCTTAAGAAGCTCAGACTTGTAGCAGACCTCAAACATTTGAACTTCAGACATGTGGCATTTGATTAGCAATTCTTGGCACCTTTTTCAAAGTAGTCTATTGGGAATTGTTTGGAACATATTAGAAGTTTGAAAGTCAAGTGTTTTTGGGGCATCATTTGGAGAAAATTTGAAGTCATGAAGTTAAAAAGTTTTGGGGCATCATTTGAGCAGACTTTGAAGAATATCTTGGAGGACAATTGAGGAGATCTTGAAGACTGTCTATTGTGCATTCTTGAAGCAACTATAACACTATTGAAGGAAATCTTGAAGCATTTGAAAGTATGTCTTTTGTTAAAAAAAAATTGACCAAGTTGAGGTTGGAAGGATTGGATTCCTAGGTGTTGATCAAGTTGGAGCTTGGAGGGATTGGAGTCCTATTTTTTGACCAAGTTGGAGTTTGGGTTTGAAGAAGGATTAGATTCCTCACTCAGGGTTGGAGCCTTGAGAAGAATTTAAGAATTTGTTGTACAAGTTTGAGTCTGATTCACTGTAAAAGAGGATTGCAGTCCTCATCATCTTATTAATAGAATTATTTTTTTTTTCGTATCTCATCTTCTGGTTCATTTTGTGAAAAATATCTTAACTGGCATAAATAACCATTGTAAGAAATATTGATTCATTCCCCCCCTCAATATTTCCAACAATTGGTATCAAATCCAGCTTCTTCAAGATCAACCTAACAGGAAGAAGGATTTTTGAATCACAATGGCCAATAAAGATGTTGGAAGAGTCCCTCAATTTGATGGAACAAATTTCGCTTTCTAGAAATTTAGAATGGAATTTTACTTAATGTCTCTTGGATTCGAAGTTTGGCAGTCTATCACAGATGGATACAAGATCCCCTCTCCTCTTCCAACAAATCTAGATGGAAAGAAGGCATATATGGCAAATGCAAAAGCATTAAACGTTATTGCAAGTGGTCTATCAGATTCAGAATTCACTAAAGTCATGAGCATTAAAACAGCTAAAGAGATGTGGGACAAGCTCATTAGCATCTATGAAGGAGATGAAAAGGTCAAGAAGGCTAAGCTCCAAACCTTTAGAAGGCAGTTTGAAGGACTCAAAATGGATGAAGAAGAAGACATTGTTGCCTACTTCCACCGGGTAGATGAAGTTGTCAATTCTCTCAAAGGGCTTGGTGACAAAGTCGAGGAATATGCTATTGTCTAGAAATTTCTAAGATCTCTCCCAGACCATTTTGATGTCGAAGTCAGTGCCATAGAAGGGTTGAAAGACTTAGACACTTTATCAATGGATGAGCTCCATGGAATTCTTATTGCATATGAAATGAGAATAGGAAACTCAAATCACAAAGAAGTTGTGTTTAAGGCATTACAAGCATCAAGAAAAGGGAAGAATTGTAGTTGTAGCAGTGATGACTCTGATGTTGAAACAAATTTGGCACAATTTGTTAAGAAGCTAAAGAAAGGATCAAAACTGAAAGGATCCTTGTCTTGAGGATGAACCACAATAGTTGGTTTGAAACGTTGACTAAAAAACTCATGATGTGATTATTCCGAAATACATTTCTGAAATGTTGACTAAAAAAATCATGATGTGATTATTCCGAAATACATTTCTACAACCCTCTCATTTGTAATAAACGTGGAAAAATATGACATTATGCTACAAAGTGCCCTTCCAAGGATGATAGTGATGATGAAGATGGACCCAAAAGAAAATTTTCAAGCAGAAAGGACCAAACAAGAAGAATTTCTTCTCCAAGCAAGATAGCAATGAATATGATGAAGATGAACCTAAGAAAAGATTATTTAAGAAGAAAGGCTCACCCAAAATAAATTTCTTCTCCAAGATAGTGATGATTCTGATGAAAAAGATGATTATGCAGGAAGTAGTGAAGAATTATTCATTGTGTTCACAAATGATACTAATGAACCCGAAGAAGAAGAAGGAAACTTGGATGAATTGTTGATCCGTGCTATTGAAGAAAATGAAAAACTAAGAAAGAAGATCATCACTCTCAAAATTGAAAAGGAAGAAGCAAAAAAGATAGAAGAAATCTTGAATAACGAGCTAAACAAAAAGGAAGAGATCTACGAGAAAATGGAAGCAGAATTTGTCTCTCTCAAGAAGGAGTTGGACTAGGTCAACAAAGGTTTGAAAAGCTCTCAAATCCTTGATGTCGTCCTCAGCACTCAAAGACCACAATATGATAAATTAGGGCTTGGCTACATAGGTGAACGATCCAACTCAAAGGAGAACACTTGTGCTCATCATGAAGAAAAACTAAAAAGTTATGTTGTTTCCCTTTGCAATCATCCAAAAAGTGAGAAGCATTTTCATCCAAGTCAAGGATCTCCTTACAACAATCCAAGGAATGGGAAGAAGGATTTTCTAGAAAAGGATGTCACATCAAGCCAAGGCTATCCTAACAGGTATCAAACTATTTTCCTTGGTCATTGTTTCTTTTGCAAAAAAATTGGTCACCAAGCTAAGCATTGCAAGGCTTATGGAAGTAATAAGAATGTTAACTCAAGGGGGTATAGGACCAACTTCCCAAATAATTCTATTGATTCAAGGAGACAAGATCAGATCAAGACTTATAACTCATTTGATCCTTTGTCAAAATATAGTCTAGAATGCTCCAAATGTAATAATCCAGGTCATGAAGCTCAAAATTGTCCACTTGAGCCGAAAGAAAAGATTTGGAGAAGGAAGGAATCCACTATAGAAAAATGTGGTCTAGCTTTGTGTGCACAAAATGAGGAAAACAAGTGGTTTGTAGATAGTGGATGTTCTAAGCACATGATTAGTGACCAAAAGAAGTTTATCTCACTAGACAAGAAGGATGGAAATGTGACTTTTGGAAGTGGATCTGCTAAAATTGTTGGTAAAGGCACAATGAGTCTCATCAATGGCAAGGGCAAAGCACAAAATGCACTATTTGTTGAAGGACTCAAACACAATCTTCTAAGCGTCAGCCAAATTTGTGACCAAGGACATGATATCATTTTTAGTGCCAAGGATTGTGAGATAAGAAGGTCTTCTTCAAGAAAACTTGTGGGAAAAGGAGTAAGAACAACAAATAATGTATACATTCTTAGTGAAATTCAAGAAGAAAAATGTTACATGAGTCAAGTAGATGAAAGTTGGTTGTGGCACAAGCGATTGGGACATCTAAACTTTGATAATTTGGTAAAGATCAGTAAAACTCAAGCAGTGAGAGACATTCCTGTAATTTTGAAACCTGAAAAGGCTATTTATGTATCATGTCAACATGGAAAGCAGACAAGGACATGTTTCAAGACCAAGGAATGTTCAACATCAAAGCCTTTGGAGATCATCCATGTAAATCTATGCAGACCAACAAGAACTCCAGCTCTACAAGGAGAAAGGTATTTTGTATTATTTGTAGATGATTATACTAGAATGATGTGGGTATTTTTCATAAGATTTAAATCAGAAGCATTAGAATGTTTTAAGAATTTCAAGGCTCTTGTCGAAAATGAAAGGGAATAAAAAATCAAGTGCCTTAGAACAGATAGAGGTGGAGAATTTACTTCAAAAGAATTCAATGAATTTTGTGAATCACATGGAATCAAAAGGGAACTCTCTATTGCTAGAACTCCACAACAAAATGGAGTGGTTGAAAGAAGGAATAAATTCGTACAAGAGACTGCAAGAACAATGTTGCTTGTAGCTAACTGGTAGCCTAAAATTTGGAGAGAAGTAGTTGGGGCAGAAATATATACTATGAAAAGGGCACAACTCCGGGCAAATAGTGACAAAACCCGATATGAATTATGGAAAGGAATACCTACTTCGGTCAAATATTTCAGAATATATGGAAGTGTTTTATGAAGATGTACAGGGCACAACTCTGGGCAAATAGTGACAAAACCCAATATGAATTATGGAAAGGAAGAACTACTTCAGTCAAATATTTCAAAATATCTGGAAGTGTTTTATGAAGATCAATGATGATTCACCAGGCAAGTTTGATTCTCGAGTTGATGAAGGAATATTTCTTGGATATTCTACAAGAAGCAAAGCCTACAAATGCTACAACAATCGGTTGCAAAAGGTAGTTGAAAGCATTGATGTAAAGATTGATGAGGCACTTCTTGAAAAAGAAGTTGAAATCAATGAAGAAGATCATATTCTTGGAGAACTTGGAGAAGATATTGCAAAGGAAGAAAAGCAACAAGAAAATCAAAAGGAACCATCTCAAACTCCATCTCTTGAATGTTGATCTTTCATTCAAAAGCATCATCGGAAAGATCAAATTACTGGTGATGTAGATGATGGAATACAAACTCGAAGAAAGATGACAAATACACCAAAAAGGAACGATATTGCCTTACTATCCATGATAGAACCTGGAAAATTTCACCCAAGCAAGGATCCTCATTGGGTAAAAGCAATGGAATGAGAGATGCATCAAATCGAAAAGAATGAAACATGGGAACTAGTACCTTGTCCACAAGACAAGAATGTTATAGGAACCAAGTGGGTGTTTAAGAACAACATGAATGAAGAATGACAAATCATCAGAAACGAATCAAGGTTAGTGTGCAAAGGGTACTCTCAAATTGAAGGAATTGACTTTGAAGAAACCTTTGCTCCCGTGGCCCGATTACAAGTTATAAGGATGATCTTGGCATTTCCCTATTCGAAAGGTTTCAAAGTTTAACAAATGGACGTAAATCAGCATTTCTAAATGTTGACCTAAAGGAAGACGTTTACATGGAACAACCAGAAGGGTTCAATATAGCAGAAGGAGAATATTTTCTTTGCAAATTGAATAAGGTCTTGTATGGATTAAAACAAGCTCCAAGAGCTTGGTATGCTAAACTTGATCATTATCTGCAACCACAAGGCTTCAAAAGAGGAGTTGCTAGAAGCAATCTTTACATGAAGATAGACAAAGACAACTTGCTAATCGCTCTTGTGTACGTTGATGACCTAAGTTTTGCCAACGACACCAATGAGATGAGTCATGAATTTGCCCAAAATATGTCAAAAGAATTTGAAATGTCAATGATTGGTGAGTTATCCTACTTTCTTGGACTTCAAGTAACTCAAACCAAAGCAAGTATGTTCATATCACAAGCAAAATATCTTAGAGATATGCTTAAGCGATTTAGGATGGAAGAATGTGTTGTTGTGAGCACACCTATGGCTACAGGTTGCAAGCTAAGTAAGAATAACGAATCTCCTATGGTGGATGCTACTTTCTACAGATCAATGATTAGATCTCTCTTATAGTTGACAGCTTCACGACCATACATCATGCAGACAATAAGAACGATGGCAAGATTCCAATAAGCACCTAAGGAATCTCATATGCTAGTTGTAAAGAGAAACCTCATATATCTGAAAGGCACTCTTGATTTTTTATTGTGCTATCCTAAGAGCACAACTCTTACCTTCACATTAAATATTGACGCAGATAGGGCAAGAAGTGTTGACGATCGAAAAAGTACCAGTGGTAATGCTTTCTTTTTGGGAGATTGTCTTGTGTCTTGGCTTAGCAAGAAACAATCATCTATATCTCTCTCTACAACTGAAGTCGAGTACATAGTCATCGCAGATTTTTGTACACAAATCCTATGGATGAAGGAAGCTTTGAAGGATGTCATAGAGAAACAAATCAGCTTATCACCATCTACTCAGCTTCTCAAAGAATCCCTTCATGCATTCAAAAGCAAAACATATCCCAATCAAGTATCACTTCCTCCGAGAACAGTTCACAGAGCAAAACATCAAAATGGAGTATGTCAACACTAAGGAGAAAATTACAGATATATTCACAAAACCCCTACCTCGAGAACCATTTGAACATCTTCGTCAAAAGATTGGGGTCATCTCTCTTGCATCTCATTAGACCATCCCTTTGTTATTGATGTCAAAGGGGGAGAATATGACAGGGGGAGCAGCATGATGACAGGGCAAGCAGCATGATGGTAGGGGGAGCAGCATAATGGCAGAGGGAACAACATGATGACAAGGAGAGCAGTTTATAAGAAGTTGTTGCCATCAATAACAAAGGGAGTGATTGTTAGAAGAAAATTGTTATTAATGTCAAAGGAGACACCAACTCAAGGAAATGAGGTCATAGGCTCGTAGAAGACATTATGCTCTTTCTAAAGAGAATTTACTTGCCTCGCAATTCCTCATAGTTTGAGAGAAAATGATTTGACAACTTGAAATATCATATTTTTTTAACCTAGTTGACATAAGCCTTCATAAGCAAGTCGGCTCCTCCTCCAAAGGATGTTTATTTTCACAATAAGATGAAATGTGTATAAATACAAAGCTAAACTTGTGGATCTACCCATCCAATTCGGCACAGACACACAGAGAAGAAAAGCAAGTGCAAAAAGGAGAGTTCACAACCCGTGAACTAAAAGAGGCAAGGAGAAAAGACAAGGATTGGTTTGATATTTCTACTGAACAAATTTGTTTTTGTTTCTATACATTTCCTGTGGATTGGATCTTGGTTATACCCCTGTTTTGAGAAGGTCTACTCGAGCACATTTGCAGAATTATTCTACTCCACAAACTCGGTTTGTGTAGCCTCTTTGTAGTTCGAAATTTGTGTCGACCTGTAGCACGCAGTTTGGTCCTGTGAAGTAACCTCGACCTATGGCAAATGTAGGATTTGTTCTTGACGTTTGAGCAGTCTTTAAGAGCTCGAATCTTTGGGAAGGAACCCTGACTAGTATATAAATGTTTCAGATCTGTGGCAACAAAAATCGGATCAACAATGCCATCATTTCCGACTTATGACACTCTAAATAACTTGGACCTATGGCACCAGAACATGTGATTTGGACCTATCAAATTGTGAAGATTCTGATTTGTGGATCTATTTCAGGAGAGTTTGGACCTGCTGTAAGAATTCCATGCATGTGACACTAGTTGAAGATCGGACCTACCATGGCAGATCTGTGCACCAATATTCTTGCACTACAATACTTGGATCTATGGCATATAAAATACCTCAAGCAATTGAAGATTGGACTTATAGTAGTTGATGCAAACCTTAAGAAACTCGGACTTGAAGCAAACCTCAAACATTTCAACTTCAGACGTGTGGCATTTGATTAGCAATTATTGGCACCTTTTTTAAAGTAGTCTATTGGGAATTGTTTGGAACAGATCGGAAGTCTAAAAGTCAATTTTGGGGCATCATTTGGAGCATATTTGAAGTCTTTAAGTTAAAAAGTTTTGGGATATCATTTGGGCGGACTTTGAAGAATATATTGGAGGGAAATTGAGGAGATCTTGAAGATTATCTATTGTGCATTCTTGAAGCAGTTGTAACACTATTGAAGGAAATCTTGAAGCATTTGAAAGTAATTCTTTTGTAAAATATGATTTTAACCAAGTTGGAGGTTGGAAGGATTGGAGTCGTAGGTGTTGATCAAGTTGGAGATGGGACAGATTGGAGTCCTATTTTTTGACCAAGTTGAAGCTTTGGTTTGAAGGAGGATTGGAGTCCTCACTCAAGGTTGGAGCCTTGAGAAAAAATTAAGAATTTTTTGTACAAGTTGGACCCTGATTCATTGTAAACAGAGGATTGGAGTCCTCATCATCTTATTAATAAAATTATTTTTGTTTTTGTCTCTTATCTTTTGGTTCATTTTGTGAAAAAATCTTAACTGACATAAATAACCATTGTAAGAAACATTGATTCACCCCCACCCCCTCCGTATTTCCAAAACATATATAGAGCTTTAAATCGAAGTTGTCATTGATGTCAATATGGCATTGGCCAAGATAATAAATATTCTTGAGATGCCTAATGAATATCATGAAACCCTAGAATGAGATGATAAGGTTGAAGACAATAGATGCTTGGTTCCAGATGATGATGTCATAACTCTTGTTTGATAAGAATGTCATCAATTAATATGTCAAGTCACTAATGAAGAAGTCTTAAGAAGTGCCAAGTGTCAAGTATTTAGAAGCCCTTGATGACATATGGAGGACTACATTTGATGATGTCATACTCTTGATGAATGACCACAATTGATGATGGCACTTGATGAGGTCTTGATAACATGGTTGGAGATCATTTTATGGTTGGAAGACTATTTTGGAGTTCTCCTAATGATGTTGCACTATGACTGCACTAGTATATGATGACATTGTTGATGCGTCATGCTACATGGATGTTGCACTCCTACATAATGACTCTATGATCCTATGATGACATTGATAACAATGAAGAAGCCATGTTGTCGAAAACATTCCTCATGCTGTCCCAAACTTCTTATGCATAAAATTTAAGGACAATCACAAAGAAAAAACATTTTGGACACCTTGGAGACATCCTTTCAAAACGGATCTTAGACCATCTTAAAGGGGATTTTTTCCTCTTTCTAACGAGCCTTTATTTGCCCAGAAACTCCCAGTAGTTTGTGAGATATTGAATTTTTAAGTTAAGGAAATTATTCCTAATAGTGAGTCGACCTACACTCAGTCATACAAGTCGGCCTCACTTCAAATAGACGTGTCCCTTCAATTATAAACAAAATCACTATAAATATAAACCTAAATTCGTTCATTCAAGCCCAGATTTTTCGGTGGAAACAAGACAAGAGGTAGAGACGAATCCGCAACCTAGAAAAGCAAGGAAGACAAGTTTGTGGAGTTGTTCTTGGGTTAAATAGTCTCCCATAGGTTCGAGCTAGGAGTAAAGAAGTTTTCGTAGTTGTCGTGGTCAAAGTTGTCGTAGTTGTCATGGTCGAAGTTGTCGTAGTTGCCATGGTCAAAGTTGTCGTAGTTGTCGTGGTCGAAGCTACTGTAGTTGTCGTGGTCGAAGCTACCGTAGTTGTCGTGGTCGCAATTGTTGTAGTTGAAGTTGTCATAGTTGCCTTGGTTGAAGTTTTCGTAGTTGTTGTGGTTGAATTTGTCGCAATTGTCGTATATGAATAGTTGTCGCAATTGTCGTATATGAATAGTTGTCGCAATTGTTGTAGTTGAAGTTGTCATAGTTGCCTTGGTTGAAGTTTTCGTAGTTGTTGTGGTTGAATTTGTCGCAATTGTCGTAGTTGAATAGTTGTCGTGGTTGAAGCTACCATGGTCAAAGTTTTCGTAGTTGTCGTGGTTAAAGTTGTCGTAGTTGTCATGGTTGAAGCTGTCATGGTCAAAGTTGTCATAGTTGTCGTGTTTGAAGTGTTGATTTATTGGGATTGGACAAATAGAGCTTGTTGAAGTCTTCTCTTGAGAACAGAATAGGGCAGAGTTGGAGAACTTTGTGAAGCAACATATTGAAGATTTGTGGACATCATTGAAGACCATGATGCATTGAAGCCATCATGAGGTGACCTTGAAGAATTTTTGTTTGGGTAACATGAAGAGCAGTGGTGACACCTTCATGTGAAGAACAAGGTTGTCATTGATGACGAGACGTGGAGACTAAAGTGAAGGGATAGTTGAAGATTGACAAGGCTCGTTGAAGAAGACATTGGGAGTCGTGAAGTATAACCAAATATATCTTGACGAAGTAAAGCTAAGGGTTGGAGCCTCGAAAAGACAAGGTTGGTGCCTTGGAAAATAGGGTTGGAGCCCTAGAGGATCAGAGTCCTCAAGAAACCAGGTCGAAGCCTGAACCAGATATAGGGTTGGAGCCCTTGAGGTTGGTGCCTCAAAATTGACAAGGTTGGAGCCTTGGAAGTCCAAGTCGGTGCTTGGCATATTACAGGTTGGAGCCTGGGAGATTGAAGATCGGTGTCTTCATCTAGGGTTGGAGCCCTACATATATTGTACTTGATTTATTGTAAAGAAGAAATTAATAAAAGCATTTATTCTTATTGTTCATTTTGTGTTCTAAATATAAGTGATCTAACTGGTAAAAATAACAATTGAAAAGAAATATTGATTCACCCCCCACCCCCCCCCCAGTATTTCCAACAATTGGTATCAAAGCCAGTACCTTCTCACAAGCCTAATAGCTTGAAGGTTGATCCTTAGAACACAAATGGAAAAGCCAAGGAAGAAAGCCTCCAATCCTCCTAAAGATGTCTCTTCCTCAATCGTGAAAACTGAAGACAATCAAATTGGGAAGGTTCCATTGTTCAATGGAAACTTTGATGTATGGAAGGTAAGAATGAGAAATTTCTTAATGGCTTGGGGCATTGGAATATGGGAATCAGTGATTATTGATAGCACGATTGACGATGAATCCAAGGAGTGCAATAGAAGAGAAATGAAGACAATTTTGAATGGGCTACCAAATTCTATAAAGACCAATTTGGAAAAATGTTCGTCAGCAAAAGATATATGGGACAAACTTCACGACCTTCACTCAAAAGGAGCATTGACTGTGACCTCTAGTCAAGAAGATGATGGAAAGCAAGAAGGAAATCTAGAACTCATCAAGGAAGTTGAAAATAAGTGTGATGACATCAAGGCCATAGAAGACCTAGAAGAAGAAAGTAAAGAAGACTTTGAAGAAGATCTCTTGACTAAACTTATAGTTGCCATGGAAGAGATTAACAATTTGAAAAAGGAAAATGAGGAACTTAAGAAGAAAGCGCAAGATGGTGACCAGGACAAGACAAGGAAGGAAGTTGATCTTTTCAAGCTTCAAGTACAAGAAAGAGATGAGGATCTCACCAAACTTAAGGAGGAATTTCATCAAAACAAAAGAAAGCATCATGAAGAAGTCATATCCATGACAAATCAATTGGATAAGGCAAAGAAAAGGGAAGAAACTTTGTCAAGCCACCTTGAACAAAGACTCAAGAGCTTGAACAAACTTGAAGCAGAGATTGGTCAATACAAGGAAGAGGTTTCCTCCCTTAGATCTCAACTAGAAGAAGCAAGGAAACAAGCACAAGGAGCTGAGAAGGTGATGGAGGCTTTGGCATTCATAGAAGGACAAGTAGATGAAGCAGAAAAGGAGAAAAACACCATGATATGCCAACTAGAAGAAAGGGATGATGGCATCACCAAGTTAAAATCAGAAATCACTTCTCTTAAGGCCCAATCATGTGAAGCAACCAAGATGAAGAAAGAAATGGAGATCATTCTATCAAAGAAGGATGAAGAATGCAAGAAAATGAAGGAAGAAATTGTCTTTCCTAAAAAGGAAGTTGACTTGATGAATAAGAACTTGAAACATTCTCAAACCCTAGATAACATCCTAAGTCATCAAAGGTATCCCCTCGATAAATCAGGTCTTGGCTATGCAGGTGAATCCTCAAGCAAGAATGATAATGCTTCAAACAACAAGGATGTGAGGAAGCCAGGAAGAAATGTTGATGCTCCCAGTTCCAACAAAGGCAAGGAGAAGGGTCAAGACAACAATGGAAGAAATCCTATTCCAAGGAGACTTGCAGATGGTGTCAAGAATACAAAAGGTAATGAATATCATCAAAGAATCCTAAGGCAAAAAGACTTCAAAAGTACATCAAGGAAATCTTCATTTCCCGGGTATCTAAGTATATTCTTGGTTATTGCTATTCTTGTACAAACTTTGGGCACATGGCAAAAGATTGTAGGGCATATCACAAAGACAAATGTAATGGTCCCTGTCAATCTCCTAGAAGCAATTTTGCAAGAAGTCATGATTTCTTATTCATGAACAAGATGGAGTGCTTCAATTGCCATAACATTGGAGATATGGCACGTGACTGTAACTTGACTTAGGTCCCTCAACAAGTTAAAACTGTGTCGACCAAGCCAGAGAAGAAAGTTACACTAGTATGGAGAAGGAAGCAAATTGGATCTGGAAGTCTCTTGACTTAGGTCCCTCAACAAGTAAAACTATGTCAACCAAGCCAGAGAAGAAAGTTACACAAGTATGGAGAAGGAAGCAAATTGGATCTGGAAGTCTCTTGATCACTCCAGCCAACAATACATGTTGTTGATTTGATGAAGTCATCCTTGATATTCCAAATATTTGATGGTGAGACTTTGCCAAAAAGGAGACCATGCATACAGTTAGGGGGAGTTTGTGATTCTTGAGCATTCTTGGAGAAGCTATCCATAAATGGGCCCTATGAAATCCTTGATGAGTCATACATGGACAATCATCCTTTGATAGATCTTCTCTCGGGAGCAACTCCATTGAAGAACATGACCCCTTACTCTTCTGATGGACTATTATTGAATATTTCTTCCATTTGATCACAAAGCAAGCAACCTTTTTTGAGCTAAAGGAGTATATAAAGGCAGGGGGAGTCAGTTCATCACATGAAGAAATGTAAACACATCTATCATGGACCACATTGCCAGAAGGAAGAGCACCATAAGAGGGGGAGCAACATACCTATGAAGAACTATTATTGATGAAGAGCACCATAACAGGGGGAGTAACATACCTATGAAGAACTACTATTGATGAAGAAAAGAAGCAGCTTGACAGGGGGGGTACTTAGGCACCTCGTTTTCCATTGATGACAAAGGGGAAGATTGTAAATCAATGCTTTCATTGATGTCAATATGGCATTGGCCGAGATGGCAAATATTCTTGAGATGCCTAATGAATATCATGAAACCCTAGAATGAGATGATAAGGTTGAAGACAATAGATGCCTGGTTCTAGATGATGATGTCATAACTCTTGTTTGATAAGAATGTCATCAATTAATATGTCAAGTCACTAATGAAGAAGTCTGAAGAAGTGCCAAGTGCCAAGTATTTAAAATCCCTTGATGACATATGGAGGACTACATTTGATGATGGCATACTCTTGATGAATGACCACAATTGATGATGGCACTTGATGAGATCTTGATAACATGGTTGGAGATCATTTGATGGTTGGAAGACTATTTTGGAGTTCTCCTAATGATGTTGCACTATGACTGCACTAGTATATGATGACATTGTTGATGCGTCATGCTACATGGATGTTGCACTCCTACATAATGACTGATCTTCTGATGACATTGATAACAATGAAGAAGTTAAAGAATGAAGAAGCCACACTCTCTCAAACATTCCTCATGTTGTCCCAAACTTTTTATGCATAAAATTTAAGGACAGTCACAAAGAAAAAATATTTTGGACACCTTGGAGGCATCCTTTCAAAATGGATCCTAGACCATCTTAAAGAGGAGTGCTTCCTCTTTCTAACGAGCCTTTATTTGGCCCGAAACTCCCAATAGTTTGTGAGATATTGAATTTTTTTAAGTTAAGGAAATTATTCCTAACAGTGAGCCGACCTACACTCAATCATACAAGTCGACCTCACTTCAAATAGACGTGTACCTTCAATTATAAACGAAATCACTATAAATATAAACCTAAATTCGTTCATTCAAGCTCAAATTTTTCGGTGGAGACAAGACAAGAGGTAGAGAAGAAGTCGCATCCTAGAAAAGCAAGGAAGATAAGTTTGTGGAATTGTTCTTGGGTTAAATAGTCTAGGTTCAAGCTAGGAGCAAAGAATTTGTAACAGTTGTCGTGGTCGAAGTTGGCGTAGATGTCATAGTTGCCATGGTCAAAGTTGTTGTAGTTGTCATGGTCAAAGTTGTCATAGTCATCGTGGTCGCAACTGTCATAGTTGAAGTTGCCATAGTTGTCGTGGTTGAGGTTGCCGTAGTCATTGTGGTCGAAGTTGTCGCAGTTGTCGTAGTTGAAGCTGCCATAGTTGTCGTGGTTGAAGCTACCGTGGTCGAAGTTGTCGTAGTTGTCATGGTTGAAGCTTTCGTAGTTGTCGTGGTCGAAGCCATCGAAGTTGTCATGGTTGAAGTTGTTGTAGTTGTCGTGGTTGAAGCTATTGTGGTCGAAGTTGTCGTATTCGAAGTGTTGATTAATTGGGATTGGACAAATAGAGCTTGTTGAAGTCTTCTCTTGAGAACAGAATAGGGCAAAGTTGGAGAACTTTGTGACGCAACATATTGAAGATTTGTGGAGATCATTGAAGACCATGATGCATTAAAGCCATCATGAGGTGACCTTGAAGAATTTTTGTTTGGGTAACATGAAGAGCAGTGGTGACACCTTCATGTGAAGAACAAGGTTGTCATTGATAACGAGACGTGGAGATTAAAGTGAAGGGATAGCTGAAGATTGACAAGGCTCGTTGAAGAAGACATTGGGAGTCGTGAAGTATAACCAAATATACCTTGACGAAGTAAAGCTAAGGGTTGGAGCCCAAGAGGTTGGAGCCTCGAAAAGACAAGGTTGGTTCCTTGGAAGATAGGGTTGGAGCCCTAGAGGATCGGAGTCCTCAAGAAACCAGGTCAAAGCTTGAACCAGATATAGGGTTAGAGCCCTTGAGGTTGGTGCCTCAAAATTGACAAGGTTGGAGCCTTGGAAGTCCAAGTCGGTGCTTGGCATATTACAGGTTGGAGCCTAGGAGATTGAAGATCGGTCTCTTCATCTAGGGTTGGAGCCCTAAATATATTGTACTTGATTTATTGTAAAGAAGAAATTAATAAAAGCATTTATTCTTATTGTTCATTGTGTTCTAAATATAAGTGATCTAACTGGTAAAAATAACAATTGAAAAGAAACATCGATTCACCCCCCCTCTTAGTATTTCCAACAAGAGCCACACCTTTGTCATCCATCATCTTGGTGCTCTTGCGCTTCTCTCTTAATACCAATAACCGATTCTCGTTCTTATTCTGGAACAAATCATAAAGAGCCTTCCACATCTCTCGTGCAGTGTTCTTCTTGGTTAGATGAGGTATCGAGTGATCCTTGACAACATCTAGGATGATGAGCTTAGCCTTCACATCCAACTCTTCATAAACTTCGAACTCCTTAGGGTCTGTTGGTTTTTTAATCTCCTTATCAGCAAACTCCCAAATCTTGTTCACCAACAACACCATCCTGATCCTTTCCTTCCAAGGACTATAGTTGGACAACCCATCCAACCTATCCTCATATCTCAGACTAGTAACCAACTTGGCCATGCTACTAGTCCTTCAACAACAAGGCAATCAGGTCTCTGTCTAATCACAATCATAAACACATTGAAATACACACAACTCCAGGCACTTTGCATAGCGAAAATGTAATTGCAATGAATCAACAAAGTATACAAGAATTTAGATGACCCAAAACTTGATTTTATCACAACTTTAACAAATCAAACATAGGGCTCCTATACCAGGGGTCATAGCCCTTACAAATACAAGGAAAACTAGGGCTTGAAGTCAACAACGTTTGACTATCAATCTGCCCAAGACAAGAACAAAAATAGACTGACTTACTAAAGATGCCCTTGCCCACAATTCTTTTAGTCCACTTTGTCTTGACTCCTAGTAGGTCCTTTGCCACCTTTCTCATAGAGGAATTGCACCTTCAATACCTCTACATAATAGCTGCTCACAATGGGTTTGTTGCTCCAAATCTCTTTCACAATCAACTCCAACACAACTCTACTTCTCATAGTGAAATAGCCCCTTACATTCACTATACAATTAGCCTTCAAACTTCAGCTCCCTCATAGTGCGTTAGCCCTTCCAAACCACTATATATTAGTTGTTAAATATCATTGTCTAATCCAGCAAGCATGATCATACTTCACCATAACTTCAATGCAATCGTCTACACATAATACAACCCCAAATACCCCTTCATTGGCCTATGATCGGCCCTGAAGAGTCTCAAGCCTATGCAAGCTAACCTCTAAGGCCTCTCGGCCCTGTTATACGCTCATGCAACCACCTTATATTTGGTCCTCTACTCTACAGTCACCTAAAATATCAGCCCTTATATCATGTGCATGACCTTAAGAGAGCTCGACCCTCCTTCAAGCTACTTCACAGGCTTCACATCCTCCCTACTCACCAAGAATAAGGGTTGTGACCCTCTTCAAAGACACAGAAACAAGCTCGGCCCCTTACAGAGATGCCCCACAACTCTCCCTTATGCACAAAACCATAACACGACAAACTTGTCAGCCCTCCACAACTCGGTCTACTTCAAAACTCAAGAAAGAATACACTTGTCCTTCTTCTCTCCACTCCAGCTCAACCTCCTCGAGGGTTTGTGGTATTCTTGGCTTTTCATTCTTCTTAAGATGACATGCAATGTTGATGTGAGACTTCTTCCAAGTCTCCTTAATTTATATCTCTCCATCATTGCCATAGGTGCCCCCTTTTGATCATCAAAGGTGACCTCATACAATAAATAGAATAAACAATGATTTATTTTCGGTCTTTAGCCCACACCTTTGGGTCTAAACCCACAACTTGGATACTTTGTCCAACAAGAACTCATTTTTGTGGGTCAGCTCCACACAACCTAGTATCCTAAGGGTTGTTGGAGTACCTCCCAAGCTACAATTTCAACACAATGGATTTACAAATATCTTACAAAGAAGCCTTCGACACCAAAGTGACAAGACCAAGAGGTGTTTCCATCAATGATCAATTCATCGTGGAGAAGACCCTTGAATCTCCTGTGCTCCATCTTCAAGTGGATGAGATGAGAAAAAACATTAAACATTGGTCAAAGTTAATCGTCGTTGGTAGATTTAATGGTCTATAGCCATCCATCAATCCTCTTATGCACTAGTGGATTGTTGAATGGGCAAGTGAATTTATGTTGAGGTTTGAAGTTTTTTTATTGCTCAGATTTCAAATAATGTTAAGCAACAAAGGATCTTAAAAGGAGGTACTTTGTTATGGGAGAGAGTTCCCCTGTTCCTTCCACTTGGTTGCTATATTTTAATCCCAAAACGATGAAATCACCCCCATTCATTGTTCGAGCAAAGTTCCAAACCTGTGTTTGCACCTCTACAAAAAGGATATCCTTGTTCCATTTGCGAATTCCATGGAAATTTATATCAGTTATGACCATAGCAAGGAGGACGAAGGTCTATTGTACTCTGTAAGAATCTATGTTAAGATAGATCTGGAATGGGAAGGAGCCTAGTGCATCCAGGATCTAATCTTAGGCACTTCCTTTGGATGTTGAATCTATTAAGGAATGAACCATTTAATGGTAACCTGCAAAAGGATTCAAGAAGGTTCAATTACCCCCCAATGAGCAAAAGAAATTACTCCAAAGAAGAAGGAAACAACAACGATGGATGCCCCCTCATGTTGAACTATCCCTTGAAACAACAGCGATGGACGCACCCTCCCCTCAAGACAACCACAGGGGAGGATTGGACACTCAAAGATTCTGAAGTCCTCCCTTGACAAAGAAATATTGAAGCAATTTAAAAAGTTACAAATATCAAGAAGAAATCTACCAAACAAATAAAGGATTCAACAAGGAAAAAAATATTGGGGAGAAGCTTTTGAGAGTCTTGGAATGTTTTGTTATTGCAGTGTATTATGTAATCATTTGTTACGATCTATTCAATTCATTGCGGAAAGGAACGAGAGGTTGTAAGGAGGAACCATAAACTCTGCAGTCTACTACATCCCGTCCTTAGAGGAAGGTTGGACTTGACAAAAGATTTGAATTGTAAGCAACATATTGTGACTAATCAATTCAAAACAACCTTGATTGTGAAAAGAAAAGGGGAGAATGATCTTAAAAGCATGAAAACCGTAGTTCAAGCAGTTATTCCTTATGAGATATGAAGCACAAAAAGGTATATAAAGATTCATTCTATTAAGGAGAAAAAATATATATGGAAACCTAGTTTAAATCTTTTGCCCCTTACAAGATACAAAACACTAAAAAGGTATACAAAAGGAAAACTAGTAATTCATTCGATGGAGGAGAAAATTATTGATGAAACAATGCCCTTAAAATCTATTTGAAACTAAACTAACTTACTGTTTTGCAATAGAAGCAAGAAAGAAAGAAGATTGGGTAAAGACAAACACAAAAATTAATGAAAACTAAAGGTTCATATTTTGGTAAAAACCTGAAAACTACATACATGCAAAAATGTTGTGCCCTAGAAAGCTTTGAAATGCAAAATTTGTGTGCCCTAAAAAGCAACAAAAAAGCCTCCCATATGAAGAGAAAATTAACAACTGTTTGCCCTGGAAAAAAAAGGCATTTATTATCTCTTCTATTTCTTCCTAAAAGGGGGAAAATTGGAAAGATATACAATACACTTCAGAGATTTAACGGTTTCATGTGTAGAAAGTAAAACTATAATTCCATTTAATAACATAAAACAAACCCTACACAGTACGCCAAATTAATTGCTTTAACATTAAAAAATGACAGAACAACACAGTATTGATCTAACAATGTCAAGAAAACAACACAAACATGCGAAGGTATGTTTTTATTATGAAAACAGACCATAGTGCCTGGCACTGTAAAATCTCAGAGTGATTTACTTAAATCTAATACAAGGGTGGGTAAAAGTAGCAATATAGCATGAAACTTGCACAAAGAGAAATTTGACAAGCCCCAAGATGTTTATTTTGAAACAATGAGAGACATATCTTCTAAAGAGTTAAGTCTAAACAAATCCCCAAGAAGGTACACGACTTGAATTACTCCAGCTGTTAAGGTGAATTCAATTGTTTTCAATGCTATGAAATGGTAATCGCATTCATCAGGTGCATTTCATGCAATCTTGCCTTTAGTGACAGATGGAAAGTTCAATACTTCAGTGCATTTAACTAATTCTACCTTCAAAAATGGAGAAAACCACAATACAATAGAGTACCAGGGCCCACAATTTGGAGATGGTGAGTCAATACAATGGAGTACCAACACAAGGCCCACACTTCGGAGATGGTGAGTCGCTCAAAAGAAAGCATATGGTCATCTACAATATCGTGATCGTCTTTCTAAAATTTTGATATATGGTCTTCTACAGTAATGTGATCATCTTTCCAAAACTTTGATTTTTGAAATTAGATGGGTAGATAGTTTTAAAACAATATTTTCATATTAAATAGGGTGTTGGTTATTAACACTCCATTAATGGAGTCCAATGTCTCATATAGTTCTCCTTCTGTTAAGTGACTTCATAAAGTGTCATTAATTATATTTTTAATAAATGTCATTTAATAATTAAGTTTTGATATTTTATTTGCCCAAGGGGTTAGCTCCACAGGTTGTAACCAATGTTGCTGGTCATTTGACTCATTCTATACCACTAGGGTACTGGTTCTAATCCCTTTTGGTGAGGCACACTAGCCTACACCAATGGGTTTACTAGGGATGACATCCACAAATACATGGAAGTATCACTTTGGTTTCCCCTGAAGTTTTCCTTTGGGAAAAACAATTAA